>CM050512.1:53747500-54252500 GCA_027563665.1 Antrozous pallidus
TATTCTGTTCATCAGATTTTTTATTCACTTGATTTTTAGATTCACTTGTTGATAGGTATGTATTTGTTGTTCATAATTTTATCTTTACCTTTTTCTTCTTCTTCCTCTTTTTAAAGAATACCTTTCAGCATTTCATATAATACTGGTTTGGTGGTGATGAACTCCTTTAACTTTTTCTTATCTGTGAAGCTCTTTATCTGACCTTCAATTCTGAATGATAGCTTTGCTGGGTAATCATGGTTGCAGGTTCTTGCTATTCATCACTTTGAAAATTTCTTGCCATTCCCATCTGGTCTGCATAGTTTCTGTTGAGAAATCTGCTGACAATTGTATGGGTGCTCCCATACAATTGGCAACTACCTGCTTTTCTCTTGCTGCTTTTAATATTCTCTCTCTGTCTTTTGTTCTTGGCATTTTAATTATGATATGTCTTTTTGTGGTCCTCTTTGGATTCCTTTTTTTGGGGGTTCTCTGGGCTTCTTGGACTTGTAAGTGTATTTTTTTCACCAGGTGGCAGAAGTTTATGGTCATTATTTCTTCAAAGAGGTTTTCAGTATCTTGCTCTCTGTCTTCTTCTGGCACCCCCATGATTTTGATATTGGTATGCTTGAGGTTCTCCCAGAGGCTTCTTACACTATCTTCATTTCTTTGGACTCCTTTTTCTTTTCCTGTTGTGTGTGTTTTGCTTCTTTGTATTTAAAATCGTTGACTTGATTCTTGCGATCCTCTAGTCTGCTGTTGGATCTCTGCATATTATTTTTTATTTCAGTCAGTGTATGCTTAATTTCTAGTTGGTCCTTTTTCATATTCTCTAGGGTCTCACTAAATTTATTAGCCTTTTCTAGGAAATTCTTGGAAAAATTTATAACCGTGGTTTTGAACTCTATATCCAGTTATTTGCTTTCCTCCATTTCTTTCATTTTTGACCAGTTTCTTTAAAAAAATAATTTTCTTTAAGGTGTTACATACGTGTCCTTATTCCTCCATTACCTCCCACCCTCCCACTCATGCCCTCACTCCCCTGTCTGTGACCAGTTTCTTTGTCTCCACATTTTGGATGCTTCCCTGAGTTGATAGAATGGCTTTGTGTGCTAGATGCCCTATAGGGCCCAGTGGCTCAGCCTCCCCAGTTACCTGAGGTGGACACTCTTGGTGCACCCCTTTGTGGGCTGTGTGCACAATCTTGTTGTAGTTAAGCCTTTATTTTTTTGGTATCACTGGGAGGAATTGACCTCCAGGCCAATTGGCTGGGAGGATCAGCTGTGTCTATGATGGAAGACACCCTTATGAGACAGGAGTGTGTCCCTTATGGATCTATAAAGTTGTAATCTTGATGGTTCCACTCTGACTCCTGGGTACATTGGCTCTAGGGTCTCCAAGGAGGTACTAATTTAGCCTCTGCCTAAGGCCACCCAGCAGGAGCTATGGAGATATCTGCAGATTCCTCTTCTTTGTTTTGGTTTTGGAGGCCCCCAGATAAGGCCCAGGTGTGAAGCAATGCAAGCTACTGTGAGCCCTTGGGCCTTCTTTTAGATATTCTGGGTCTCACTGACTCAGCTGCAGCTTGTTAGGTAAGTTTAGAATTCAAAGGACCAGGCTAATCATATGCAAAAGGCTCCAAGTTCAGCTTGGTTGGGGCAGAGTCTCAAGGTGGAGCAAACAGTAATGGCTCCATGGGTAAAAATCTCAGGGCAGAGCACACAGCAATGGCTTTTGGTGAGGCCTCTCCTAAGAGTCCCCTGTGTCTTAGTGTCCTGTGGTAATCACTGCAAGCATCTCTGAGAGAAAACCACCCTCAAGTTTCGCCCACTGCCAGACAGTCCAGTTTTTCTCCATATGAGTGTGGGTCCCCAGAGTTTTGCCTGGAACTGGAGTTCAGAGCAGTCCAGAGCTTTTTTTTTTTTTTAATGGTATTTTTTATATTTTTTAAAAATATATTTTATTGATTTTTTTTACAGAGCAGAAGGGAGAGGGATAGAAAGTTAGAAACATCAATGAGAGAGAAACATCGATCAGCTGCCTCCTGCACGCCCCCTACTGGGGATGTGCCCGCAGCCAAGGTACATGCCCTTGCCGGAATCGAACCCGGGACCCTTCAGTCCGCAGTCCGACGCTCTATCCACTGAGCCAAACTGGTCTCGGCAGTCCAGAGTTTTTGTATCCCTGATTGAGAAAGCCAGCCCCAGCCCTCTCTGCACGCACACCTCCCTCTCTGTGCAAATGCCTCCGTATCTCTGCCTTCTGGTTTCCTTCTAGTTGTAGAATTCCCACTCAGGCAGCCTTCCTGTGGTTCTGGATGATGTCCATTTGTATTTTAGTTGTAGTTTTGAAATTGTTGTGTGAGGCAGCAGTTTAGGTGTTTACCTATGCCACCATCTTGGTTTCTCTGCTTACTGATACTTTTCATCCTGTTTTGTGGGACACACGTTTGATTAATCATCTGATTACTACTGGCAGGATAATGGACAAGTAACAACTTCCTAAGATTATTTTTCCTATCTAAAAGTGGACATAATCACACTCCAATTCTAGGCTTATTCTGAGAATTAAACAAGTAAGGTTATGCATAATGCCTAGAATACATATTTGCTAAAATAATAAATTCGGTTCAATTTGCCACTAGTATTGTGATATGCTAAATTCACTGGTGATTCTGAATTTTGAGTTTTGGAAATGGCTAAAATATTTTTATATTGACTCATTATAATAGCAAGCACTTTTTGCGTGCATACTATGTGTGGGGCTCTGTGTTAAGTGCTTGATATTAACCTGTTTAATTCTAACTATAACATAGAAAGCAAGTTCATGACTTCTATTTTATGAAGCTTGGATGTGTGTGACTTGCCTAGTGGCAGTCTGTTGAAGTCTGTTTGACACCCAGGTCTGCACTCTTAACTACACTGCCTTCCTGTGACTATCTTCTAAATTCTGGTGTCATATTTTGAAAGTATAATATACAAACCTGAACATTTTTTCTTTTACAAAGATTTTGAGATTAACTGTTGCAATTGGAGTGAGAAAGGTGGTGGACTTGGAACTCTGTGATGTATACCATAGATTGGGGTATACAGGGACAGCTATTCTTTCTTTTTAGAACATTGGCTAAGGAGCTGGGCTTTGGAATCATATTTTCTGGATTGCATCCCAGTTTTGTGACCTAGTAAGGTCAGCTTTCTAAGCCTCAATATTCTCATCTATAAAATGGGAATATTATTACCCCATTTTTTTGAGTTAATACATGTAGATTCCTTTAAATAGTGGTTGGTACTTAGTAAACCCTATTACATATTATTAGTATTTCTATGACTTTCACTTTCTATCTTTCTTTGGCTGTTTCCGTATGTGCATAGTTGTACTCTTGCTAAAGGAAGCATAGATTTACTTAAAGATGTTGTGATCTGGTTGATCCTCTCACTGCTTGCAGCATTAAGTAGTAGAATTTTAGTCCATCATATATCTAAGCTGACTTGTCTTCACCCAGAGCACCATGGGATAGGTTGGCTGTCCATTAGTGCCTTCTGATTTTTGCAGAGTCAAACAATTAGAAAAAAAAAAAGATGTTGTGAGGCCTGTTCCTAGGATCACAATCTGCTTTTAAAGATTTTAATAAAGGGAAAAATTGATTGTTACTTTTACATTTCTTCCATCTTCAGAAACAATCATTGCTCAATAATTCGTGGGATTAATAATCCTGTAAGTGTTTAATTTTGACTTCAAATTTAGGAAATATAAACCTGCTAAAACATTAATTTTGACAAAAGCTAAATATATTGAGTGATCCAGTTGGCCTTGTCTTTAGTCATAATTTTGTATTAGAAGTAAAAGCAAATTTAAAATATGTTGCTCTATAGAATCTTTGTTATTTTTAGGCATGTGCTGTAAGGTAGATAGTTAGACATCTTAGCCTTTTTGTCCAGCTCGAGGAAGAGTTAATAAAGTTATGTAAAGTGCATCAAACTCCTCAAGAGAAAAGAGTTATATTAATACCTGCCTTACAGTGATGTTCTTATTTTTAACGATAGAATGATTATAAATTACCTTGGTGTTCCCAGTCACATCATGATGAAGCATCATTTTGTTTCATTGCACGGAGCTCTAAGGTACACAGAAAGTAAGTTAAGGGTGAAATGATACTCCAGACTTTATTTTATAATCAGAAGTACATAAAGCAAAGAAAAACCCATTTTGTTCCACTTGCGAGTTGTAGAGTTGATAATTTATATATTTGCTCTATTACTTTTGGGAGGGAAAGATTTATAATACACCACTTAATCAGGCATCCATCATTAAAGTTTATAATGGCAGAAATAGCGGGGGTGATACAGAGACCTTTAAGGAGGCTGGTATTCAAATATTAAAAATTAAATTCCAGTTTTAAAAGAGTCAAACCCTTTTTTATATGATTACTATTGAGTTTGGCATTTTTGAGACATGTCTTAAATCGATACCTGTAATACTTACCAACATCAGTAGGGAGAATAGTATTGTAAACACATATTCTTGCCGTAGGGTACACTTTAAATGTCTAAACACTAATCAATATAGAGAAATTAAGTATTGACTAAAATAGGTTTATAATAAGTAATTATTGGTTTGCTCTTTTAGAAATTAGACATTTTCACTTTGGGAATAAAGAGTAAATTTACTGTCATGAAATTAAAGTGTTTTTGACCTTTCGTATGACTTTCCTCTCTCTATGAAACGATTAGGTTTAAATATGATTGCACAGCTGTATTATGTTGCAAGCATCAATTTTTAATTATTATAAGGTCAATGTTAGAACAAATGTGATTAGTATAGCACCCCAGTACACTTATTTACTTTCCATTGAAAAACCACTCTGTGTTTACCAATATCAACCTGAACCTCTCTCTGCTGATATGACTAATTAGATTTATGCCAGATCTTCCCCCTTTCAGTGTTCATCTGATGTATGTTATTTTGTTGTTTCTTTCAGTTTTTAAAAATACAAATTGCTTTATTTATTTGTTCTTTCATAGAGGGACATATAATTTCCTATGTCTACGATCCTAGATATTAATAACTTCACAATTCTCCTGCCTTTGTATAAACATGATATTTTAGCCTGGGCTGCAGTAGCGGAATACTATAGATGGGATTACGCAAACAACAGACATTTTTCTCTCACAGTTCTGGAGGCTGGACAGTCTAAGATCTAGGTGCCGGCAAATTCAGTGTTTTCTGAGAGCCCTCTTTCTGGTTCGCATCTTCTGGTTAAGTCTTCACATGGCCTTTCCTTGGTGAGAGGAAAGGAGAAGGAGGGGAGGAAAGGGGAGGGCTCTGTTCCTTTTTTCTAAGGGCATTAATTCTATCATGAGGGTACTACCCTCATTACTTTATCTAAACATAATTACCTCCCAAAGGCCTCACCTCCAAATATCAGGACTAATTTATATGAAACCTGTCAACAGAGAAGTGGAGTTTCCCAAGAGTACTAGTAAGCTGATTCTAACTAGTTTTTTAAGCTACTTATTCACCTATTCTAGCTCCCCTGCTGCCTCTCCCTTTACTACCTACATGCTGAAATATTTATGAATAATATTCTATAAACAGGGATAGAGAAACTTTTTCTTTTAAACTTTAGTTATGCTTGCTTTCACAAGCAAGCATAAATAAAGTTTTAGAAAGATCATGAGTATATGATTTAATAGAATGTAAAAGTCAGAAATATTGCTAATAAAGGTTAAAATCATGCTTTATTTCTCTCAGTTATGGAACTTGGTCAAAAGCTCTTGAACCTGCAAATACTACTGCTTTTAGAGATCAGATATTTGATATTTAATATTTATTAACATTTTAGATTGAGGTCAGCATTGGAAAGTAATAAAAAACAAAGTAAGGGGAGAGAAAGTGATAATGGGGCCAGAGGGTTCTCAGGCAAGGCCTCCAGGAGCCTGTGAGATGTGACTGGGGGCCTGGGTGACGTGAGGAGCCAGCCTTGTGAATATTTGGGGGAAGAACATTCTAGACAGAGTGAAGATCTCACTAATTCACATCCTGAGGCCCACTGCAAAATCTTCCAGCACACTCTTCATGTATTTAGATACCTTCTAGTTTTTCAGGCTCGGGGAAGTTACCCTCTTGTCCCAAATCACTTTCCATTGATCCCTTTGGCCTCCAGGTTCTATGGCTTCTCTAAACAGAATGTTTCCAAATGGCCTGTTAACTTTAACCTTTGGCCTCCAGGAAGCCGGGGTTCATTTGCTCTCTTGTAGTGGGAAAGGACAATTTCTCTCATTCTTTTGGGACTCCAAAGAAGCAAAAAGAAAATACAAATGATTATTATTAAAGACTTGAGGCCCAGTGCACAAAATTCATGCACAGGGGTCGGCGGATGTCCCTTAGCCCAGCCTGTGCCCTCTCCAATCTGGGATCCCTCGAGGGATGTAGGATAAGGCCTAAACGGGCAGTCAGACATCCTTCTCACAATCCAGGACTGCTGGCTCCAAACTAATCACCTGCCTGCCTCCCTGATTGCCTCTAATCGCTTCTGCCTGCCAGCCTGATCACTTGCTATCCACTACCCTGCCAGCCTAATTGATGTCTAACTGCTCCCCTGCCAGCCTGTTTGCCCCCAACTTCCCTCCTCTGCCAGCCTGGACACCCCTAACTGCCCTCACCTGCAGGCTTGATCACCTCCAACTGCCCTCTCTTGCAGGCCTGGTCCCTCCCAACTGCCCTCTCCTGCTGGCCTGATTGCCCACAACTGCCCTCCCTTGCAGGACCTGGAACCTCCCAACAGCCCTCCCCTGCTGGCCATCTTGTGGTGGTCATCTTGTGTCCACATGGGGGCAGCCTTCTTATGGTTGGAGTGATGGTCAATCTGCAAATTACTCTCTTATTAGATAGGATAGAGGCCTGGTGCATGGGTGGGGGCCAGCTGGTTTGCCCTGAAGAGTGTCCCAGATCAGGGTGAGAGTTCCCTTGGGGAGAGGGGTGGCCTGGGTGAGGGGCCTGTGGAGGTTTGCAGGCTGGCCACACACCCCAGCAACCCAAGCGGAGGCCCTGGGATCTGGGATTAATTTATGTCTACAATTGAAACTTTGTAGCCTGGAGTGGAGCCAAGCCTTCTGTTTGCTCCAGGGCAGCAGCCATTTCTGTTTGAAACTCTGTAGACTAGAGTGGAAGCCTAGGCTGGTAATGGCAGGTGGAAAGCTTGGCTTCCTCCATTGCCAGAGAAACCCAAGCCTCTGTTCTCTTCAGCTCAGTAACTGTTGCCATTTCTGTATCTTTTATAATTGAAACTTTGTAGCATTGAGTGGAGACCTAGTGCGGCAATGGCAGGTGAAAAGCTTGGCTTCCTCTGTTGCCAGGGAAAACCAAGCCTTCCTCCTGCTTTCAGTGGCGGCAGCCATCTTGGTTGGGGTTTATTTGCATAATCTGCTCCTGTTTGGCTGGTGGGCATGGCTGGTGGGCGTGGCTTGTGTGTGTAGCAAAGGGATGGTCAAATTTGCATATTGCTCTTTTATTAAATAAGATTAGCATGATAAAATGTTTTGCAGTCTGGTTGACTACAGTGGCTATCAAATCCATAGAACCAATCTTCAAAAAGGCCCTGAGGAGGTTTTGTATGGTCAGTATCTTTAGGTTAGAAGGTTTTGTGTGGTTAACGTATATGACTGCCTTTAGCTGTGGGTGACAGAGTCCTGATGCAGGTGACAAGGTTCATAGTAGTGTCAAGCCACCCAGTTTCTCTGAGCCTGAGTCTCCCATGGATATTGTAAAGATGAAATAAACTAATGCATGTGAAGTTGCTTTGTGGTTATATTAGGAGATATTGGATAAGAATGACCATTTGCAATCAGCAACAAATTTAATTATCAATCCTGCTTCTGCTGCTTACTAGTTGTGTTTAAGTTTCTTTCCTGACCCTTGACTTTCTCATTTGTAAGTTGAAAATTCATTTGAAATATTTTGGGAGCTTTCATAACTAGACACTGTATTAGAAAATAATAATAATGATAATAATACCCATGAACTCAAAAGTTTGTCTTGAGGAATAAGTAACTTACCTTCAGTATCCAATACATACTTTGGTACATAATGGGTGGAAGTAACTGTTATTAACATGTTTTATGAGTAATGTTTATATTTTTAGTTCAGATATTTTCCTTGAACTAGAATCTTGCATATCCAATTTCATATTTGTCATCTCTCTACTTGGATATATTGTAAATATTTCAAATAGAACATGTCCAAATAAGACAAAGATTCAATTTTTAAAAAATATTTTTATGCCATCTGTCTTATCTCAGTAAATAGCAAAACTATAATTTGCTTAGGTCTTTGAAATCTCTAATCGTTTCCTTTCACATGCTACATCCAAGTTAGCTGACACACTATGATTTTATAAGTAAAAGAACAGAGACTTAGAGAGTTTAAATAATGTGTACATGGTCCCAAGCCTTTCAATTTTACTATTATACTTTTATTATACTATTTTGAGGTAGCAAGGCATGAGTGGGGATTCTTCTTTATCATTTTGGTTAATCAAAGGAACTAGTATATGTGGGTTTAACTTTCATGCAATAATTATCATCTCTAACAAAAACCAGAGGATACAAATGCAGCCAGAACAGTATGAAGTACCATTCAAATAAAACTCTTTGTTCTGAAAATCCAATTTTAGTGGGACAACAAAAGGAAATTTATAGTATCAGATAAATATAACACTGATGAAAAGCAAATTTTGTATGCTCTTACCCTATGAGATGCTATCATACAAAACTGATGGCATCTTTCAGAATCTGTTAAGCCATAACATAAGTAATAGAGGGCATTGGAAGTCCCTTCAAATATCTACTTTGTTTAATCATGAGGAAATCTCCTAGATAGTAGGAATGGCAATTATTTTTTTCCAAGCAAACTAAATACTCTTCTCTGCTGCCAAACATTAGTAAGAAGCAGCGACAAAGGGCAAGGTGAAGAGGAAAAAAAAAAAAAAGCAAAATAAAATTTATTTATGCTAATTTAAAGAATGCTGAGTAATTAGTTTTCAATTGCAGCAAAAAGGCACTAATTAGACCTGCATTTGATGTTGAAAGCAGCAACCTTCTTTCTGATTTTGCAAACTCATTTTTTAAATGAGTATATAGGAACCTAAGAAAGTAATTTGATTGAAACTGTTCACTTTAGACATTGATAATCACCAAATTTTTTAATTACAATCTCTTTAAATATTAATGATCTATTTACTTTTATGATGCTTGTCACTGTCGTATCTAACTCTTAGAAGTTGATGTGGTAATACACTTGTCATTAGTGTTTGCTGATGTGTGAATTTAACATTTGTATAAAAGATGCTTCTCACAGTCACAAAATGTTAATTAAATTGTTTAAGTATAAAAACACTTCTTTTGAGCAAGTTAAAAAATATATTTTTATTTAAGAGAGGGAAGGAGAGACAAAAATATCAATGATGAGAGACTCATTAATTGGCTGCCTCCTGCACACCCCCTACTGGGGACTGAGCCTGAAAACCAGGCTTGTGCCCTTGACTAGAATTGAACCTGGGACTCATCAGTCTCTGCGCCAACACTCTACCCACTGAGCCAAACCAGGGAGGGCCTTTTAAGCAACTTTTAATTTAAACATTTAAAATAAATATATTATACATTAGGAGATTTCAAATCATGCATTTTGGGGTAGGTTCCCGCTTAGAGTAATTAAATAGGTATCTGTTTTTCTAATTAAGTATTTTAACACAAACTTTAAATGTAATGAAATAATATTAAAAGGTTATTTATAGAAATATAACTTATAAGGCCAAAGGATGATTAACTTGCCAAAAAAAGCTAGTATCATTTTTAGCTATTCTAAAGCCGTGGTGTAAAGAAAGCTTTGGAGGTCCTGCCACTGTATGTCTGGTTGGTGGGAGCACCTGTGGCCTATTGTCTTAGTCTGTGAAAACTGTGGCTTTCGGGGAGGGGAGGGGGAGATAAACCATCACTGAGAAAGGATTTCAAACCATGATAATGAAGCCAGTTTTGAAAGTCATTGGAAGATTCAGAGAGACAAAGACATAGGTATATGTATTAGCCCTTTTAAAAAAACATTTCTATTGATTTCAGAAAGAGAGAGGGAGAGAGAACCATTAATCAGCTGCCTCCTGCACAGCCCACAACCCAGGCATGTGCCCTAACTTGGAATTGAACTGTGACCCCTTGGTTCATAGGTCACACTCAACCACTGAGCCATGCTGGATGGGCTCTATTAGCCTTTGATTTTTCCTCCCACCCTGAGAATGATGCATCAGTTAGCTGGTGTCCTGCTGTAGGGGTTAGTAAATATTTTTAATTTCACCATGGCTTCTGTCTGCTACATACTTTCCTTAAGTGTGTCAACAGCTATTGTAATGAGCAAGTTTTTTTAAATATAGGATACATTTTCCATAAGTCAGTGGGGATTATGAATAATATATATGTAATATATATTTCTGTATATGTATCCATGAAAATATTTTGAAAATATATGTTCTAGAAAAATATATTTTGCATGTATACTTCAGAAAATATGCATATATTTTTACATGTGACTCCTTACATAATTTGAATTATATAAGGAGTCATATATAAAACTTCAATGGACTGATGCTGTATTTTCAATTTATTTAGGGGATTTTTGGTGTCCTTTATGGCCTGGCATCCTGAGCAGCTGTCTCTTATTTTATCTGTGATTGAATGGCGTATTTATTGGAAAGATATATAATAAAATCAAATAGAATTTAACTGTCTGGGATACAGGACTCTTAAATTCATCCCAGCCTTAAAATATCCTATATAATAAAAGAGTAATATGCAAATTGACCATACCTCCACCACACCCACAAGCCACACCCATCAGCCAATCAGGAGTGAGTATGCAAATTAACCCAACCAAGATGGCTATGACGGTGGAGAGAGCAAGAGGCTTGGGTTTCCCTGGCAATGGAGGAAGCCAACCTTTCTACACACTCTGGCCTGCCTTGGCCTCCACTCAAGGCTACAAAGTTTCAATTATAGAAGATAAATAAATCCTAACAAAAATGACTGTGGCCACGGAGCAAGCAGGAGGCTTGGCTCCACTCAAGGCTACAAAGTTTCAATTATAAAAGATAAATAAATCTCAGATATAAGGTGCCTCTGCTTGGGATGCTGGGGGGTGTGGCTGGCCTGCAAACCACCCCAGGCCCCTTGCTCAGGCCGCCCCACACCCCAAGGGAACCCCCACCCTAAACCGGGACACCTTTCAGGGCAAACAGCCGGCCTCCACCTATGCACCAGGCCTCTATCCTATCTAATCCTATCTAACAAAAGAATAATATTCAAATTTATCATCACTCCAACACACATGTGGTCAAAGATGGCTGCCCCCATGTGGACACAGATGGCTGCCACAAGATGGCCAGCAGGGGAGGGCCATTGGGGGAAACCAGGTCTGCAAGGGAGGGCAGTTGTAGGCAATCAGGCTAGCAGGGGAGGACAGTTGGGAGGGACCAGGCCTGCAAGGGAGGGCAGTTGGGGGCGATCAAGCCTGCAGGGGAGGGCAGTTAGGGGTGACCAGGCTGGCAGAGGAGGGAAGTTGAAGGTGACTGGGCCTGCAGGGGAGGGCAGTTGGGTGAGACTCAGGCATGCAGGGGAGAGCAGTTGTGAGGGACCAGGCCTGTAGGGGCAGGCAGTTAGGGGCAAACAGATTGGCAGGGAGCAGTTAGGCATCAATCAGGCTGGCAGAGGAGTGGTTAGGGGGTGATCAGGCTGGCAGGCGAGCAGTTGGGAGCCAGCAGTCCTAGCTTGTGAGAGGGATCTCAGATTGGTGAGGGTGCAGGCTGGGCTGAGGGACACACTCCCTCGTGCACAACTTTCATGCACCGGGCCTCTAGTCATAATATAAAATCACAATGTCTCACTGATGTGGCTCAGTATTTGAGCATTGACCCATGAACCAGGAGATCATGGTCCAATTCCTGGTCAGGGTGTGTGTCAGGGTGGTTGGCTCCATCCCCTTTAGGGGTCATGCAGATCAATGCTTCTCTGTTTCACAAGATAATTTGGTATTCAGGGATTGGAAATTATTCAGCTAATTAATTGATCTATGTATGTGTTCTTTTTTTTTCCTTTTCTTTTTTTTAGAGAGAGAGAGAGGAAGGGAGAGAGAGAGCAAGAGAGAAATATCAATATGAAAGAGAAACAATTAATTAGTTGTTTCCCCATACATGCCCCCACAGGGGATCGAATAGCATCCTGGGTATATGCCCCGATTGGAAATCATACACACCACCTTTTAGTATATGGGAGGATGATCCAACAACTGGAGCACACTCGCCAGAGCTGGAGGATGTTTTGGCATTCTTTTGGTCCTTGCAGACCTATTGAAACTTGCGTAATATTAACTATAAATGACCACATGAAATTTTCTGTTCTATAGCACATTCATGTTTTAGATATCTGGGGATCAGTGACTTATCTTGAGTTGCTATTACCCTGTTTTCTTACTTTCCCTAATCCTGTCTTGACTTGGCCTATCTACTAGTTTTCCTCATTTCTTACTCGTGTGGCCTAGATTTTTCCTATCGTATGTGAAGTTTTTTCCTGTCTTAGACCTTTGGGTTTTCTTCACCCAAAGTTCTCTGCTTTGGCTCCTTCATACCCTCCTTTTTTTCAGCTCAGTTGTCTCATCCTCAGAGGCCTTTTCTGGCCATCTGCTCCAAAGTAACTCCAAACTCCACTCCTGTTTCCTTCTTCTTATTTGACTTTACATTCTTCATCAGTACATGGAATTATCCTCCTCATTTGTTTGTTTATTCTATGACTCTCTTTAATCTTGTTTATCCTTTTTTTATTAGTATGTGAGGTCTAAGAGAGAAGAAATTTTTATTTTGGGGGGGGTGTTTATTTCAGTTATTGCAACACTCTCAGATGGCCTGTTGTATTGTAGATGCTCCATAAATATTTGTGGAATGAACTCTCACATTTTCCTCCCCATCAGGGTGGTCTTCGAGAACCAGCTCAACCCAGAAGTTCTTGACTCTGCCCACTGGTAACTGCAGAGCAGCACCTCACCTGATTAGTGGAAGCAGTACTGATGGGGAAGGAATCTGCTTTAACGGTTTTGGAAGAAACTCAACTTATTAAACATTGGTACCTTCGATTTCTTATATTTTTGTTCTTAAAGTCTGTGTTTATGCTTTATCAGCCAGAATTAAGAAACGGGATATCAAAATAAAAATATTTAAAATCATTTTTATTACTTTTCCAATTGAATAAGTGTTACAAATTTTAAATGCTTTTATTAACTTAAAAGATAGGAAGGCTATTTGCTTCTCACTTAAATGGTATATATGACAACTTAAATAACGGAACCAATGGTTAATTATAACTTATCTGGTGACACATAGTGGGTACTTTTCTCTCTAGTTGTGTAAGATGATAGATTCCAGAGCAAATACATGGTTTTCAAGATTCTACATTGAGAGTTTCCTATAATAAATTTGGAAATATTTATTCTTTGGGAACATGTAAGTTGAGACTTCTCAAACTCATCCATATCCTGTTTTCTCCTTTCTGGCACAAAGGAGGATACTGTTTTCTCCCAACCTTTCAGTTGGGAAGAGCTGTGGAACTAGTTTTGGCCCATGGCTTATGAGCGCAGGAGTTGTAATTTAGTCATATAATTGTTGATTGGGTCCCTGTAATTCTCTCTCCCTCTTTCACAGTGTCTCAGGAGGCTGAGACATATTCCAAAAGGTACATCCATAAGATGGTAGGTCCTCCATAAACCAGTTTTCTCAGTGACTCTCTGTAACCTGTGTGGAGGGTATAGCATGAGTCCCTGAGGCACAGAGTCTCTGTGGGGTACAGGGACCTGTTTGGGGCACACAGCATGAGCAAGACGTTTGACCACTGAGGTTTTGTGGTAGGTTGCTACTGCACTGTAGCCAGTCTTAAATGTACAATGTAGTTGAAGAAATGGGAACTGGGGTTGATTTTTATTAGTGTATTTCTAGTAGAACAATTTTTATCAATATTTAAAGAGTCACTTTAAACTATCTTGCATTTTTTTTAAAGAACAAAAACATTTATATGATATATGTTTGATTTTGGTAAAGGGAAACACTTTGTGTATTTCTGATTTTTCTTGATAGTATGAAAGGAAAAACATGTACTGAGGTCCCTGGTTAAAGTATTACAGATGTCTTGATAATCTTTGGAGACAGAGGGAAAAGCTCTAAGTCTTCTGTGGTTTTGATTGGCAAAACCATCTTTTATTTCCACTCAAGAGTAGCTTCATTTATTATCGCTTAGGATATTTTCTCAGCCTTCATTGTGCCATAGAAATTATCATTTTTACTACTACAAATTATTCTTGTTTGCTAATTCCAAAGATGTCTAAAAGCAAGAACAGCCTCCTGCACTGTTAGACTTTCGAAGAGAATAGTAAATCAATGGGTAGATAGAACCATATATCATATTAAACACTGGGAATTCACCACAAAATCATTACACTAAAAAGGGACAATTTTGATTGATTAAAATGGGATGGGATGGATAGTGTTAAATCACCATGAGTGATATGACATTATAATTTTACATAGCATATTTCTGCCAAGACTATGAAGGTAAAAGGCATTGTCACCAGATGATAACAGACAATAAGAAGAATCCTGATGGTAGATTTATTACCTGGTTTAGATTTAGAAAGAAGTAATTCTTGCCCTGTTCCACTTATCAAATGACTGTAAATTCAGTGATGATGTAAAATTCTAAGGCAGAGCCACTTATAGGTTTGACAAAGTACCAGCTATAAAGTATTTATTGTTCTCAGTGGTTCTGCCTTACACACTTAAATATTTATCAGAAACATAAGCCCCTCTGATAAATGTTTCTGATCTTTGTGGCTAGATTTTTTTTTAACATTTAGGTTTTCATCAGAAACTACATCTTTATTTTTATCATATTAATAACTTAGAGCTCACAAGTTGAAAAGACAGTATGTAAATTTCAAAATTTTATTCCTTTTAACTTCTGCTTTTAATTGTGAAATGTTTGAGGTAATATTCTTAGTCTAGAAATTAGGACTTTGTTATTTTGCCCTTGCTATAGAGGTGGCCCAGTCAAATTTTCTGAATTCTATCCTTATGTGTATTCTAGATGAACTTTAAGGTAATGACAGGCTAGGTCCACTCTGAGAAAATGTATGGTATTTTAAGTATGGTAGGTGATTGCTTTAATGTCTGTCTTCCTATCATGTTTCCAAAGGACACAGACAGAGGCAGTTCCTTACCCTGGGCCAGGGGAATTCTTGCTTGGGAGCAGAGCTGACTGGACCAAGGATTAACACCTGAGTCAAAGAAGGCAGCCCTATATTGGCCAATGATTTGTGGGGTGGCATGTCATGGTTGGAGAATACCAGGAAACAGGATGCTCCAAAATGGAGTAGGAGACGGTCTTGGTTAGATCTTCTTAAGGCATTCACATGGGAGACACAAATGGTAAAGCAACTTAGAAGTGCAAAGACTCCCAGAAAGAAACCCATCAGTGTTCTCCAAAGATTGCCACCACACACAGAAGCCAAAGGTGGCGGGAAGAGGAACAGAGTCACTGAGTAGTAGCCAGGGAAGTGATATTTGAAGAAGCTGAAATAGGAAGGTGGACCTTGACTTAAAGGAGGAACAGATGTGGGCTATGTTGCTAGAGGAAAGCTGTTGAGATGATGTTTTGGTTATTCCTCAATTTGGGTATCCATAAGCACATTAACTGTATTAAACACAGATTCTCACTCTTCCTCCAACTTCGAAAAGTCTAACATATCTAAGAATATAACAAATTCATGTGATCACAGAGTTTCAGCTCTGCAAGAGAACTTGGAGACATCTTGCCAAAATGTTTTTCTCTTTATTTTTATTATGAAGAATTTCAGTGCCAAGAAGGATAAAGAACAAAGTCTCTTGCTTTGCTCTACCAGCTGATCATATACTGTGATCATAAGCTTTTTAAGGCCACAAACATGTCTTAAGTAGCTGTTTCTTCTGGCGCTGGTACAAAGTAGGAGATCGGTAAGTGCTTTTTGAATATTCAGTCATAGCAAAGTATTATGGCATTTAATAGTTTAGATTTGCTTGTAAAGGTGGTCAATTCTAAATAATTAAAAAGAGGATCATGCTAAAATAATTGAAAGGCTTAATCTTTCCCAATCTATTTTGCTAATGCTTATTCTTCTGCATGCCACACGTACACACATTTTTACACACACTCAAGTAAAGGAGTTATTAGCCTTGTAAGCTGCTTAAGGAGGTTTTATATCCATCAAAATTGTCCTGGAAAATTCATTGCACAAGGCTGGCATTTGGGGTTCAAAACTGCATGGGCAATGGGGCACTGACAGCATCCAACTAATTTACAGTTAGCTCTCCACACTTGCTTAGATTCATGGATTACAAGTGAAAAAGGTTTTATGTTTGGAACACTTTCTGATTCAAGGATAAGGAAGGTTAGTGTGAAGCTAAGTTCTCTGACCCTTAATAATTTACATGGAGCTTTCAGTATCGGTTCATTTTCTTGAATATCAAAGGCTAAAGATTATTTGGAATAAATCAAACCTTGAAGTCTCTGGGAAATATTAAATGCCTGTTGAGAAGACTGTTTCATAGAAGGAGACCAATTAGTTGACATTTCTTCAATTTTAGCCACCTCTGTGAGAAAAACAACAATAAGAGCTGTCAAAGTTGCATTTGCCACTCAATATTGTTTTAACTTTGTTTTATTTTCCCCTGATATAAATCCTTCAAAGCCAGAATAATAATTCTCTAAAGTAGCACATAGCAAAGAAATAATTCTATTTCTAATTTTCATCTTGGTTTTTATCTTGGGAGGTATAAAGACAAAGCCTTAGTTTTGGACTGATTCTGAATTGTGGTCTTAATTGGAAGATTGGGTTCCTTTTTGCTAAGAAAGCTTCCTCATCTAAATGTCCTACAAAAGGACTTCTGAGAGTTGTGATGATTTATGAGACATTGTTAAGGAATTGGGCGCAAGAAAGAGAAACCCAATGATTTCTATACTGCTTCCCTTTGGAAGAGCATATGTATTTTAGGTCAAGGGCATATGCAGGAGCAATTTCTGACCATTCACAAAATATGTTTACTTAATGTGCTAGATAGGGTTGTTTGGATTCTGTATGACACAGCAGCCTTTCTCTAAATTCTGGAAAAAAATAAATCCTAAAGAAGACAAGATCAAGAAAAATGTTGAGTCCTTATTTGTGTGACATGAAAGAAAAAAAAGGTTTGATGAAGGTCTTATAAATAGGTGCAATTTATATCATGTGCTAAGTACAAAAAACCATTTCAAATGTCGAGATGAGTCTGCTAAAGGAGACCTTAAAATTGTCCTCCCAGTGGCTCAGGATTGCTAATGCTTATAAGGGTAGTCCTCAGCCCTCCCTAGGAGATAAATAAGATCATCTTAATATCCTCATAATTCTTTATGAGCCAGACCTTTGCTTTAGGAATTAGTTCTAAGAGACTCAGGGGACTTCAGCTAACCTAACCTTATAGAAATACAGAATTTGAAAATGGTTCTTTCTAGCTTGGTAAGTTCTTATTCTGCATAACCTAAGCAAATTTTTATCTCCCTTGAACTAGGGATGTTCTTGAGCTGTGAGAGACCATCTTATAAAGTAATGTTTAGAGCAAATGAAAGAGAACATAAAGCTCCTTGAGTGGGTGTCTACACAAGATATGGGCTATGGTTATAGATTTGCTATAGGTCCAACAAATAGCAGTATGAGGGCAAGAAGGATTGGTGAATATTGAAATTCTAACTAAATATTGGTCCTTTCATTGACTACTTAATTGTGGGTGGTTATTCTCCATTAATTGTTGCTTTTATTTATTTATTTAATCCTCACCCAAGGATTTTTTTCCCCATTGATTTTTAGGAATAGTGGAAGGGAAGGAGGTATGGGGAGAGAAAGACAGGAAAGAAGAGAGAGAGAGAGAGAGAGAGAGAGAGAGAGAGAGAGAGAGAGAGAGAGAGATATTGATTGGTTGTCTCCCACATGTGCTTGGACCAGGGCCAGATATCGGACCTGTAACCCAGATATGCACCCTTAACCTAGAATTCAGTTTGCGTGGGGTGATGCTCTGACCATTGAGTAACACTGGCCAGGGTAATGTTGCTTTTTAAAACTGAGATGGTTTTAAAGCTTAATTTTTGTTATATTTGTGTTATCACATATCTATTCTTTCTATTCATCCATTAATTCTTCCTATATTTTTTGATGCACTTCAAAATAAATTGTAGACAGCAATTAGTATTTGATACCCCCAAGCACTTCAACATAATGAATATTAGAGTTCAGTATTAGTTCACAAGTTTTTGAGGTAAAATTTATATACAGTTAAAGTCTCAAGTGTTGTGTGCAATTTCATGCTTTTTGACATGTGCCTGCTCCTGTATAACACAAACCACTTCCTGTCACTCAGAAAGTTCCTTCGTGTACTTCCCAAGCCCACCCCTGCTCCTATATTATTCTTCTGATTTTTAGGACAGATTAGTTTTAGGACTTCATATAAATGGAATCATTCATATCTACATTTTATAGATTTTCACTGAGCATGTTTTGTGATCCATCCATACAGTTATGAGGATCAGTAATCCATTTCTTTTTATTGCTGAGTAATGACTACAATTTATTAATTTATGTGTTGATGGACACATATTTCCAGTTTTTGACCATTATGATAAAGTCACTACAGGTCTTTACATGACCATATGGTATATCTTTTAGAGTGGAATTGCTGGTTGTGAAAAAGTTTTTCTAAGTTGCTGCAAAATACATTCCCATCTCTAAAGAATTTAATCTTTTAGTTTTCCTAGGCCATTTTGTACATCTTAGAAATAAGGGCCTGAGACGAACACTGGGATATTGTTTTCATCATAAGATAACAAACCTGGGCCTGGGGGTCGGAGGAGAAAGCAACTTTCGGACTTAATCTGGAGTCCTTGCTTTACTGTAGTCCCTTCAAGACAGGGAGAGAACACTGCTACATTACACTTCTGTGACACAGCCGACAGACTAAGCTCTACTCTGCGCTGAGAGCATTACGAGAGGCTATATACCAGTATAATGTAGTATAACCTGCCATGTCTGTGTGTTTACTAAATCTATAAGCCTAATTGAGGACAGTAGTGGCTATAAGCATAGAAAAATGTATATCTAGTTCTCTAAGTTGTTAAGCTCCTATATCTTGTATTTCTATTACTCACATTCAGTACATATTTTGTACTTAATTAAATACACGCTTCTCCTTCTCTATAAAAAAATCTGATTTATAAGTTTGTCAATTTTTCTTAACCATAGAAATTGGCTAATTATGTGGCAAGACTTTAGCAATGGCAAATCTAATATCTTTTTTTTTAAAAGACAGGTAAAAAGCCTTTCTAAAAGTGGTGCATGCCTATGAAATTTCCACATTAGAAATATATATGCTTTTCTAATTTTTTTGATAAAGAAGCATCATGTCAGTTGGGATTTTTGAGACATAAATTTTTAGTGATGTTATATGTGCTTGCCAAAGTTATTTTCCTCCCCTCTCAACTTTTTTTTTCTATAGGATTCTTTTTTTACCAAGGCTGTTCTACAGGACCCTCATGATGACATTGGACTCACCTGGATAAACCAAGAGACTTTGCCTATTTTAAGGTCAGCTAATTAGCAAACTCACTTGCATCTGCAGCTTTAAAGCACCTTTGCCATGTAATTTAGCATATTCACAGGTTCCAGGATGAGGCTGTGTGTGGGAGGGAACTAGTCTGCCTAGTACAGGTGACTCAATTATCAAATTAATTTGATTATCAGAAAGAATTCATTTTATGAACAAAGTCATTTGCCGCTCTTTGCTACCTTATTCAGAACTGGAATCTTGAGTGGTTCTCCCTTGGATATAAAGCTCCTTAGCTCTCTGCCTGCCCTGCTTTGTTTGTACTGATGAGCAGAAACCTCAAACCCTGGGTCTCTCATCTCTAGGGCAACCTTTTTCCTGGACAAATTGCAGAAGGGAATCCCCACTGGGTGGAACTATCAGAAAATGGTGCTGGGACCACAGTTTAGTTGGCAATTAAAGCACAGATTTCAGCTCCACCTTAACAAGTTAAAACCTGTGCACAGCAGCCCTCTAGCCTCACAGTTTCTGTTGACGCAGTCCCTTGCTTCCAGCCTCTGCCTTAAACTCTTACGTGCTTTGTACTCCGAGCCACCTGAGCTTAGCCTAGCACTGAGCACAGAGTGAACCCCTGGATCCTGTTTTGCTGGGATCTGTTGGTGGCAAAAGGAAGCCACACTCTCTTTAGACAAAACAGCATTTTTCAAAGAAAGTTTACAGATTTTTAGCCACTTAAGATGATTTAGAGTCATCACAAAGTAATCTTTATAGTAAGTGAAAAAAAAATAAAATCAGACTTCATCTTCTATGACGAATCAAGGCCCAGTGCCCTGTTCTCTGTGGAGGCCCAAGCAGCTACTCAGAGAGCCCAGAGGAGCCAAGAACCCTGAAGAAAGCAGGGGAGAGGGTGTCTGGCATCACATAAAGACAAACTCTCCATTAGGCTTACTGAAAGTAGGATTTGGTTGCTATAGCTTTAATACTCGTGGGCATTTGGGGGAAGACTTTTCAATGCTTTATAGACATTTTCTTATTTCACATCCTCTCCTAAACCCAGACATATTAAGGAACCGTTGAAAGTACACAGAGGAATTTAGAAAGAAGTTTTAGAGCACTCATGCCAGACTTCATTCGGTTCCTAACTTCCGTGGGGCTGTTTTGAAATGGGAAGTTGTGATAGTTTATAGCAGTTCCTCGGGTGTCTTGGGTGACAGAAAATGTTCAACTTTCTCCCACTTGTCTTGGGACAGTACTTAGCTTCCTATGTTGGAGGATTTGCCATCCTGGATCTAAAGGTTCTAAGGGTAAGACCAGCCAAGAGAATTCAGGAAAAAGTTTTTGTGTGATAATAATGGACTTTCAAGAACCTTTAACAATAAGGTCCTGAAATTGCTTAAGGTTATTTTAGACACCTGTGAAAAAAGTCCATTTCAGGTTGCCTTGAGCAGAAAGAAAATGCCATGGCTCTTGTAGCTGGAATAGCTCATATGCCTGAAGGAATTGCTGGAGGAATCAGGACTTCAGATCCTAGAAGTGCCTCTGGACTTCCTCTTTCTAGCCAGCTTTGATCTCTGCTGGCCTCTGATTAGCTTTGTTCTGCACACAAGCGCTTTTCAAACAGTGGAGAAGATGCCTGCTGCTAGCCCCAGAGTTTTATCTTCCAGACTTAGTAACCCCAGAAGAGTGAGAACTCCCTTCTGCTAGTACAGTTGTAAGGAAGGACTGGTCCTCCTCCCTTCCCTATGCACAAATTCTTGCAAAACCAAACCAAACCAAACCACTTTGGTAGCAGAGATAGGGCACTGTGATTTGACAGTCTTGGCCTCCATTTCTGTGAGCCTTTTACTTAATATCCATTACTAGAAAGTGCCCTGGCAAGGAGGTTATAAATTCAGAGGGGCTGGGACTCGGGTGAGGAGAGTGAGCCACTCACTTAAGATGCAAAATATAAGGAGACGTTTAACTATTCAGAAGCCACAATAAATAAAATTTTAATGCAACATTTTAAAAAAATCAAATTGGCCAACTATGCGATGTTGATCCACTGCCTTTTTGCTACATAAAGTTTTATTGAAGCCAGGGCTGAGATGAGGGTGGGCTGAGTGTAGCAGGGTCATTTAAGTACAGGGTCAGATCCTGTCTTTATTTAAAATTGTGATATTTTGTTTAAAAATTGTGGCGCAAGCGAAGGTCACTGAAGAAACTCATTAGGGCTTAAAAAGGCTAATCTGATTCTCTCTCCTCTGCCTGAGGTTAGCAGGGAGATCAACACGAAGGGTAGGCAGAGAGAAATTCAAAACCATCACGTTTTTTTCTCTCTGAAAGGGTTTGGAGAGAGTGATCCATTGGCATGCCTCTTGTATGCCTGCTCCCTCATGCATTGGATGTAACATGTGGGACAGTGCACCTGAGGGAAGGACACAGGTGTTTAGTGGAGTTCCATTTGCCTGGGTCCCTGGTTTGCACTGGTTCAGGGTAGCAGGAAGGAAAAATCCCTGATTTCATTCTTATAGATTTTAATAAATTAGTGCTACCTTCCAATCAAGTCAATCAATCCTAGTTCATGGCAAGAAAATGGGGCAAGCAGTGAGGGTGCTACCAGAGGGTGCCATGACTCCAAGGCACCTTTTCTTTACTTTTAAATATTTGAAAACCCTTTTTTCATTAGGTAAAACACGCCTGAGGGCTGACTGGAGTGAAGGCTGCCATTTGCAGGCATACCTTAGAGATGCTGAAGGTTTGGGTCCAGGTCACCACAATAAAGTGAGTTGTAATCTTTTTTGCTGGTAGAGAATCTTGCCTTCAAGTTATAAAAAAATATAACATCTGCAAAGTGAAATAAAGTGAGATATATCTGTATACTCCTGACTAAGAAAACACCATACATCTGAGCTGTTCCACTTCCCAACATTCTAGTTATAACCATTAAGGTTATAAAAGCTGGTGACTACTAGGTGCCCACTGTATGAAATTATTTAGTGTTTTGCTTTGGTTATGTAGTACCTGGGTATTGTCCTAACTAATGTGGTGCAAAATCCAGTGGGGGGATATTAAGCAAGGCAAGTCATGTCAGGAACCAACCAATAACTGCCCTGAGCCAGAGAAAGAGAAACTGGGGAGAAGAGGCAATATCAAATATGTCTTCATGAAGGAGGATGTACTAGAGTCAGGCCTTGAAGAAAAGGTATTCCAAGCAAAGGGGGCAGCATGAGTAAAGTCACAAATCTTGGAATATTTGGGAACTGGTAAGATACTTAACTGGTTGTGAATCCAGTGGATTACCAAACATGTTAAACACTCTTTATGGACCAAACTCTGGTGCTTTTCATGTATCATTTATTTAACACCTTCAAAAAACCATGATGTAGGAACTAGCTCATTTCATAAATGATAAAGCTAAAATTTATAGAGGTTAACCAGTGTTTCCAGCCCGCATAGATAATATTTAAGGGAAAAGGTCAAATGAGATTGCTATTAGGTAGATTTTGTGTATGTATGTGTTTAAAAATTTGCTCACATCTTGAATAATTGTTTTCAATCACCTGTGTTGTTCACTCATGACATAAGGTGTGGGTTAAGAACTTGAATAGATAAGTAGCAGGCTGGATCTTATATTTTTCTGTCTTAGGCAGCCAAGAGAAAAAGCCAATAATCAAGTGCTAAACACAGTATAAGTTCACTAACAAACATACAGGATGGTAGAAACAGAGTGAGGAAAGGTCTTTTGGTGCACTAACACAGAAATGGGAGATTCTCACTGAAATAACCTCTGGTTTTCAATGCAGCAATTTCTATTTTTACACTTAATTGGAATAGATCGGCTAGTGTTACCATCTGTCACCACTAGATGTCAGAGTAAGACTAAGGTTAAATTACTATTTTCACTGATTCTTTGGCCCCCTTTCCTGTAAAAAGGTGGATTACGAAGTAGTAAGAATGAATTAATACATTTTAAGGGGGAGGGAGAATTTAAAAAATGAATTGCTATTATCCTAGTATACATTTTATTTTAAATTTTGCATTACCTTTTGGAGAACACTGCATCACTCTCAGAAAAGTAAAGTAACTCCTAATAAATATCTATTTAGAGTCAATATTTTACATTTGTTTTGGTTTAAAAAAGTACTCACTGAAATGTAGGTACAGCTTTATTATTTTTAAAATTTTCATTTAAAATATTTTTATTGATTTCAGAGAGGGGCGGGGGGCGGAGAGAGAAAAGTATCAATGGAAAAATCATTGATCAGCTGGGGATCGAGCCCACAACCAAGACATAAGCTCTAACTACCAAAGCGAACCGTGACCTCCTGATTCATAGGTTGACCCAAAGTCACACTGGCTGGGCAAAAGTAGATTTTGGATTGTTTACTTGTGATGTTTAAAATTGTGATTTTGATAAAAAGAAAGCAGACATAAATGGTGTCTTGTGGCTACTGTTATCCACATTTATGAAAACAGTGTATGTTCAGAGTGATATGACATTGGTGAGATATTCTTTTGATTCTAGGATCTGGGTGAGTTAAATAGCTACCTTTGTGGATGCTGCTTTACTCAAAGATATCTTGCTAAATTCACAGAATTTCATTGCTTAGATGATGTGAAGAAGATTTTTCAAAAGGAATAAGAATTCAGATTTTTCCTCCCCTGTTGTAGTCTTTCCATTAATATGTAGATTTTATTAAGGAGTAAATGTTCAGAATTTTGGACTCCCGATTTTACTTTTGTTAGAATGTTAGCACTATTGTTTTATGACTGCAATAGTTTATATCACATTTTGTCCTTTGCTCTTGGCCTCTCTGGCTTGCTGGCAGAGCAGCTCCATCCCATTGGTCTCTGTTCATGGCTCACTGTCCTCATTAATGTGAGTGCTTCCCTTTTCTGATTTTACCCACTCTTCAAATTTAGTGCCTTATGTAATCTATCCTTTTCTTACCAGCAGTCATAGAATCTTTTACTAGCTCTTTACCTTTGATAGCAACAAAGAAGATGAAAATAAGTTTATTTCCCCCAGTTTACTCTGGTGACCTGTTAGTAGTTCTTACTACTTCCAATCAAACACAATAGGTTGATATTTATTCCCAGGGAAAAGACTAGATATTTTGATTCATGTGGAATTAGCCTTTGTGTCACCCCATTTCCCACAGTTGCCCAATTTTTCACGGTTACTACCCCATTTTATCTAGCTATTTCCTACATACTGCCTCTTGGGGGAGTTTCCTCCTTACAGTTCTGAATGTTTGGAATTACGCTAGACATGAGAACAAGCTTGTCATCAAGGTTATGTTTGTCAATGTCTACCATTAAAGAATAGTGTTCTTTTTTCTATCATGAAAACAAACATGGGAAGGAACCAATATATCAGAGATCTAGGTTAAGTTCACATTCCTCTTTTTTTTTTTTTTTTAAAAACTTCACTTTGTATAGGAAGGCAGCATTAAAAGTCTTTTCTCCATATAGTCTATACTAATAAAAGGGTAATAAGCTATTAGACCAGAAGACTTTCCAGACATCCTTCCAGACAAAGCCATGGTGGCCGGGCTGAGGCAGAGGCAGTTAGGAGCAATCTGGCCAGCAGGGGAGGGCAGTTAAGGGTGATCAGGCCAGTGTGGGGGGGCAGTTGGGGACAAGCAGGCCAGTGGGGGGGGGCAATTGGGGGTGAGCAGGCTGGCAAGGGTGGCATTTTGGGGGCAAGCAGGCTGGTGGGGGTGGGCAGTTGGGGACAAGCAGGATGGCAGGGTGGGGGCAGTTTGGAGTGAGCAGGCTGGCAAGGGGGATAGTTGGGGGTGTGCAGGCTGGTGGGCAGGCAGTTGGGGGTGAGCAGGCCATCAGGGGGATTATTGGGGGTTGAGCAGGTCAGTAGGGTGGGGGCAGTTGGGGGCAATCAGGCCAGCGGGGGAGGCAGTTGGGGGTGAGAAAGCTAGCAGGGGGGCAGTTGAGGGCGATCCACAGGGATCAGGTCTAAACTGGCAGTCAGACATCCCCAGAGGGGTCCCGGATTGGAGACGGTGCAGGCTGGGCCAAGGGATGATCCCCCCTCTAGGCCATTAGTCTATAATAATAAAAGTATAATATGCTAATTAGACCAGAAATCTTTCTGAGCATCTTTCTGGTTGAAGTCAGGGCTTCGAGGAAAGCCCGGGTCCCGGGTGCCAGAGGGAAGCCGGTGCTGGCAGCCAGGAGAAGGAAGGCTTACCCTTGTGCGAATTTCATGCATTGGGCCTCTAGTCTATATATAAAAACTCTATAGGGATGAGACATATGATTAAATGATGGCACTTCTCTTTTGAGGACATAGTCCATGCATGTTGGCCTTTAGTTGCTGTAATTTTACTGCAGGGATATCGGGCAGGTACAATAATCAGCACCAGCAACTGGATACATAGGATACGCTTTTTGTTTGTCTCAGTCCTGGAGACCTCATCTTGTTCTGTATCCAGCTTTTCTTAGGCGTGGCCAGTGCTGGCTTGTTATTGGGGCCTGACCAGACAGCCTGAAACTGCCTTCTCCCAGTTCGTTAGGAGACAGGGTTTTTGAATCCTTCATCAATAATCAAATAACCAATGTACAGGGGAAAAGAACATATAATCAGTAATCAATAATCAAATATCAGTGATCAAATACTCCATTGTCCCCATGGAATTCAGCTAGAACCAAGAAGAACATGACCAGTGGTACTCAGCTCCTCAAATAATTGGGACATTACAAAGTTAAGCCCAATATTAAGTCTACTTAAAACACCTTCAAACAAAACAAAGCAGACCAGTTACAGTTTTTGTTTGAATGAAAACATTAGGTAGGAGCTCTGTCAATCTCTAGGGGACTCAGGGTCATTGCTGCTCCCAGTGTGGCCCACAGACCAGCGGCAGCAGCATGACCGAGGGCATTTTTAGAAATACAGAATCGCAGGTCCCGTCTCAGACCTGCTGAATCAGACGTTGAAGTGCAGCAAGATCACCAGGTGATTTTCATGCACAGTCTAGTTTGAGAAACACTGAGTGTGGCCTGGTTAGAATTAAGACCACTTTATCTGTTTTAGTTCAGCTGCTTAACACTTTGAATGCTAGAGCCCGTCCTGCACTTTCCCCCATTCCACCTCCTTCTTTTTCATTTTCATAAAACAGGAGAACATTGTTAAAGAAGTTTCATTTTTTTGTTGTTGAGAAAACAGAAAGAAAAAGGAAAAAAGAGCACTACTTTAACTTTTTCTCACTCCAAACTGAGATTCGATGAAAGGGAAAATATAAAGTATAGCAGCAGTGGTTTGCAGAGCAGTATATTTCTTGATCTTTAGTCTGTATAAGACTTTGTTCCCAAATACAATTATATACAATTCCCCACTAAATTCATATTCTTTTGTAAACAGTTCTTTATTGTTGAAAGTATTACAGATGTTCCCTTTCCCCCCACCCTCATTGACTCCCTCCAATTTGCCCCAGCCGCCATCTAAGGTCCTCACCACCCCATTGTCTGTAGCCATGGGCCATGCAACCTGGGTATGTGCCTTTGATCAGAATCAAACCCAGGACCCTTAACGCTCCAGGCTGACACTTTATCACTGAGCCAAACCAGCTAGGCAGGGCATATTCTTTATTTTTCTATGGTCTCTCCTGTCTCTTCCACCTGTGAAATTTTTCTTTCTTTTCTTGTCTCTTTCTCTACACCTCACCTGGCTTGTGCCCTGTTACAGTTGGTAATAGTTTATGAAGTATGTTGCAATGTCAGTACCTTGTTAAGGTGTTTTCAATTGTTGGGTTTAAGATAACATCAGGACTATTTTCCCAGGGAACCTGGATGGGTAGGGTGAATATAGGGATGAGTAGCATGAATTTGGGGATGGGCTGAGCTTCTTTCTGCCTTCTTGCACTGCAGGAGCCTTACAACCCTGGGCATCTTCTGCCCATGATGCAACACTGCTGTCTGGGTAAGTAATCAGAAGTTGTCTGCTTCTAGTCAGATAATTAGGACAGTTTTAAAATATATTTAAATTTATTAATCAACTAGACATGACATCATTGATTTTTTAAAGTTTAAACTCAATACAGTCAGGTGTAGAGGTTAAAGATGGGATAAATATTATAACTTATTTATTTTTTATATTTTATTTTTTAAATTCATTTATTGTCTAAAGTTTTACATATGTCTCACTTTTCCGTGACTGACACCCCCCTCCTCACCCCCTCTCCTCGCCCCTTCCTTTCCCTCACCCCCCCGCCGCCATTCCCACCCTGGGCATAACTTTTATTTCTAACCGTGGCACATAATATTTAGAATTTATAACAAAGAACAAAAGAAAATAAAAAATAAGGTAGTGAAGACCTGAGGGTGGGTGGGTAGGGGATTAAGGAAGGGGCGGAAAGGAGGTGGTGGGAGATATCTGTAATATTATCAACAATAAAAATATATTAAAAGAAAATAAAAAATATTTAATGCCAGCATATTGTTTATGATTAGCTAACTTTATTAGAGTGTTTTAGTTTGGCAGTTGATGTTTTAGATTTTAAAAGTGACATTTTTAAGTATTTAAATATTTTTCAATTCACATACATCATTTACTGAAAGCATTTTTTCTTTTTTGTTCAAGAAATGTGCATTGCCTAGATTATCTATAAAGAAAGAGTGATGACAATATTTTGGTAGTTCAAATCTGATATAATCCAGTTTCATTCCAAATGTAGCACAGCTAATCTTTTTTTTTCTCTTTCTTTACAAAAGAAAATGTAGTGTGAAGCATGTTTTTCTTTCTATAACACTCTTTTTTGTTTAATTTAAACATGCATTTTGAGTGGTCAATTTTTACTCTTTCTTGCAAGGTTAACTATAGGTCAATGCTGTTTGTTTCTTTAATACTGACTTAACTCTGACTGCTGTTGACATTTTTTAAGGTCTATTTCTTCTAATACTACATAATTTAAGGAGAAAAATCAAGACTAATTAGTTGTTAATGAGAAACGCATATAATGAGAAACAAATGTAACATTAATGTCATGTACAATGTATGTCTGTGTGGCTTAAAAGGTAGGAACACAACCATTATTCAAAATTAGGGAATAAAATCATCATAATAATTACTAGCAGATGTGTTGGAACTTGTGTTGCAAGTGAAAATTTCTTTGTCAGAACAGTGTGTTGCAATGTTTGATAGTATGCATTTGATACTATTTTGGAAGGGTTTATGTTTTTCACCAAGGTCTTTTTTAACCAGCTGTCTAGAATCCTTAGGAGATGGAAAAAGATTTAAGCTAATATTTTCTCTTCCTCACAACTTTACTATTTTCATCATCATCATAGAGATATTCTTTGACACTTCTGATGGCAGGTTTGACTGTGGCAGCCCATCACTCTGCCAGGTTGTTGTACATTCACTGTTGAAGGAGCATCTTCCGTCTCCCAGTGTTATTTTTTATTTTTATTTTTTAATATTTTAATCTTATTGTTCAGTTTATTAGTTACATTGTTCCCCCTTTTTTCCCCCGATATAGCTCCCCTCCACCTGGTACCCATTCCACACTCTGCTCTCACCTCCCCCCCACTGTCCTCTCCCATAGGTGCATGATTTTTGTCCAGTCTCTTGCTGCACCTCCCACACCCCTTTTCTCCCCAAGAATTGTCAGTTCATTTCCTCTCTATGCTCATGATTTTGTTATATTCACCAGTTTATCTTGTTCATCAGATTTTTAATTCACTTGATTTTTAGATTAATTTGTTGATAGATGTGTATTTTTTGTTCATAATTTTTATTTTTACCTTTTTCTTCTTCCTCTTCTTAAAGAATGTCTTTCAGCATTTCATATAATATTGGTTTGGCGGTGATGAATTCCTTTAGCTTTTTCTTATCTGCGAAGCACTTTATCTGACCTTCAATTCTGAATGACAGCTTTGCTGGGTAGAGTAATCTTGGTTGTAGATTCTTGCTAATCATCACTTTGAATATTTCTTGCCACTCCTGTCTGGCCTGCATAGTTTCTGTTGAGAAATCCACTGACTTAACTCTGACTGCTGACAATCGTATAGGTGCTCCCTTATAGGTAATTAACTGTTTTTCTCTTGCTGATTTTAATATTCTCTCTTTATCTTTTGCTCTTGGCACTTTAATTATGATGTGTCTTGGTGTGGTTCTCTTTGGATTCCTATAGTTTGGGGTTTTGTGTGTTTCTTGGACTCCTAAGTTAATTTCTTTCACCAGGTGTGGGAAGTTTTTGGTCACTATTTCTCCAAATAGGTTTTCATTATCTTGCTCTCTCTCTTTTTCTGGCAACCCTATAATTCGGATGTTGGTATGCTTGAGGTTGTCCCAGAGGACCCTTACACTATCTTCAATTTTTTGGATTCTTTTTGCTTCTTGCTTTTCCGACTGAGTGGATTTTGCCTCTTTGTATTTCAAATCTTTGACTTGGTTCTGGTGGTCCTCTAGACTGCTTTTAGGTCTTTGTATAATATTTTTTTATTTCAGTCAGTGTATGCTTAATTTCTGGTTGGTCCTTTTTCATGTCCTTGAGGGTCTGGTTCATATCCTCATAGGTCTTGTTCATTTCCTCATAGGTCTTGTTCATTTCCTTGTAGGTCTCATTAAGCTCATTGGCCTTTTCTAGGAGCCTCTTGAAAAACCTTATAACCGTGGTTTTGAACTCTATATCCAGTCATTTTTTTCCCCTCCATTTCTTTCACATCTGATTTCTTTCCATGTCTCTGCATGGTGGCTGCTTTTCTGAGTTGGTCGATTAGCTTTGTGTGGTAGATGTCCTCTAAGAGACAGTGGCTCAGCCTCCCCAGTTACCTGAGGTGGATACTCTTGCTGAAGCCCTTTATGGGTTGCACAGTCTTATTGAAGTTAAGCCTAAATTATTGTTGTTAGCACTAGGAAGGTTTGACCTCCAGGCCAATTGGCTTTGAGGCTCAGCTGTGCTCATTTGGATGTGTGGAGTCTCCGGGCTGAGCAGGAAGCGTCAGCTCTGCCCTATGCAGCACCTGGGTCTCTGTGCTGGGTGGTAATGGCTGCATGCACCTCTGAGAGAAAGCTGCCGCCGAGCTCTACCCGCTGCTAGACAATTCAGCCTCTCCCCAAATGAGTCTGCACACCCAAAGTCTCACCCAGGGTTGTAAAACAATGCAATCTGATGGTTTCCAGAATGAGAGAGCAAGTCACGAGTCCTCTTTGGATGCTCGAGCAACTCTGCTGTTCCCAAGTTTATGCACCCTCTCCACACGCTCGCCCTCTCCACAAGCTCGCAGACCTTTGCAGCGCCCGAGTTTCAGTGTGCTTCCCTACTGTCCAGTTTCACCCTGTATGAGTGTGGGTTCCCCGGACTTTGCCTGGAACTGGGGAATCAGTGCAGTGAGATGCCTTTCCCTCCCGCCTTGTTCGAGAAAACCAGCCAGGTTTGCAGCCACCAGCCCTTTCCACTCATGAGCGCCCATGGCTCTGAACCTCTGACTCCACGATTATCTTCAATGCTGCGCTCCACCGCTCCTCTGAGTCACAGTGTCCTATCTTTACTTTTATTTGTGGAATTTTCACTCACCCAGCTTTCCAGTGATTCTGGATGATGTTTGTTCTGTTGTTAAGTTGTTTTGAAATTGCTGTGTGGGGCAGCAAGATAGGTGTTTACCTATGCCACCATCTTGGTTCCTCCCCCATCTTTTCCCAGCTTTAAATCCACAAATTATGCATGTGTTTGCTACCAGGACTGTTAAATTCCACAGGGTTGCAGGAATGCAGTGATCAGATGACTCAATGATGTCTGTATATCTTAGGCTGCTGAGCTGGATCTACTAGTTCTCATCCTCCTGTATGCAGGTCCTGGTCTGTTGAGCAATGTTTTGGATTTGAACAGTAGTCTTTTTCCACCTCAGAGAACTGGATGGAGGCAACTCTGAAACATTGTCATATCTGAATTACAGACTAGAAGACTCTATTTTGGGTGATAAAGATGTGAGGATGAGGGTGAGGAAGGCAGGAAGGGAAGACAGATGGTGAAACAATCTAATAAAAAACACCAGGTATGAGGTGTTAACCCCCGAGCTTTTAAATAGTATAGACCTAAGTTGGTTATTGTAATAACAGCAATTTTCAAAGTCCTGCTCATCCATTCATCCAACAAACATCTATCGATTGTTTTCTATGTGTTAGAGCAGAAGTTACAGCGATGAATAAAACATAGGAATCTCTGTTCTCACAAAACTAATGTTCTAGTGAATAATATTTAAAATAAGTAGTACCCATTAGGGTTACAATAGTCTAAGCACTGGTGGAGGTACTTTACATATGATATCTCATTTAATCCTCATAACAATCTTCATAGGATTTTCTAGTTGAAAAGGCAATAAGGCTGTTATGACCTAAGTAATACTAAAGATGAAAATAACACGTACTTCCAGAAATACATAATTGCTAGAAAAATATTTTTTTTATTATTTCAACCAAATGAACATTCAAGCTATTGCAAGGATTATATAAATGCCTGTATAAGAAATGGTATGTGTGTCTATATATGATTATTTATACATTTTTAATATATTTATTTTATGTAAAGGGAGAAAAACTATCTTCATTGTAACATTAAAATTAACTTTGATAAAACAAACATGAAGGGAAAGGCAAACATTAGAATATATGTTGAGAGGGTGTTTTATGTTGGAGCCAGTTACTAATAAAGGATACTTTTTCCAAAAGTATGGTGCATAGACCACTTGCATTAGTTCCCTAGGATGTTTACTAAAATTGCCAATTGTGGGGATTTCTCTAGATATAGTGTATATGAGTAGCTGGATGTCAGACTCAGGAATCTGCCTTCACACCAAATCCCTATGTGATTTTTGTTCACAGTAAAGTTTGAGAACCACTGAGGTAGTGTTATTTTCATAATATTTCAGCTGTTCTCTCTCTATTTGAAATTCTCAGAGTTATGTTGTCAGCTGGTGAACATCTGGCTAGAATTCTAATATATGAAATAATAGTGGCTAATAACACAATATCCATTAATGTTAAACAAGGATGTCTGTTCTCTGGCATTACGAAACTTAGAATATTGCTTTTCTTTTGCTATGTGCTGTGAACAACTCAATTTTTGTCTAACTTTATCTCTGATGGCTGTTATTTCATTTATAATATTCAGTACTTTTTTTTTTGTTCCTTGCTATTTTATTATGTCCCCAATCTTCTCTCAAGACAATTTCTTTTTTTTTTTAAAGTTATTTTGAAAATAATTGATTGGTAGCTAGTTGTCCTTAACCTTATAAAAACAATATATCATTTGGATTATTAAATTATTAAATATATGTTTTTTATTGGTCAGGGTAATATTAACAAATAATTTTAAAATCCCAGTGGCTTAACAAACACACAAGAAACGTATTTCTCACTTATGCTGCTGGTCTAAGGAGTGTGTTGGCTTTGCTTCTCACAGTTAAAAGGAAGGTAGGTCAAGGAAACTGCTTATAGTTGCACTGCCTGAAGTGGGACCTCTTTGACAAGGTTTGAGAATTGAAGGGCCCCACAAAGACTTAACTGCTTTGGAAGGTGCACAAGTCACTTCCTCTTGCCGACCATGGCCATAGCTGGTCACGTGATTTTACCTAAGAATAAGTGGGCAGGAAAATGTGGGAGAGCACTTACATACTCTTATTATATTTTTGGTATCTTTAAATTTCTGGTTCAGTTCCACACTGTTAGCCATGAACAAAGGAGATGTGGGTTACATATTTCCTTTAACCAGGAGGGAGGCGGAGAGAAGGCATCTCTGTTAAAAGACATTGTTACTTGTGTCAGTCAGTCAGTGAAAAGAAATTTTCTTGCCCCTATGATTAGGCAGTATGAAAACTGCAAATAATGTGTAAGACATAACAAAAAAAAATCATGATACAAAAGAGAAACAGAATATGTGACAAAATCACACCCAAGTGATAGTTTTTAACCCAGCAAAAAAATTTTAGAAGCATGATAGTGCTAGCAAAATGGCATAGTGGACAGGCACTATAGGAAACTACATAGACTTTTTTTTGGTTAAAAATTTTAAATTATAAATAACATATGAAAATGCACTATAGGGAATGACAGACGAAGTCCCTGCTCTCCTGGAACTTCCATTAAAGAGCATAGTAATGGCCAATATGCATTATTAGTACTCTTGGTACTACTTTCCATACATTATCTCATTTAAATCTTGTAACAATCTTATGACATTGCAATTTAAGAGTGAGTAGTAAAATGAACTTTGAGGAAATAGGCACCTTCTTTTAATGTTTTTAAAATTCCTATGAATAAGTAGTAGGCTTAGAAATATTAGATTAGACCATATTAAAGCATTTTCATAGGCCAAAATGATTGAATATTGGCATTTTTATAAAATTCAACTTACTAGTATTTCCTGAAATTATTATCAGAACAAAAGTATGCATTATCATTTTAACATTTATTGAGTACTTCAGTATGTCCAGCATTGCACTAACATTATGCATATGTTTTCTCATTACATTCTAGATTAGTTTCCTAGGCTCTTGCAAACAAATTACCACACATTTAGTGGCTTAAAAAACCACAAATTTAATTATCTTACAATTCTGGAAGATGTCCAAGTAGGTTTCACTGGGCTAAAATTAAGTTATTGGCAGGATTATATTTCTCCTGGAGACTCCAGGGCAGAATCTGTTCCCTTGCCTTCTTCCGGTTCAAGAAGCTATCTGCAGTCCTTGGTTCATGGCCTCTCCCTCCGTCTTTAAAGACAACAATCATGGTGCTATGATCTCTGAGTCACATCTCCTTCTCTGACTCTGCAGAACCTTTGTGATTAAAATAAATCCACTTGAATAATACAAAATAATCCCCTCTCTCAGGTCCTTACCTTAATGGTATCTGCAAAGCCCTTTGACATATAGGGTAATACAGAGATTACCTCATGTTCCAGAGATTAGAATGTGAATGTTTTTGGGGTGTTCATTAGTCTGCCTATCACACATTCTATTATAATTCTATGTAGTATGTACTATCATTATCTTTGTTTTATAGATGAGAGGAGAGCTGGGCTTAGACAGGTCTGGTAATCTGTCCCAATCTCACTGGACAGTGATGGGACTAGTCTGAGAAAGGAGGCATTTTAAGAGATTCTACTCTACACATTAAACCAAGACAACAACATGACAGTTCTAGGTGTTTGCTTATGTTGAAACAACTCAATCCAGTAAATCAGAGGCAGTTTATCCTGGTAGAACAAAGGGACGGTTGCTCTACTTGTAATTATGTTTTTGGATCAAGTTTTGTCTCCCATGCTTTAGAGTGTGAAGTTCTGGGATTAGAGTAATTAAAATGAAAACTACAATGCAATGCCTGTTTTCTCACAAATGATTGGTAAAATGTAAAAGCTCGATCGATAATGTGACTTTGTTGATACTCTTATACTTTGCTGTAAGGAATGAAAAACTGTCAAGCCCCAGATGGACTACCTCTACATTTACTGTTTGGCACAATGGACCATTTTTCTGTCTGCTTTCTTTGTACATATTTTTGCATTTATGAGGATTCATATTTTTTATATTCCCAATCCTGTGCCTTTAAAAAATTATTCTTTGCTCCCATGGTTTTCCAAGGCCATTGTTTCATAGACTGTCTACATTTCTGACATCTTTATCATCTTCTTAGTCTTAACTTTTTCATTTTTTTGTTTTTTAAAATATTTATCATTCAGATTATTACAGTTGTTCCTCTCCCCTCCCACCCCCATAGCTTCCCTCTACCCAGTTCTCACCCCACCCCATACCCTTATCTCCCAGCCTTCACTGTCCTCATCCATAGGTATATGATTTTTGTCCAGGCTCTTCCCCCACCCCCTACACCCCCTTTTCCCTGAGGATTGCCCCTGATTATATTATATTCACCAGATTATTCTGTTCATCAGATTTTTTATTCACTTGATTTTTAGATTCACTTATTGATAGATATGTATTTGTTGTTCATAATTTTTATCTTTACCTTTTTAATCTTCCTTTCCTTAAAGAATACCTTTTAGCATTTCACGTAATAATGGATTGGTGGTGATGAACTCCTTTAGCTTTTTCTTATCTGTGAAACTCATTATCTGACCTTCAATTCTGAATGATATCTTTGCTGGGTAGCGTAATCTTGGTTGTAGTTATTGCTATTCATCACTTTGAATATTTCTTGCCTGTCCCATCTGGACTGCATAGTTTCTGTTGAGAAATCAGAATCGTATGGGTGCTTTCTTGTAGGTAGCTAACTGTTTTTCTCTTGTTTTTTTTTTTTTTTTAAGATTCTTTCTTTGTCTTTTGCTCTTGGCATTTTAATTATGATGTGTCTTGGTGTGGTGCTCTTTGCATTCCTTTTGATTGGGGTTCTCTGTGCTTCCTGGACTTGTATGTCTATTTCTTTCAGCAGATGGAGGAAGTTTTCGGTTATTATTTCTTCAAATAGGTTTTCAGTATCTTGCTCTCTCTCTTCTTCTGGTACCCCCATAATTCTGATGTTAGTATGCTTGAAGTTGTCCCAGAGGCTCCTTACACTATCTTCATATTTTTGAATTTTTTGCCTTTTGCTTTTCCTGCTGGGTGTTTTTTGCTTCTTTGTATTTTAAATCTTTGACTTGATTCTTGTGATCCTCTAGTCTGCTGTTGGATCTCTATATATTATATTTTATTTCAGTCAATGTATGCTTAATTTCTAATTGGTCCTTTTTCATTTCTCTAGAGTCTCACTAAATTTATTAGCCTTTTCTAGAAAATTATTGGAAAACCTTATAACCGTGGTTTTGAACTCTATATCCAGTCATTTGCTTTCCTCCATTTCTTTCATTTGTCTCCGCATTTTGGCGGCTTCCCTGAGTTGATAGAGGGGCTTTGAGTGGTAGGTGTCCTATAGGGCCCAGTGGCTCAGCCTCCCTGTTTACTTGAGGTGGACACTTTTGGTGCACCTCTTTGTGGGCAGAGTGCACAGTCTTGTTGTAGTTAAGCCTTGATTGTTGCTGGTTTCACTGTGGGGAATTGACCTCTATGCCAGTTAGCTGTGAGGATCACTGTGTCTATGATGGAAGAACTTCTGTGCTGGAGATACCCTTATGAGACAAGACTTGCTTCAGTGGGGCTTTGGTGCTTACTTAGTCTGCCCCCTGAGTGTGTCCCTTAAGGATCTGAGGAGTTGTAATCTAGATGGTCCTACTCTGACCCCTGGGTACACTGGCTCTTGAGTCTTCAAGGAGGTGCTAATTTAGTCTCTACCTGAGGCCACCCAGCAGGAGCTATGAAGAGATCTGCAGATTTCTCTTCTTTGTTTGGGTTTTGGAGGTGCCCAGATGAGGCCCAGCTGTGATGTAATGCAAGCTGCCGTGGAGCCTTAGACCTTCTTTTGGATGTTCTGAGTCTCTCTGACTCAGCTGCAGTTCGTTAGGTAAGTTTAGATTTCAAAGTCCAGACCATTCATATGCAAAAGCCTCTGCACACAACTTGGATGGAGCAGAGTCACAGAGCAGAGCAAACAGCAATGGCTTCCCATCAGCCCTGCCCTAAGAGGTCCCTGGGTCTCAGTGTCTCTTGGTAATTGCTGCAAGCACCTCTGAGAGAAAGCTGCCCTTGAGTTCCACCTGCTGCCCGACAGTCCAGTTTCTCCCTGTGTGAGTCTGGGTCCTCAGAATCTTGCTCCGAACTGGAGTTCAGAGCACTCAGGGGCTTGTGTCTCCCTACGGATTGAAAAAGTCAGCCACATACTCAGTTGCCAATCATAAGGGTGCTTCCCTGTAGGTAAACTAAAGACAACAACCATGGTGCTATGATCTCTGAGCCACATCTCCTTCTCTGACTCTGCAGAACTCTATGGATGTGCACCTCCATGTCTCTGCACTTTACTTCCACAGCTCTTCTGAGTCTCAGTGTGGTTTTCTCTCCCCTTCTAGCTGTAGAATTTCCACTCAGCCAACTTCCTGTGGTTCTGGATGATGTCCATTTTATCTTTTAGTTGTAGTTTTGAAGTGGTTGTGTGAGGCCATCTTGGTTTCTCCTAATCTTACCCTTTTCTTTAGAAATATTAACACATATGGGATAATCTTAATTACCTAGCATTATATTATTTGATGACCTACTGGTTAAATTTTGGTCTCTCTATCTTCATCATCTTCATGCTCTTCCTGGATAATCCCACTCACTTTCAAAATGTCACTCATCCCTGACATTCTTATGTCAAAGTTTATTTCGCAGCACCTTAAGAAGAACAAATTAAATTTCTCATTATTTTCTCATGTATTTCCTTCCAAATTTTCTCTCTATCTTTTGCTCTCTATTTTACTTACTAGAATCTCCATGTACTTCATACCCTAAAACAGTGGTTGGGAAGCTGGCTTGCGAGCTGCACCACGGTTTGCCAGTCTGTTGACTAATGAGTTTGCTGACCACTGCCCTAGAAACTCTGAGATCATTCTTCTTCTTTCTCATCACCTACATTAAAGTATTCTCACAATTATTTTTTGAACTAGGTGTTATCATATTTGTTTTGTAGAAGAGGATAGTGAGTTCTGCACATTGCAAGAAACCTTTAGCTATCATACAGCTAATCGTGAATGAGCATAGATTTAAACCCAGATCTGCTTATTTCATACCACATATTATGTATAGTTAGTACAATGCCTACTATGTCATAAGCACTTAGTAAATGCTTGTTAAATAAGTAAAGACCTAATAAATAAAAGTCTTATAGGAATAATTAAGATTAAAACTGTCAGTGAGGCCTAACCTGTTTGGCTCAGTGGATAGAGCACCAGCCTGCAGACTGAAAGGCCTCAGCTTTGATTTTGGTCAAGGGCATGTACCTTGGTTGCAGGCACATCCCCAGTAGAATGTATGCAGGAGGTAGCTGATCAATGTTTCTCTCTCATCAATGTTTCTAACTTTCTATCCTTCTCCCTTCCTCTCTGTAAAAAATAAATAAAATGTATTAAAAAAAAAACTTGTCAGTTTGTATTCATGTCCTGAAATTAATTTTCTGGTTTAGGCAAGTCTGATTACTGTGAATTCTCTTTAATAAGCTATTTTCACCATTGCTATTCTACCACACATCTCTCCATATAATTCTTTTATGTACTAAAAGTTTTTCAAGCAGATTAATCTTTTCTCAACTCTGTATAATGGACAGATTTCTTTTACAGTTTTAGAATTTTCACTTAAAATGCATTAAAAATAAAGTGCATATTGCTGTGGGCTCTGAAAAATCAATATTGTATTTGTTTTGTTTTTAAGAGAATCTTTATTATTTTAAAAACAATTTATTTTTAATGTATTAAAATTGGTTTAATATAAACAATAGCAGTGGCAGACAGCTCACAGAATGGAATAGTCATAAATGTTTCCCGCTTTCTTTAGTAAAGATTTCAGGTAAATATTGAGTTTAAAGTAAAGTCTTAAGCAGCCTTAGGCTCTGCAAATAACAGCACCAGCAACAAATCGAAGGACAATTGATCTTTTTTGGCATAACATACACATGTGAATAGCTATATATAATAATTAAAGTAGAATCTGTATATTTTTGAAAGTGATCAACAGTGTTATATGATAGGATTAACTATTTGGAAGCATTTTTTTTGGAACATATGGAAATGTTGAACTTTATATTGTGTGTTTCTTTTTGCCATGGGAAGTTTATTTTCAACTAGAGGCTTGGTGCATGCATTCGTGCACTGGTGGGGTCCCTTGGCCTGGCCTGTGGGGATTGGGCCAAAACTGGCAGTCCAACATCCCATGAGTGGTCGCAGAGTGGGAGAAGGTACTCAGCAAAGTTGCTGTTGCTCAGCAGCTCCTGCATTGAGCGTCTGCCCCATAGTGGTCAGTGTGCGTCATAGCTACTAGCTGGTCAGTGGGTTCCTTTGGCTTTTACATATGTAGATTTCATATTCCATGGTGTAATATACCTGTAGTAGCTACCTATGATTCAGGTGAAAGGCCATTGATCTTAGAAAGTTTAATTTTAATCCATTAAAAATAAATTGTTTTAAAGAATTGCATGTACTAGGCTCTGAAGTTTCAATGTTAGAAGACAGAAATGGTCATCGTCCTAATGTTGTCATACCTTAGTGGAGGGAACAGACATTCAAACAGTTAAAAGAGCATTTGGCTTCTGGTCAAGATGCAGAGTAAGGACATGCAGTACTTGCAACCTCCCACAAACATGTAAAATGTACAGCTAAACTCAGAACAGCTGTCATTTAGAACCACCTAAAGTCTAGCTGAATGGAAGTTCTACAGCTAAGGATATAGAGAAGCCTCCACATCAAAACTGGTAGGAAGGGCAGAGGTGTAGAATGGGCTAGTCCCACATCTATAAGAATTGGGAGGGGTATCTCACTGTCCCCATTGATGAGTCGGGGTAGCTAGCTCCATACCAGGCTCCAAGCCCACAGTTCCAGTGCCAGGAAGAGAGGTCCCTACAATTTATAGCTGTGAAATCCAGTGGGGATTGCAGCTAAGTAAGGTGGAGGCTGCTTGACTCTCAGGCAATTCTTTTTGAAGGGCTGAACACAGACTTACTCGGACTCCCTTCCTCTGTGTTCCAGCACTGGGGCAGCAGCTTGAAGTAACACCTATATTTATTACTAAGTGGCTCCAGGCTTAGCCCTAGCAGCAGCCAGCCTTGGTTTGAAGCTTCGCCTCTCATGGGCACCCCCAAGCCCAGCACAAGTAGTAGCTATCTGCAGATCACTTTGTAGCTCATGCTAATTGGCCCTGGGAATAACATAGGCAGTGGCTGACCTTGGCCTGTACCTCCTGGAAGGCCCCATAGCCAGTAGACCCAGTGGATAGCTTCATTCCATCTCAAAACACTCAACCATCTCCACAAGTGACACAAATCTAGGGGTGGACTCAGCTGGCACGAGAGCCCAGCTGAAGAAAGTCCTGCTCTGTGGGGTGCGTACCTGCACAGCTGATCCTCCACAGAGGTTTCAGCCAGTCATTACAGCTGATTGCCCTGGAAATAAATCCCTCACATTGACATGCAAACAGCAATCAAGGCTCAACTACAAGAGGAGAGTGTGCACAGCTCAAATGGTCAGGGAGTGCACAGCTCAGGTGAATGAGGAGGCTGTACTATAGAACCTTACTGAGCAGCTACTATATTAGGCTACTCTGCCAAGACTGGGAGACATAGCAGCTCTATCTAATACATAGAAACAAACACAGGGAGGTTGCCAAAATGTGGAGACAAAGAAACAGATCCCAAATTAAAGAACAGAACAAAACTTCAGAAAAAGAACTAAACAAAATGGAGACAAGCAATCTACTAAATTCAGAGTTCAAAACACTGGTTATAAGGATGGTCAATGAACTTAAGGGAAAAATGGTTGAACTTAGAACTTCAAAAGCATAAAAAGGTCATGAAAAACATTAAAAAGAGAAATGGAAACCATAAAAAAGAACAAATAAGAAATGAAGGATACGCTAACTGAAATGAAGAATAATTTACATTGAATCAACAGTAGAGTAGATAAAGCTGAGTATTAAAACAGCGATTTGGTCTATAAGGAAGCAAAAAAAACCAACAAAAAACAACAAAAAACAACAACAACAAAAAAACCAGACCCAATCAGAACAGCAAAAAGAAAGAAAAAAAATGAAGATAGTATAAAGGCCTCTGGGATAACTTCAAGTGTACCAGTATTCACATCCTTGGCATCCTTGGGGTGCCAGAAGGAGAAGAGAGCAAGAAATTAAAAACCTATTTAAAAAACAGTGTCAAAAACTTATCTAACCTAGTGAGATAAATAGACACCTAAGTCAAGAAGTACAGAGAGTCCCAAACAAGATGAACCCAAAGAGGCCCACACCAAGACACATCATAATTAAAATGCAAAATGTTAATGATAGAGACTCTTAAAAGCAGAAAAGGTATTTAGTTACTTACAAGGGAGCTCCAACAAGACTGTCAGCTGATTTCTCAGTAGAAACTTTGCAGATCAGAGGTATTGGCAAGAAATATTCAAAATTATGAAAAGCAAAGACTTATAGCTAAGATTACTCTACCCAGTAAAGCTATTATTTAGAACTGAAGGACATATAAAGAGCTTCCGAGGCTGGAAAGATCTGAAGGAGTTCAACACTACCAAACCAATATTACATGAAGTGTTAAAGGGTCTCCTTTAAAAAGAAAAAGAAAAAAATAAGATAAAAATATGAATAACCATCACCAAAAAATAGCTAAAGTACATTTATACAGTGGAATATCAGGCTGTAAAAAAGAAGGAAATATTGCGCTTTGTGACAGCATGGATGGACCAGAGTATATTATGTTAAGTGAAATAAGCCTGGTAGAGAAATACAAGTATCATATGATTTCTCTCACATGTGGAATCTAATGAACAAATAAACTAATAAGCAAAATAGAGATAGACTAGTAGCATGCTGACAGTTGTTCACAGAGGAGAGAGGATGGTGTTAAATGGTTGGGTACAGGGTAGGAGTGGAGGGATTGAGCAAAAAAGAAAAGAAAAAAAGAAAATCATGAATTTGGATAACAGTGTGGTGATTACTGGTGAGGGGGGAGGTAGAAGAACATATAAGGATGATAAATGGTGATGGATGGAGACTTGACTTTGGATGGTGAACAAACAATAAGGTGTTGTGAAACTTAATCAGTGTCACCCCAATAAATTCAATAAAAAGGAGAAAAAACAATTGAATAAAAAAAATAAACGGAGCAGAAACACACTGGTAGATACAGAGGACATTTTTATAGTTGACAGATGGATGAAAAAGGTAAAGGGATTAAGAAGTACAAATTGGTAGTTACAGATAGTCATGGTGATGTAAAATATAGCATAGTCAATAGTATTCTAATAATTATGTATGGTGTTTGATGGGTATGAGATTTATTGGGATGATCACTTAGTAAGTTATATAATGTCTAATCCCTGGGGTGTACACCGGAAACTAATATAATATTGTATGGTCAACTGTAATTGAAAAGTAAAAAATGATTTAAAAATATTTAATCACAGTTGTGATGGATGTCATGAAGATAAAATTATAGTTAGAAGGGGAACTTGAGTGATCAGGGCATGATTGCCTTAATATTTAAAGTTTGCATGATAAAAATCATATCAATCCTTTCTGAGAGATGATATCTGTGAGTTTTATTTTTAAAATATATTTTTATTGATTTCAGAGATGAAGGGAAAAGGAAACTAACTTTGCAAAAATAGAGGTAATCCAAGAGAGAGAGAAATACCAAAGATGAGAAAGCATCATTGATTGGCTGCCTCCTGCATGCCCCATACTGGGCAGCAAGCCCACAACCCCAAGCAGGAATCAAACTGTGACCTTGTGGTTCATAGGCCAATGTTAACTACTGAGCCACACCAGTAGGGCAGTGTCTAGGAGTTTTAGATACTGGATCAGGGAAGGAGAGAGGGTGTGGAGGAAACTGGTGTTTATAGACCCTTCACTGGGTGTCAAGCACTTTATTTTTGTTCTTTGTGTATTTATTTATTTATTTGTTTACTAGAGGCCCAGTGGCATGGATTCAGGCACCAGTGAGGGTCCCTTGATCTGGCCTGCTCCCTCTAACAATCCGGAGTTCTTTAGGGGATGTCAGATAGGTAGTTTAGGCCCAATCCCTGTATGCCTGATCTAGACAGAAGGGAGCCCAATCCTGTGCATTGAGCATCTGTCCCCTGGTGGTCATTGCATGTCATAGTGACCAGTCAACTGGTCGTTCAGTCACTAAGGATCTTATCTATATCTATATCTATCTATCTATCTATCTATCTATCTATCTATCTATCTATCTATGGATATATATATATGTATATGGATACATAGATATAGATTTAGATATAGATATAGATATAGATATAGATATAGATATAGATATAGATATAGATAGATATTTTATTGATTTCAGAGAAGAAAAGAGAGGGGAGAGAGAAAAACATCAATAATGAAAGAGAATCATTGATTGGCTGCCTCCAACACACCCTGCACTGGGGATTGTGCAACCCAGGGATATGCCCTTGACCAGAATTGAATCTGGAACCCTTCAGTCTATAGGCTGATGCTCTATGCACTGAGCCAAACCAGGTGGGGCTGTCATGCACTTTAAATGCATTGTTTTAATAACAGTTCTGAGATAAATTTTCCCCATTTGCACATGATACTGAGATACAGAGAAGTCAAGTTGACTTCTCCATGGTCTCCTAGTACTATGCAGGACTGAGCTCAGACCCTGATGACCCCACCATGCAACTTGCAGCTTCTTTAGCCCTCCTGGTAGATTCTTCACATTAATCAGTAGCTTTTCTTTGCCTTAGGGCAGTGGTCGGCAAACTGCAGCTTGCGAGCCTCGGTTTGCTGCTCTGTTGACTAATGAGTTTGCCGACCACTGCCTTAGGCCAATACACATCAGGGACAATTTCTGTAAAAATGTTAGAGAATATTATCACACAGGTCAGAGTTTCCTCTCTTTATTTAAGACCCTTGAAGCCAATGGAAAATGAGACATAATTTGCATGTCCTAAGTGACTAGAGGAAAGTTAACATTCTTATGATCACTTGAAATAATTTTACTTGAAAAAAGTTTATAGATGTCAAAAAAACTAATTTTGAAAAAACAGAGGAATTCCAGGATGTGGTTTCTTTGGTGTTCAACAGGAAAAATGGCTAATTCAATGAATACTCTCTTAGTTCTGTGTTTTTATGCAATGCAGAGTCTTTAAGTAGATGTACAAAGTCTGGCTTTTAAGAAAATATTAAATTAAATGAAAAATATTTCAAAATAATGCAGGCATGTGAAGTTCAATGTATTATATGTATATATGTATATATGTATATATGTATAAAATGCAAGCTTTTATTCCTGTAATATTCTTTATGAATATAGATCTGATTCACAGAGTAGAAAAGACTGACACAAATACAGGAAAGGAGAAAAAAACTGCTTTCAGGTGCAGAATATTGAATGCATAATTCAACAGTTAAAAAGAATAAATTTATGGGCAGCTGATCAGTTAACATTATTTGTGGCTTCCTGTGGTTAAATGATATAGCTAATTCCATTCTGTTTTATGAGCCACAAACAACATTTGTTTGCCAATATGAGAATTAAACTGACACACTCAGCAAATGGGTCTAAAAACCAACTAATAAAAGTGGAAGTTTGTGAATATTAGCCTATCAGTGTCAGTTTCAGGCTTCACACAAAACACCAAGCCTGCTTCCCAGAAATCTCTATTCCATTGGTATTCATTTGGAATTGGACATTAGTTATTTACTTATAAAATATGTACTCATTACAAAGGTTTGTGAGTGCAGTTGCATTAATTATTCATCCTAAGATTCTGAAACCTGTTGAAGGATCTGAAAGGTAATTTCAGCTACTGATGGGAAATGTTCCACATGAGAGCCCATCAGCAGGGTTTCAGGAAGTGGGTCATGGATTTGAAGGTAGTATCCAATCAAGCACTTTTATCATTTCCCTTAAAATTCTTCACCATTTAGAAAATTAGAAGAGATAATGATGAAATTCGATACTTCTTTTTTTCCTGAAAAAAATCAATATATTAAAAATCAGTCAAAATATATAAATTTATATATTATTTACTCTCTTCTTCTCCACCATATTCCCTTGAGTGACTATAGACTAAGAATTGAAGTGTCATAGAAATCAAATTAGTTTTACTATTTTCATTTTTATAATAGAACTAGAGGCCCGGTGCATGAAAATGCATGCACTGGAGGGGGGTCTCTCAAGCCTGGCCTGCCCCCTCTCACAGTCTGGGAGCCCTCAGGGGTGGGAGGCGACCTGGGAATCAGGGGAAGGTGACGCCCCTATCACACCTCTGCTGTTGCCACTGCCAGCAGCGCAAGCCTTGGCTGGCTCCGGTTACCTGAGCCTTGGGTGGCCCTGGGTGGCTGGGCAGCTGCCATCAGAGGCTTGCCTATGCCTCAGGCTGGCCTTGGGCAGCTGGAGGGCCGAGGGTGGGTCTAGCCACATTGTGCATCTGCTGCCCCCCAAGCTGGGCTGAAAGGACTGTGGGACTCAGGCAGCAGGCACAAAGGAGTGGCTGGACTCACCCTCACCACATGCCTGCCACCCCCCGATGAGGCTGAAAAGACTGGGGGACTCCTATGGGGCTGAGGGGACTGGGTGCCACCATCTTGTGGCTCTGGGCACCACCATCTTTATGATGGTGTGATGGTCAATTTGCATATTCCTTCTTTATTAGATAGGATAATGGCATAGCATACTTTAAGTATAGCCTATATCAGTGCAGAAATCTAAGCATAAATACAGAAAAAGCAGAAGATTGTTAATTCATTATAAGAAATGTTTTATTTCTGAATGTTTAATATTATTTTCTGTGGTACTTGTTTAAATATTATGATCTCAATGCCTTAATATGATTTATTTGTATTTTTTGAAAATTTTTAGTTTACTCTAAAATACCCCAAAATATTAGGCATTTATTATATATATATATATATATATATATATATATATATAACATAAAACATACATATATAGAATTGTTAAAATGAAAGTAATCCTGGCCAGTGTGGCTCAGTTGTTGAGCATCATCCCACGAACCAAAAGGTTGCATGTTTGATTCTGGGTAGGGCATATGCTTGGGCTGTGAGCTCAATTCTCAGTAGGAGGTGTACAGGAGGTAGCTGATCCATATTTCTCTCTGACATAGATATTTCTCTCCCTCTCTCCTCTCCCCTCTCCCCTCTCTATCTCCCTCCCTTCCTCTTTCTTTAAAATCAGTGCAAACAAATTAAAAAACCTCAAACTATACAGAACTATAGTAAGAAAAATACAAAAACTTTTATTATTTTTCACATCTCCATTTACTTCCTGAGAGGTAGCACTCTCTGCAATTTTATGAGTATATTTTCTTTCTTGTTTCTATTCATTTATGTACTAATACACGTGCATATGTATTTATTTTTGTAAAAAAATGGGATAAAGTACTTTAAAAAGTTAAATTTATTAGAATAATCTCTCTCATGAAGGGATGATTATTTGTATGTAATCATTATGAATTCATTCTGTTTTCTTTTAGTTTCAGTTACCCTAGTGTAAATTTGTAGAGGTCCTTCCTTAGTGGTGAATCTTGTCATCTTTTGTTCTATGGTATCAAACGCAAAGTGCTTGGAATATATTATTGGTTTACATTTTTTTCTTTGTAATTAACAATAAAGATATATTTCCATTTCCTGATTAGATAATTGGTGAGGGCATACTCTAAAAGTAGAGGGAAGTGCATAAATACGCAGTATTTGTTATGCAAAGAGAAGAAAGGAGGATATATAATAAGAAATCTCTAACTTCCTTGGAAGACATAGTGAACTCAAAATGAGTCCTGATATTTTATGAGAGTTAAAACCCTTTTGTTAAAATGCAAAGATGCTACTTTACATGTAAGGGGAAAATGGGGAGGAGGAGAAGGAGTAGGTTTTAACACGTTTCTTTCTTTTTTTCTTTTTCTTTCTTTCTTTTTTTTTTTGCTACAGAAAGCTTTATTGTTTCATTTGGTCCAATCAGGGTGGTTAAAAGAATGGCTAGTAGTTTAGGGAAGAGGCTCAGGTAAAAGTCAGACACCAGGGGAATGCAGAGGGGCCCCTCAAAGGCCTCTAGGCTCCACAGGCTCCTAGTCCTGCTGGAGGGTGAGCCTTTTGAAGGGATACTCCCTCAGCTCAGCCTGGAGGCCCGCCAGCCAGCTGGTGTTAGTCAGGTGTGTCCTATCTTCTTGATGAGTTTACCTCCCTCATCCCGGAAGTGGTTTTCCAGGAAGTCACAGAGAGGAGGATCTGTCCAGGTAGAACCCAGGGCCTGCAGCTCCACAAGGGTTCAGGTTCAGGTTCCTCTGCAAGGCCAGGGCAGTGTCCATGGTGTCCTGAGTGTTGCCCACTCATCTTGGGAAGAATTCAGTGCGTCCTGGAAGAAAATGCGGCCACCCCGATGGTTTTACAACTTTAAGTGATGCTCTGTGCCCTCACACTTCTTCTCCACCAACTTGCGGAAAAGTAGCCCGGAGAGAGGTAGGTGTGGGAGGCCCGCAGATGCCCGATGGCCAGAGGGTTGACTGCAGCCTCCACCTCGGTGGAATAATTCTGATGAATTTGGGAGCTCATGGTTGTTCAGCAATAAGGAGTTAAGGTAGAAAACAAACAAATGAAACAAAACAAAATGGTGTGTTGGCTGGTTCTGGAGGTGGTTCTGAAGGTGGTGACTGGATAAGACGCAGAAGAGTGGCCAGGACTAGAAGCAGGGGAGTCCCTGGGTCTGTTCTGTCTAAACACTGTTGAAGCAAGAGACGGATTTCGAACTGCTGAGGGCACTCAGTTTTAACAAGTTTCTCCATCCCCATAGAAGTCATTAAAAAACTTTTATCTTATGGTGAATTTTTACATTTTTTTAAATTTCAAAAGTTCTTTATACACATGAATAAAATAATCCAAACAAAACTGAAGTATACTAAGTATGTAGAGTAAAATCCTCTGACCTTGAGTTTATGCCTCTTATCAATCCCACTCCAAGAGGTACTTTATTCCCTGAATTCTAATTGCAGAAGCTAATTATTTTTATTTTATTAAAGCCGAATTTGAGGAAAACCATGACAAAGAGATCTTTTATTTTCTAATAATAGGGCCTTGTGATTTAAAGATATTTGAAACCTTAGACAGAGGTTGGGATTTTTCAATTGTCAGAATGCTTCTGGAATTCTGACTGTCATAGCGGGGTTTGTCCATGGTAATGGATGCAGATAACAAAGGGTTACCCACATCATTCAGCTCCTGTGTTATTGTGAGCATGTCTGTGACTAGTTAGTGGGTGAAGTGTTCATTCGATACAGATTTCTTGAGCACCTAGTATATGAAGCCAGATGAGGGCATGTTATAGGCTTTGGGGATAGAAATATGAACTAAACAAAGTTCCTGTTCTTGGTGGAGCTTACAGAGCAATAAGCAATAGCAAATGAATTTATAATGTAAGGTAGTGGTAAGGTCTATAAAATTATAATATATAACAGTATGCATTTTAGATAAAGTGTCAGGGAAGTCTTTATGAGGACCAAGTTTAAATAGAAATCAGAATGAAACCAGTAAATGAGCCATTAGGAAAAGCACTCCTGGCAGAGGAAAGTCAAGTGCAAAGTTCATGTGGCAAGAATATAAGGGTTTTTGGGGAATCTGCGAAGTTCTGGAGTAGAGTGAGTAGAGGGGAGCATAGTAGGATTTTAAGAGATCAGAAATGTTACCAGGGATTGGTAACCAAATGGGGATTGAAGACCATGGAAAGAACTTTTGATTTATTTAATATGATGGGAAATAGTTGGAGGGTTTTGAGCAAGAGATGGTATCATCTGTCTCACATTTAAAGAAGTGACTGCCGTATGGCTATTTATGTGCTGTGGTTGGAAATCTTGGTATAGAAATCACCACAAAGGTGTAAGTATAGGCTTTGGAAATGTAGACAAATATCAGGTTCATGCTGGAATATTCTATATGAAACTCTTCTTTGTAAGTTTTTTCAGGCCCAGGATGCTTTTTCTCAACTAGTAAAGCTGGTCAAGGAGGAAGACTGAAAGCCATAGGCAGGCTGTCAGAACAGTAAAAGCATATCCAAGAAAGCACACACACTCCTAGGTCGAGCAGTTCCCAGGAATAAAGTTTAAAAGAAGGATTGCACATAATATCCTATACAATAAAAGGCTAATATACAAATAGACCTAATGGCAGAATAACTGAACAACTGGTTGCTATGACATGCGCTGACTGCCAGGGGGCACACATGAAACGTGGGCTTTGGCAGCAGGCGGCAGAGTGTGGAACATGATGGGAGTTGGCCATGGCAGGATGGTGAAGCAGGTGAGCGGTGGTGCCAGAACAAGGTGGGGCACCAGTGGCTGTAATTGGGGCAGCCTCTGGTGGTTATTGCACATTCTTTGCTCCCGCATGCAGTGGTTCCACCCACCGCTCACACCCGCTGCCAGCACCCGGTGCTGGCCCCTATTGCTCAATGCCATCAGTGGTGCAAGCAGTGGCTGCTGGCCCCAATCACCCCTCAGGGCTTTTCCATCTACCCCTGCTCCTAAGGGGCGATCAGGGCCAGTAGCCACCTCTTGCATCTGCTGCTGGTGATGACCCCTCTTGTACCATCTATTGGCACTGGAGCCACAGCTCACACCCATTGCCAGCACTGGCCCTGCTTGTACCCATACTCGGTGCCATTCACACCTGCTGATGGTGCCAGCCCCAGTCGCACCCACTGCTGGCACTGGCCCCAATTGCTCTGCGCCATCAGTGGGTGTGAGTGGGGTCGGTGCTGTCAGCATGTGGGAATGGCAGCGGTGGGAGCGGGGCTGCTGGCAGACGGGACTGGGGGCTGTCGCAGAATGGGCCAGACAGGGGCACAGAGGAAGGGGTGAGACCTGCCCCTATAACTACTACAGCCTCATGGGCCACAGTTCCTTTCGAGGTGCATGAATTCATGCACTGGGCCCCTCGTTTCTAAATATTATTAATCAAGCCAAAATGCATTCTGTGCTCATATTTTGATGGCTACCCCTTCAAAATTACCTGAGAGCCAAAGTTTAAATGTAATGTTCTTGGACTTTGTTGACTTCTGTGATTGAGCAAGGCACTGTAGGATTGTCCTGTTCTTGGACCAGGTCTTGTCTTTTTTCTTTTACTACTGTGACTGCATGCCTCACATGCATATATGCTTACACTACATCCCTATGTCCAAGCGCAATCCACACCCTCTGTAGATAGCCATTCCTTGGCAACCATTAGGCTAGGTTGTGCACATGTGGGTGCAGTGCGATGTTCCTGGCAATGCACTACTCAGGGATCCCTTTAAGGAAAGACTGTGGTCCCAACACTGGGGGGAGGGCTAGGGAAGAGGTGTTGGCAGATAGGCTTCAGGTGATGCCCTTTGAGGATAACTGTTTCAGAGAGTTGCCTTACTTAACTCATACTTTTCCCAGATGGTGTTCATGTAATGACTAGTAGAGGCAGGTCTATGAAAGACTGAACATTTAGGCCCAGCATGAGATAGCTCTGATAGAGCATGTAGCTATATGCAAGACTTTCTAATTCTAGTTAAGGGAAGATCAGAGAGATGGGCCATTTCTGAATTGTGGGAGGTTATAAAGATGAATAGTAGAGGCTCTTGATCAGATGGACCAGCCCCATCTCCAAACTTGACTGAGGGACCAGAGTGAACAAGAGTTCATAAATGTGGTGTAATGAGCGCTATGTAACTAGTTAAAGAATCCTATGGCATTTCTCCATGAGTACTACTAGGCCTCTTGTTCTACAAAATATTGTATTGTGGCTGGAGCAGTATTTTAGAACAGCTCTGGGATACATTGAATTTTTTTCTGCCAAATGGCAGCATTTATTTTTTTATTAACTAAATATGAAAAAATAATTTCAAAAGTTCTTTCACTGGGATAAAGACTGTATCCAGATACCCTTCAATCCAAATCTTTTTAATCTACACTGACTTCTTTATCACCTTACACAACATGCACAAGCTTATAAAAATTGATGCTACCTCTCATACCCAGTAGAGAGATTTTTCAGTGTTTGAGCTTCAAGTGAATTACCTTAACCTTTCCTATGTTATATAATTAAAAATAATGTAACAAAATCAAATGCAAGATTGGTTTGACATTAGATAATACATTAATATGTCAATATATTAAAGGAGAAAATATTAAAGGAGAAAAACTGCATGATTGTTTTAGTAACAGAAAATAATAAGTCTTTAGTAAAATTTAGCTTTCGGTTATGATTAAAAGAAAGACCTCTTTAACAGCATGGAGCAGCAGGAAATTTCTTAAACTGATGGGAGTATATACAGAAAATTACAACAAATATAATATTTAATGGTGAAATGTTGAAAGCATTCCCTTTGATACCACACACAGGTCAAGAAACCTGGCTATTGTTTCTATTCAGTACAGTGCAAAGGCCCTATTTAGGGCAATTAGATGAGGGACAGAAGAAAAATTTCTAATGATTGGGAAAGAATTAATTAAAACTGCCATTTGTTATATAGCATGATTACCTATAAAATATACATATTATTTAAATAAAAGGCTTATAGATATATTGACTTTGTATAATAATCATTTATAAAATATAAAGGCAATTTACAATAGTAAAAATATAAAGTATCTAGAAAAATTTTACAAAATATGTATAACTCTTGTAGGAGAAAATGATAAACTTTATTGACAGAAACGATAAAACCTAAATAAATACAGAGATATAATTATACAAATAAAACGATTATGAAGATATGTTTTCTCAAAATAATTTTTAGACTCAGTAACTTGTATCAGCTTCCTATTAAAAATATATACCTTTATTGATTTCAGTGAGGCAGGGAGAAGAGAGAGAGAGAGAGAGAGAGAGAGAGAGAGGAACATCAACAATGAGAAAGAATCATTGATCAGCTGCCTCGTGCATGCTCCACTCCGGGGATGGAGCCTGCCCTGACTGGGAATCCAACTGTGCCCTACTGGTTATAGGTCAGTGCTCAAGGATTGAGCCATGAAGGCCGGCACATTTTTTAAAAGTAATGTTTCAAAGCTAACAATGTTTTTATAAAAGAGCAAGAGTAAGAATAGCAAAAAACATACCAGAAGTGGGGTGGAGTGGGGGAATGGAGACTTGTTTTACCAAATTCTAAAAACTTACAATAAGTCTATAGAAAATGAAATGTAACGGCACCATGGTAGACAATGGAGCAGCAGAACACAATAGTGGGGACAGAAATACACATGCATAAATGGAAATCTGATTAATAATAGAATAGGCATTGGCTATTAGTGGGAACAGATAGGGTCTTTGATAAATGGTGCTCTGACAATTAGTTATTAATACTGAAAAAACTATTCCTTCATCACTTCACAGACAAGAACCTGTTCCTGTATAGAAAAGAATAAAAACTACAAATGTTAAAGCAAGCATAACATAGAAAATATATTTAATAAAAAGGCATACAAGAACAAACTTTAAGTAAATGATTACTATCTTTAACTATATTATTTCCTCATCAAAAGACATGTTATAACTTGTGAGAAGGTATTTGAAATATTGGTAATTGACATAATTAGTTATCAGAATATAGGAAAGTAGAAAATAAATAACATAGGAAAATAGACAAAACACTAGGTTATAGGGGCAAAAGGGAGAAAACATGAAAATATGAAATATTTTACAATCTCATGAAAACCAAAGAAATGTAACACTAGAATGAGATACTACTTTGCATTTCTAGACAGGCAAAGAATTTAAATGGGATATTACAAATTTTGAAGAGGATGCAGAGCATTAAGACTCATGTATGCTGAAGTGTGTATAAGTTAGTAAAATCACTTTGAAAAATAGCATTACCCTATGACACAGCAGGTCATTCTGTAGGTGTATTCCAGAGAAGAGCTCTTACACTTGAACATCAGTATACAAGAGTACTCAGAGCACTATCGTTGGAATAGCAAAACAATTGAAGGGGCAACAAAAACAATACCAATAATAATGGCACTAACAAAAAACCTGGACAACCCAAGTCTGTAGCAACAGTAGAGTAGTAAAATAGAGCATATTTTCTCATCTCCACATTTTTGCTTCAAATTATCTTAAATTCTATGGCCTACTGATCACTCCTATTTTCAATCTCAGTACTTTTCAATGTCTAGTCCCTTTAATTTCTATTATTTTAGTGTGATTTTAGAATGGAGGCGAAGTGAATGCAAATAATCTGCCATCTTGAACTACAAATATTGAAAAAGATGTGAAGAATCACTTATTCCTTCCAAGAAATTAAGATTTCTGTGTTTTGAATGTACCTTAAGTTTGAAGATATAAATGGTTTGATGAGTCTGCAAGTGGGTATTATGTTTAGGTTATGTTCTGATGTCATATAGATATTGTAGATGCATGCATCAATTATGCAAAAGAATAATCTTTAGTTTGAGATATCCCAATTGTGCTTTTCAAATCTAGAAAAATTTAGAGTTCCTAAGGAATAGATTATGTTTCAATTATCGCATTTCAGATTCACAAAATATTCAGTCATTTTTACTACTAGAATATGTTCCATAAGGAAATAAAGTCTAAACTGAAGTTCTGTTCCTTCTATTGTTGAGAAAATTTTTTTCTTAAAAGGCTTACCTTTTAAGAGCTGAATTTCCAGACTACTTTCTAAGCAGCTCACCTCACAGCCATCACTGACTTCCATAACTTAATATAAAGAAAAATCTGTTTCTTTATAGATTCTAGTTATAAGATTTATTAGTGACTAAAACATGTAATTACCATAAATAAGCCAGTTCTGGGTTAGATTCTCCAAGGCCAAAGGGCTCAAGTGACATTTTTCATTTGGGTACACAATGGCCATTTGGGCTTATAGGATCATTGAGCCTACATTTCTAGTAGTTGACATGATCCATTTGAAGTCTATAAAATATAGTAGATGCCTCAGATGTCTTTAAAATTTTAAAATAAATAATTCAGACATCTTACAGTTTTTTTGGCCAGAGGGTCTCTGAAACGAAGTGAATGCAAACTTGGTCAGTACTTAAATGGGAGAAATACTTGAATAAAGAATAAAGCAAGAATTGGCTAAAGTGTCGGTATTTTTTCTGCCTATATTTTTATAATTTTCATGGAATAATTTTTGGGATAGTATTAATATTGTTGACTAGTAGTTTTTCAGGTGAGGCTTTTTAGTTCTTACATTAAAGTAATAATACAAATAAGCAACCTACAGACTGTCCCCCAAAATGTATATATACTTTAACAGCTGATAGCTCAATTGATGTTTCTTTTTAGATTTAACCCATTGGAATATATAATTATTCAAAATGTATAAAGATTTATTTTGAATACCCTGCAGTTATCCCTTTAAAAACATTTTTATTGATTTCAGAGAGAAAGGGAGAGAGAAAAACATCAATGATGAGAGAGAATCATTGATTCGCTTCCTCCTGCATCCCCCCTATTGGGGATCGAGCTTGCAACCCTGGGCATGTGCCCTTGACCAGAATTTAACCCAGAACCCTTCAGTCTGCAGGCTGATGCTCTATCCACTGAGCCAAACCACCCAGGGATATTTATTGTTTATAGGTTAACTAAAATTGCCTGTGTGGAGTTAATGGAAATATTTCTAAATCTTAGTAAAATGGGTGTGTGTGTGTGTGTGTGTGTGTGTGTGTGTGTGTGTGTGTGTGTATTTCCCCCCAGAAATTGCATTTCAATATTTCCCCCCACTTTTCTCTTTTTTTACGCCTGTAAGTCTCAGATTAGTAAAGAAATTAATTAATCTATATTCTAAACATTATAAACGTGAAAGTATCATTCAGACATCTTATAATTTCCTATTTACATATATATATACATATATATTTACATAGGCGCAGATATAGTTCTTCAACAGTTGGGTAAATTTTCATATGTTGCAGAATACAGTATGTGGGATGCCTCAATTTTTTTTGCAAGTGGTGCAATATAAAGAAGTAAATATAACAGCATATGAAAATTTTATTTAGTTAATACTCAGAGATGAGAACGTCATCTTTACATATGTGCTATGTAATTATAGGGTGGGATAAAGCAACATTGTCTATTTCCTGTCTTGCCCTTTACATTTCCTGTATCTGATCACTGATGATCAATAATAGTAGTGTTAGATTTTCTTTCCTGTTGCTTTCCAATATCATGTATCTAGTTATATTTTCACTAAAGACCCAGTGCATGAAAATTCATGCACTGGAGGAGGGGGGATCCCTCAGCCTGGCCTGCCCCCTCTCACAGTGTGGGAGCCCTCGGCGGGGGGGGGGGGGGGGTGGTGACAAAATGCTTTCAAATAGTTCATTCTATCATATAATACTAAAGGCCCAGTGCATGAAATTCATGCACAGGAGGTGGAGGTGTCCCTCAGCTCAGCCTGCACCCTCTCCAATCCAGGACCCCTCAAGGGATGACTGACTACTCGTTTAGGCCTGATCCTGTAGGGCAGTCAGACATCCTTCTCACAATCCAGGACTGCTGGCTCCAAACTGCTCACTTGCCTGCCTCCCTGATTGCCCCTAACCACTTCTGCCTGTCAGCCTGATCATCCCCTAACCACTACCCTCCCAGCTTAATTGATGTCTAACTGCTCCCCTGCCACCTGTTTGCCCCCAACTTCCCTCCTCTGCCAGTTTGCCCTCCTCTGCAGGCTTGATCGCCCCCAACTGCCCTCCTTTGCAGGCCTGGTGCCTCCCAACTGCCCTCCCCTGCTGGCCTGATTGCCCACAACTGCCCTCCCTTGCAGGACTGGAACCTCCCAGCGGCCCTCCCCTGCTGGCCATCTTGTGGTGGCCATCTTGTGTCCACATGGGGCAGGATCTTTGACCACATGGGGGCAGTCCTATTGTGTGTTGGAGTGATGGTCAATCTGCAAATTACTCTTTCATTAGATAGGATAGAAGCCTGGTGCATGGGTGGGGGCCATCTGGTTTGCCCTGAAGAGTGTCCCAGATCAGGGTGGGGTTCCCTTGGGGCATGGGGCAGCCAGGGCAAGGGACCTGTGGTGGTTTGCAGGCTGACCACACCTCCCCAGCGACCCAAGCAGAGGCCCTGGGATCTGGGATTAATTTGTGTTCTACAATTGAAACTTTGTAGCCTGGAGCAGAACCAAGCTTTCTGCTTGCTCTGTGGTGACAGCCATTTCTGTTGGGACATTTACCTTCTATAATTGAAACTTTGTAGCCTAGAGTGGAGGCCTGGGCCGGCCAGGGCTGCAGAAGCTTGGCTTCTTTCATTGCCTGGGCAACTCTAGCCTCTGCTCTCTACAGCTGCATTGCTGCCACCATTTCTGTTGAGATAAGTGTAACTTCTATAATTGAAACTTTGTAGTATTGAGTGGATGCCTAGGCCAGCAACAGCAGGCTGAAAGCTTGGCTTCCTCTGTTGCCAGGGCAATGCAAGCCTACCTCCTGCTCTCAGTGGCAGCAGACATCTTGGTTGGGATTTATTTGCATAATTTGCTCCTAATTGGCTGATGGGCGTGGCTATGGGCATGGCTTGATTGGAGGTATGGTCAATTTGCATATCAATCTTTTATTAGATAGGATTGTTGATTAGGGAAAGGCAGTGCCTCATCACACCTCTGCTGCTGCCACTGCTGTCAGCGCAAGCCTCGGCTGGCCCTGGTTACCAGGGCCTTGGGCAGCCCTGGGCATCTGGGGGGCTGAGGGTGGGTCCAGCCACACCATGCACCTGTTGCCGCCCCTTGCCCCCTGTCTGGGATGAAAGGACTGTGGGACTCTTGCAGCAGATGCAAGGAGCAGCCAGACCCACCCTCAGATGGGTTGGTGGACTGGGTGCCACCATCTTGTGGCTATGGGTACCACCATCTTTGTGATGGCATGATGGCCAATTTATATATCCCCTCTTTATTAGGTAGGCTTATTTCTTAATCTTATACACAGTGTTATGCAAATAATATAATCAAATAAATATGTGGTGCCTTGCAATGGATTAGGTCTGGTGTGGTGGTCCAAAGGGAGCTCGCCACTCATTCTCATGGCTGGAATCATATAGTGATGGTTCTCAGTTCTATCTTCAAATATGACTTTCTCCTGACCTCCATATTTCTAAGTTCATATTCAATTGCTTTTAATATATGAAAAGTACTTTTAAAATATGCTTGTTTATGATCCAGCTAACTTCAAAAGTTTGGGAACTGTAGTCTATAGTATGCCCGGACAGAATAGGAGCATGGATTTGGTGGACAGTTACCAGTTTCAGACACAGTGCCCCACCTTTTATAATCCTAAGTTAATTGTTGGTTTCAACTTTTCTTGTGTTTCCAAAATTAGAAGTTTGGGATATATTAACTATTTTTTCCACTTTTTCCACAATTATTTAAAATTGGTCACCAAATTCCACCTACTTTTGATCTAGTTTCTCTCTATCACTGCTATCTCATTATTTCTTGTGGGGCCAATTGCCTCATACCTACCTCCCATTAATCCTGGTCCTTCTTCCACACTGATGAAACAGTTATGTCTTTATGCTATTTCTTCTGTCAAAGTGGACAAATACCCTTGTCCAAGTGGACAAATGGTTACTTATTCTTATATCTAGTTAAATGTTGCCAAGGATTCTCTTATGCTCCTTTGTAGCTACCATCACATTTTACTTATTTGTGAATAACACTGATCATGTTATTTGGCAGTTTGTGTGTATGTGTATTGTTAACATTTAGCACAGTAACTGGAACATTATTCATGCTCATTAAGTGTTCACAAAATTAATAAATCACCATAAATTGGTACAATAAGTCCTTACCTAACATCATCGATTGGTTCTTGTATATGCAGTGAAGCAATACATAGCAAAACCAATTTTGCCATAGGATAATTGATATAAACAAGAGTTAAGTTCCTAGAGTATCCCATCAATATAATGAGGAAACGATGTTGAACAAAGAGGTGTTGTTCTAGGACATTCTGTACTGCCACGATCTCATCATTGATTGGTAGTACAGCTAATCCAAGGCTTTAAGACAGCCAGAGAATTACATAAAATTCTCAGTTTGAAATACCGTTTTGCTCATTTTCCCCACTTAATTTCTGATATATGAATCAACAATATTTGGTGCTAAAGAATTGACCTCTGACTCACTCCCAAATCATATGATGTTCTAGAGAATATTGAGAAAACCCATAGTTGTACCAGTTGAGGGTCTGCCAGTAACCCTGGCCATGCTATGTTTCCTATGATTTAGAGCAGTATCATTCAATGTAGCTTTTAGCCAAATCTTTCTATGTGCCAGAAATAGGGATGTGTTAAAAAGGAGAGTTTTATTTTTTGTTTTAAAAGTTGAGGCAATGATAGCATGATTGTTCATGATTAGGGTTGATTTGTTGAGGCCACCTGATCTTATCTCATTAATGCTTGCGAAGCCCTGGCTCTCTTTTTTTTCAAATGGGATTAAAAGGTACATGGGGGAACTCTATTGGTACTTTTAAATTGAAATGTACCTTCAGTTCGTGAGCCCTTGTTTTTCAATAGTTAGTATTAAGCAACAATTTTAAATACTACAAAGAACATACTCTTTTATAGAACCAGAATTTCCTGCTTCCTGTAGTACTTAATAGACCTCTAAATTCTCAGGTACTGATGTCTATTTTTCCAATCTTACTTTCCTGATTTTTTTTTTTTACTTCCTGGGATTTTTATATTGATGTTATCTATCTAGTTTCTTTCTTATGGAGCTTTATCCCTGGCCTCTTATGACCATCTCTGATATTATATAAAACTAGAGGCCTGGTACATGAAATTCATGCACTGGGAGGTGGGGAGTCCCTCAGCCTGGCTTGTGCTCTCCCACAGTCCAGGAACCCTTGGGGAATGTCCAACTGATGGTATAGGCTCATCCTTAGTGCTGTTGAGGGGATGGGAGAGGCTCCCACCACTGCCACTGAACTTGCCAGCCATGAGCCCAGCTCAGGGCTTCTGGCTGAGCGGTGGTCCCCCTGTAGGGGTGCACTGACCACCAGGGGGCAGCTCCTGCAAAGAGCATCATTGAGACTGGTCAATTTGCCTATTAGCCTTTTATTATATAGGATTTCACGATACTTGTTAAAATCTATATATAGTTACCTAAATTTAATGTTTCTCTCTACCCCTCTGCAATAGAGTGTCTTGAAAATAATTTTTAATTTGACTGCAACTAAAAAAAGAAAGAAAGTATATGGAATGAGTCAGAAGCCAAGAAATACTCTCGATGATTTTGACAGAATACGAGTTGCCATATTTCCATTTGGCTTTAGAGAATTGACCAGAACATAAGCACAATATAATGCCTGTACTTTCAGATAATGCAATTTACTTAAAGCATGACATGTCATCTTATTAAATGTGACTATGTAAAATAACTCAGAAATCAATGATTTTGTAACTGTGGAGTGAAAAATATGTATTTTTCTGTTCATTGTGTCTTTGAGGAAACTACTCATTTTTCATTCTTGCTCAGAGTAACCCAGTCAGGCTGAACTTAGCATGGCTCCAGAGTGGACATGTGAACCAAGTCTTGCCAATCTCTTATTATACATCCTAGATAGAACAAATGATTCTAAGGTGGGTATGTGGCTCAAGCTGAATCCTCATCAGTTTTGACACTTCAGCAGAAACTACTGAAAAGAGAGACTTCCTTTTCATTTGCTTTACTAAACTGATAGAAAGTCTTGGAGCTTTGTGTACCCATGGCCTGGGGAAAGCATAGTCCACAATAAAGCTGATACAGAGTAAATAAAGATGTAAAGTCAGAATTCCAATTAATTTGTTGGAGTTACTAGATTTAGCACGTGACTAAGCCAGGTGAGGTTATTGATCCCTTTTGTGTTTTAAGCTGGTTTGAGTTAAGTTTTTGTCCTTTGTAACTAAAAGAAGCTTGACTAATTAGGTCTGTAATTTGAATATAGCTTTTTGATGAGACGTTTTAACAGTTTTGCAATTAACATGCTTGCTTTTCTTGTTGGAAATAATGTAAAGGTTTAAAACCATTTTTTTTTTGCTTACATAATATGAATTCCTTCTTAGAAGATCCTACCTTGCTAACAAAATAGTCTATTATTACATCTTATTGAATTATTTTCACTTTTAATTCATTTTATTTATTTTTTGTTATTGACTAAGGTATCACATATGTGTCCTTATCCTTTCCCCCTCCCCCCATGCTACCACACTCCTTGTTCGCGCCCTCACCCTCCTAGTGTCTGTATCCATTGCTTATATGCATGCATACAAGTCCTTTGGTTGATTGCTTCCCCTTACCCCTACCCTCCCTTACCTTTCCTCTGAAGTTTGATGGTCTGATCTATGATTCTCTGTCTCTGGGTCTGTTTTTGTTCATCAGTTTATATTGTTCATTATATTTTACAAATGAGTGAGATCATGTGATATTTATTTCTCCAACTGACATTTTGCTTAGCATAAATGTGGTAGTTCTCAGACAGATTTGAAGACAGATTAATTACATTGTTTTCTACATGGGCTCTGTGGATCATTAGCACCTATTTTTTTTTTAAAAATTAAATGGATTTGGGTAATTTTGTTTAATAAGATCACCTAGATTTCAAGTGTACATTTCTTGGATACATGATTTGCATATTGCACTGTGTACCCACCACACAAAGTAAAATCATCTCTGTCACCATATACTTGGCCTCTTTTGCACTTTACAACCCCCTAGCCTTCTTCCTTCTGGTATTACCATACTGTTGATGTGTCTATGAGTTTCAGTTTTTTTTAAAAAATATATTTTATTGATTTTTTACAGAGCAGATGGGAGAGGGATAGAAAGTCAGAAACATCGATGAGAGAGACATCGATCAGCTGCCTCTTGCACACCCCCTACTAGGGATGTGCCCGCAGCCAAGGTACATGCCCTTGTCGGAATCGAACTTGGGACCCTTCAGTCCGCAGTCCGACGCTCTATCCACTGAGCCAAACCGGTCTCGGCATGAGTTTCAGTTTTATGTCCCACATGAGTGAAATCATATGGTTCTTAGCCTTTTCTGACTTACCTTGCTTAGTGTAATATTCTCAAGGTCTATGCATGTTGTAGCAAGTGATAGTACTTCATTTTTTCTTATGGCTGAGTAGTAGTCCGTAGAAGATATATACCACATTTTCTTTATCCAGGCATCTATTGAAGGACACTTTGGTTGTTTCCATGTCTTGGCCTCCATGAATAATGCTGCAATGAACATAGGATGAATATCTTTGTGAATAAATGTTTTCAAATTTTCCCAATAGATGCTCAGAAGAGGGATTTCTGGGTCATATTCTTAATTTTTTGAGGAACTGTTATACTGTTTTCCATTGTAGCCTTACTAGTTTATATTCTCAGCAGCAGTGAATGAGGGTTCCTTTTTCTCAACAACCTCTCCAATTCTTGTTATTACTTGTCTTGCTGGTAATAGTTATTCTAATAGGTCTGAGGTAGTATCTTGTAGTTTTCATTTGCATTTCCCTAATAGCTAGTGAATTTGAACATTTTTTCTTATATCTGCTGTCCATTTGTATGACTTCTAGGAGAAGTATCTATTCAGGTCCTCTGCCCATCTTTTAATTGGATTGTTTGTTTGGTGTTGAGTTATATGTGTTCTAGTATATTTTTATTAATTTCAGAGAGGAAGGAAGAGGGAGGGAGAAAGAGAGAGAGAAACATCAATGATGAGAGAATCATGCTGCCCACCTCACACTGGGGATCAAGCCCACAACCTGGCATGTGCCCTGACTGAGAATTGAACTGTTCTCCTGGTTCATAGGTCAACGCTCAACCAATGAGCCATGCAGGTTAGGCTATATGTGTTCTTTATATATTTTGGATATTAACTCTGTGTCAGAGATGTTGTTGTCAAATATTTATCTCCCATTCAGTTGGTTGCCTGTTTTGTTGGTGGTTTCTTTTGCTGGTCAGAAGCTTTTTAGTTTGATATAGTCCCATTCAATTATTTTTCCCTCTATTTCCCTTGATTATGAGGTCAAATTCATCAACTCTTCTCCAAGACCAAGGCTCATAAATTTAGTGCTTATGTTTTCTTCTATGTAATATGTTGTTTCAGATCTTATATTTAGGCCTTTGATCCATTTTGAATTACTTTTGTACATGGGGACAAATTATAGTCTAGCTTTATTCTTTTGCATGTGGCTTTTTTATTTTCTAAGCACTATGTATTAAAGAGGCTTTGTTTTTTTCATTTTGTGTTTTTAGCTCTTTTGCCAAAAATTATTTGCCCATATACATGTGGTTTTATTTCTGGGCTGTCAATTTTGTTCCATTATTTTGTGTATCTGTTTTTCTGCCAATACCATGCTGTTTTTATTATCCTTGCTCTTTAGTATAATTTGAAGTCAATAAGGTAATGTGGTACTGCTGACTCTGTTCCTGGCCCCCGCCCCCAAAGATTACTTTGGCTATTTATGATCTCTTTTGTGGTTACATACAAATATGATGTATTTTTGCTGTTGTTCTATTTCTTTAAAAAATGCCATTGGGAATTTGATGGAGGATTGCATTAAATTTGCATGTTGCTTTGGATTATATGCTTATTTTAATTATGTTATTTCTTTCAATCCATGAACATAGAATATCTCTCCATTTTCATTGTGCTTTCAATCTTTTTAATAATGCTTTCTAGTCTTCTGTGTAATTTCAGGTTTTTCACACCCCTTGTTAAGTTCATTGCTAGGTATTTTATTCTTTTTGTTGCAATTGCAAAAGGAATTATTTCTTTTTTTCTTGACATTTCATTATTACTTTATTGGAAAAACAGTGGATTTCTGTATATTTGTTTTGTATCTTGCAACTTTACTGTATCTGTTTATTGTTTCTCACTAGGGGCCCAGTGCACAAAGTTTGTGCACTGGGGGTGGGTGATCCCTCAGCACAACCTGCCGCCTCACACATACTAGGATCCCTCAGGGGATGTCCTACTAACCACTCACCCCAGCTTTAGCCCTTAGGCACCCAGCCATTGCCCTGCAATGGGGTTGATGGCTGGCTCCATCCTAGCCAATCCCCCCCAACCCCTCCGGCCAAGCCTTTGCCCTGGCCAGCGTGCATGGCTGCCTCCACCTCACCCCTCTGGCTCCAACCGCCTCGGCCCTGACCCCGCATCCTGGGCCGCCTCGGCCCCCCCCCCCCCCCATGTCCCGGGCTGCCTCAGCCCCACCCAGATGCATCCAGGGCCACCTGGGCCCAGCCACCCCTAGCTCAGGCTGCCTCAGCCCCTGCCTCCTCACCTCACATTGGCCCTGCCCCCTGCGGCCCAGGGCCACCTCAGCCCCAGCCCCCCAGCCCTGACTACCTTGGCCCCACCCCCCCCACATTCTGGCCTGCCTTGGACCTGTCCCCCATGGCTCATGCTACCTCAGCTCCGCGCCCCAGCCCCGGCCGCCTCGGCCACGCCCCCACTCCTGATTGGCTGGTGGGCATGGCTTTGTGGGTATAGTGAAGATATGGTCAATTTGCATATTACTCTTTTATTAGATAGGATAGTTTTTAGGAAGGGTCTTTAAGACTCTAGCCATCTGGTCCTGGACTTTTATTTTTTGGGGAGGTTTTTAATTATTCTTTCTTTTTAGATTTTCCAGCTCCTCATGCATGATTCATAAGCACCTATTTTTTAAACATCATGAAGAAAAACTTTTTTTCTCTTTTTATTTTTCATGATTATGGATAAATAGTAATGATCTCTTCAGAATGTACCTAAACTGTGGACATTTGCTTAAATCCACTTAAAGTTTCACTGGGATGTGACAGTTGGGTGCCTTATAGCAATTAAATAAATAGTTAGCTCAAGGATTTTCTACTTTCTGCATCCTTTGAATTTTTTTCATTTCATTCTTTGACCCATCACTGAATTTGAGATGGCACAGTCACCATTTCTTAAGTCAGATCTTATTTTTTTCTGATTACTAAGGCCACCTTTTGAATGTCTTTGTTGTCTAATGAATGGATGGGCTTGTTTCTGAGTAAATTCACAGAATGAAGGAGAGTTTGGAAAACATCTCATTATCACAAAAACATGTTTTTTTATGAGTGTATTCCATATGCAATACCCACTCATTTGAGTTTCTTTTCAATGTTTGGCAATTCAGTTTGTATACATCTACATATTTATATATAAATTATTTAACACACTTTAGGAGAAACTATTATGGGGGTGGGAAACATGCTAAATAATTATCACTTTTACAATTTTAAATATTTCCTATTCTGTTTTAAAAACACTAGCCTTTAAAGCTTATGTCATAGTGACATTGAAGGTTCTACAATTCAGATTCCTAGAATTCAAATAACATATTTTATTCTTGAATAATTAAAGTTCATTGTAATTAGAAATTTCTGTAGAAACTAATCAGCATATTTCCATGGACTCTCTACCTTGTCTGTTCAATTGATGAGTTACTGTTTCCAAACTTCTTTGAGAGAAATGCACCTAACAGCCTGTAATGCAAATTATGCATATACAGGATTATGTATTTATACACATAGAGCAATATTTGTGGTGGCGCTTGTGTGTAAAAGTGATGCTTATGACCTCTGCTTCCTATCTGATCACATTACACCACTCCTGGAAAGTATGAAATGAGACTCCAATGGTGTAAGAAATAAGTTCTGCACCCACACATGCTGTCAGACCTTACTTCTTGCATTCCCTTATTTTGAGTCTAGTAACATGTCCCAGGATCTCATGTGGTTTCAGAGTGCTGGGCTTTGGCACAGCTGTTGTCTCAATCTGCAGGGCTCTCTCTGCCTGTTTTGTCCCTGGCAGACTCAAGTCTCAGATTAAAAGTAGCATCTTTGATAAGGCCTTTCTTTATTGAATGCTTTAACTAACCTTTTCCTTTTTGATCTTACTGTGCTTTTTTACACACTGTATAACCACAGTGATTAGATTATTTGTATTTGTTGTGATGTACTCTTAATGTGGTACACTAAGAACTGTCACAAACGTGATCTTTATTTTGCTGACTCTTAAGACAGGTCAGATGGCTTTGATTAAGGAGTCATTATTTCTTTCCTCACAAGTGATGGAAATAGAATACTTTGGTAATAATAATAATCTATATCTAGAACTACTGAACTCAATTTAACCAAGTGTAGTTTTACCGTTTTAAAGATATGGAGTTATTGGCTCCTTCGTGATTCATTTACATGAATGCCAAGACCTCCCATCAGAGAATATTCTACTTTATTCCCTGAGATGGAATTACAAGAGAAATGCATTAAATAATCTGTATCTAAGTTCAAGGCCTTGGTTTAGATATGAGATAGAAAAATTCATGGTAAGAGGATTGGAGGTAGGTTCTAGAATCGATCTTTCTGAGCTCCACTGCAGTGTCTGGCCCCTCCAAAGTGTAGAGTTGAGTGTGTGCAGAGCCTACTCTCAAGATGAACCCATTATGCTACAAGTGGTGGAAATAGAATACTTTGTGAGAGTTACAACCACATGAAACGAATTCCCAGGAATTATGACAGCTGTCCTTTTCATTGATGTAGGTGTTGGTTGAACATGGGATGCAGTCACTGCATTTTGCTTTATTGTCTCCTGTGCCCCAAGGATGCTTGACCCTGTTTGACTTTATTTATGTAGGCAGGGGGCTTCTTTTTAATTGTGCAGGACACTAGAATACTTCAAGAATGGAGGGTGGGTCTGGGATATAGGGTCCATAGCTTGCATAGTGTTGGATCATAGCAAGAAGTTGAGGGGAAAAACACCAGCTTCCCCCTGCCCCACACCTGCCTCAGTGTTTCTAGATGAAAGTAAATGATTTATATATATAAAAGCCTAAGAGACCGGCTGACCGTTCGACTGTTCGACTGGTAGCAATGACACGTACTGACCACCAGGGGGCAGACACTCAATGCACAGGCATGGAAACATGGAACAGACTGATGAATCTGAGGGATGGGAGGAAGGGGGAGGGCAGGAAGAGATTAACCAAAGAACTTATATGCATACTAGAGGCCTGGTGCACAGATTTGTGCACCAGTGGGGTCCCTTGGCCTGGCCTATGAGGATTGGGCCGAAACCAGATCTCTGACATCTCCTGAGGGGTCCCAGATTGTGAGAGGGTGCAGGCCAGGGCAAGGGACCACACCAGTGCACGAATCTGTGCACTGGGCCTGTAGGCATAATATATCAATGAAACTGACAATGACCAGAGAGCATCAGACACCTCCCAAGATAAAGAGCAAAGGTTGTAAGCATTCCTGATTGTGTTCCATTTCATGAGTCACCAGTATTAGAAATTGGTGAAACTGGTAAGAGGAGACTAGAGAAGTCACTGCAATTTGAGAATTCCTCTGAAATGTGGCCTGACTCCTAGATATAGATGATAAAAATCTTCTAAGTTTATGCATGCCAAATGAGTCTGCCTTCCATATCTTTTTTTAAATTATCCTGAGACCCCAGAGACCTTACAACAGGGAAATGAGTCCTCATTAGCAGTAAGAATATTATATTTGTTGCATGGCTTTTAAATATTATTTTCAACTTTCCATATGAACATCTTGCAGGACATGCTTAGTCTTTTCATTTCAGTCTCTCAGCATCAAGCATAATGCTCAGGTATCCATTACACAACGAATGTGGAATGAATGGTGATGTGTGATTCCCTGTGATGAAAAGGGAACCCATTTAAGAGATTCTGGCCTGCTTATTTGTATAGAATGTATGTCCCACATGAACATGGCACTCTGTAAATATTCCTAATGTTCCTATATGAATATGTCTCTTGATAACTTTTGTTTTAATATTCCTTTGAAGTTGTGAACTGATAAGGTCAATGAAGAATTCCATGAATGCTATTATTTTTAGCGTTCTCTCATTTTAGAAGAGAAACTTCCTTTCCTCACCTCCCACAGGCTGAAGAAAGTTTCCTTTTTGAGAACAAAATTACCATTTGTTTCAAGCTTTCCTTTCAATTATAGCAATTTGCACATGTTTTTAAACTATTCTCAGCAAAAGAAAAATCAACATTTGCATTTCTGATACATATGCTAATCTGGTAGCCATAGGTTTAAAGCATCATAGTTTTGGTAAGTAATTTGGAAGATTTTTCTTGATGTCTCTTGGCTGTTGCCCATACTGTCTATGAAGCAGGAAAAATCGAACTGTTCTTTGAGTGCTGCCTAAAGAACTGTTGATCTCAGAGGGAAGGAGGGGGTGAGTGGGTGGGTGGGGAGAGATCAACCAAAGAACTTGAATGCATGTATGCATAACCCATGGACCCAGACAATAAGGTATTGAGGGCCTGGGGCAGGCGTCAATGGAGGAAAAAGGAGACATGTAATACTTTCAACAATAAAGATTAAAAAAAAAAAAAGTCCAAGTAAATTGGACCTTGAAATGCACTGTCAGATAGCAGGATCTGTTCTCAGGGGTAAGGCAGCATATCCACTTAGCTGCAGTTTTCCCATATAATTTCTATGTTTCATGGACTTGAGTTGGGAGAACAGTAACGGAGCATCCACTGCCATCCGCCAGTGCTGGCCTGCCAGTTCCAGTTCCTGGCAGGTAGCAAGCTGGATTCTTGGCTGTAAAGAATCTCATTTTTGATGGACTCTGGGGAGGGCAACTGTTTAGCCTAAGCAATTCAAAGGAGCCTAATTGTGCTTCACACTACACAGAAAGTCACCACATCTGTTTCATATTTTTGGCTTTTTGAACTGAACTAGAACAGAGAAATAAACATACAGCTTTGAATATAGAGTAAAAACAAGTTCATGGTGCACAGATGAGCTTATTGTACGGAACTCAGTGAAAATTTCCTTAATGAGGGTTTCTTTGGTAAAGTGAGAAATATTTCTGGTGTTAATCAAGGTTTTTTTTTTAAAAAAGATTTAATAGAAAATATTATCTATTTAAATGTCAAGACAGCCTATCATTCCCTCTTAAATCTATTATAGTCAATTGTTGAGATGTGGCAGCAGCAGTGTTCACGTGACCTATTGCAAATATTTGGGGAGTCATCTGCACTGCATTAGCCTTTCTAGTGGTGGTTATTTAAAAAAAATAATTTGGATGCAGTAGGCTAAAAACATTCAAGGCAATGAATTAGAACTTCATTAACCACTTTCATCTTTTATTTTGGTTCAAATGTAAATGCAGTCATTTGATATCCAAGTGTATATAATATGTGATGACTGTCTTTTAAAAATGTAATCTAGCAGAAAATACATCTTAATTTGAATGTAACACTGTCTTAAACATAATTTTAATATTCTTCAGCATCTGGCATCTCAAAGAATGAGGTCATTTGAGGTTAAGAAACTTTTCCCTGCAAAACTAATATTAGCAATAATCTTCAGACAAACAGTTAAAAAGACAAGTACTTAACATTCAGATACCATAGCACAAAGGATAGAAAGAACCAACATGCACTGAGGTTTTTCTTTTACTTGAGGCTTTACTTTATGACACTTGTATATTTCCTACAATCACCATCATATAGATAACATTTTTGAGATTTTTAAGATGAAGAGCCTAACATAAAATAATGAGCTCAAATATCAAGAGGTCTGCCTTAACCATACTCGACCTTCTCTTATTTCCTTATTTTTTAAAAATATTTTATTGATTTTTCACAGAGAGGAAGGGAGAGGGACAGAAAGTCAGAAACATCGATGAGAGAGAAACATCGATCAGCTACCTCTTGCACACCTCACACTGGGGATGTGCCCGCAACCACGGTACACATCCTTGACCAGGATCGAACCCCGGGACCCCTCAGTCCGCAGGCTGACGCTCTATCCACTGAGCCAAACCGGCTTCAGCTTATTTCCTTATTTTTAATGTGCAATTGTGTATATTAGTATTTATTATTATCTGTCTTCCCTGCAGTCTGTAAGCTCAATGAGATCAAGAACTATGTCTGTCCTCCACTGTATATTGAGGGACCAGTTCATATATGTGTAGCAGCTAGTCTATATATATAAGAGGCTACGTGATCAACCATACGTAGCTCTGACCGTCTGACTGACCGACCAGTGTAAAGGACCAACCTGTGTAAAGGATGGCATGCTTTATGCTATAGATGTGAAAGAGATGAGAATATAAGTGTGAAGTCACACTGATAATTGTTAGGTTACTATAGAAATGTAATCTGTCAGTGCATTGGATGTTTTTGCTTACAGTTTTCGGCAATCTGATTGAAAAGATCAATACTATTTGATACTAATACACTCATTAATGGTGCAGGGCAACATTAGCAGATTATTAAATAAACATCAAATTGTGACTCTTGAAATAAAACATGAAAAGTGTATAGAATTAATGAATAATACACATCTTAACAGCACGAAATGCAGCCAAAACATTTACAATTCAATCAAAACAGTCAATGTTAATATTAGATAATATTTCTAAATAAATTATATAACATTTAATTTTAAATTTAATTTTTAAACATTTATAAAAGTCATTAAATTAAAAAAATAACATTTATTTCTGTATGTGTGGTACACATGGCATGCACTGGCAATCCTATATAATAAAAGGCTAATATGCAAATTGTCGCCTTAGGAGTTTGACTGTGAGAACAGAGTTTGATCACTAGCTATGATGTATGCTGACCACCAGGGGCTGGCACGGAATATGGTGGGTGGCCAGCAGCAGGAGTGGGTGCAGAGGGAGTGAGGGAAGGAGGAGGCAGGTAGGCAGGGAGACAGGGAATCTGATCAACCCTGATTGCTGGCTAGGCCTAGGAACCCTACCTATGCATGAAATTCATGCACCAGGCCTCTAGTTTAAAAATAAATATTTTCTTGCACATGCGTGATACATATAAAGCTCTCGCTGGTGCCAATCACACATGTGTTTCGATCTATCATTGTTGATCTTAAATACGGATGTTTTTGTTGACATTCAATGTGAACCACATCATTTGTTCATCGTTCTTCAATAGAGAACACATTTCTTCATTTTATCTTTTATTGATTTTATTGTTTTTAATATTAATAGTAGCAGTATTTTAAAAAAAATTAATTTGATTTGTTTTAAATATATGTATCATAGCAAATACTTTTATAATACTATATTATGTATACTATTTTCACATGTAATTTTTTGTAGTAACGTAATTACCGCATGAATCTTTCTTCTAATTAATTTCATTTCAATGTGCACAACTCTGTACACCAGGCCACTAGTTGATATATATTAACACTGATAGATGCCTGGCCCTATTCTACACTACTTAAATATATTGGCCCATTTATTTTTCTTAACAAAACTTTGAAAGGATTACTATTATCCCTGCTTTATAGGTGAATAAAGAGCAGCACAGAGAAGTTAAATAACTTGTCAAAGTCACAAAGCTAGTAGGTGGAGGAAGTTTGACTTAAGCCTCTAAACTCTGACTTCATCTGGGTCATATATTTAACTACTTAATGGAGTCTTGACAAAGTAAAAGATACTCTGAAGTTAATCAATATTGAAAAAAAGACCTCAGTCAAAATTACTTAGATGTTAGGGTAGCCTATCATTACCACTTGTCATAGTATTTATTCATTTAATAAAAAATGAATATGTGACACTGTGCTGAGCTCCTTCTTAGATGATCTCACTTAGGCCTTACAGGAACTCTCTCTCTCTCTCTCTCTCTCTCTCTCTCTCTCTCTCTCTCTCTCTCTGACAAAGGGTGTAAGGGGGGAAGAGAGAGAAGGAGAGAGAAAGAGAGGAAGAGGAGAGAGGGGGGAGGGGGAGGGGGAGAGAAAAAAAATCTTATTCTCTCTAATTTATAGATGAAAGAACTGAGGCTCCAAAAGGTTAAGTAATTTTGCCTGGGAAATATGTTATGTAAATAGCACATGTTTAAAAGCAGGGCTGTCTAACTCAAGATTCAATGCTGAGTCATTATGCAGTGCTCAAACCTCTTTCTTCTCTGATTATTAATATAACAGAGGTAGTTCTTATTGGCCAAAATGTGGTGACATCTAGACAGATTTTAATCTCATTGATTTTTGGTTTCCTTTTTGCTTAGTTAATGATTTGGGCTTTGTGAGTAATATGGGCCCTTTTTTTCCCCTGCCTTAAGGAATAGCAGGTGGGGCAGATGCTCACCTTTGTAACGGAGCTGGGCTGACAGGAATTTAGTATAGCCCTGAAGTTATGGACCGAGAGCCTTCATGACTCTGTGCCGTGAGCCAGAAAGAATAAATTATTTTGTTCCCCTTCTCCTGTCATTTTAAATCTGTGAAGGCATTGAGTGCTATAAAAACTTGAAATCTGCTCCTCTATTGTTAACATCTCATTTTTTATAGGCTGTCAGAGATTAGAAAGAGACGTTGCACAGTTTAAGTGTTATTTTCAATCAGGTAGCCTCACATGTTTTATATCAGAAAGCCAATGAGTATTTGTTAATTACAGCGATCATATAATCTTTCAAATGCAAATAGTCTGACTCAGATTTCAGTTTGTTTGGTACCAAGTGATGATGAAAGAATGGTAGCCTGATCGTTGTTTTACTCCCATCTGTGTGCACCAGGCAATCACCACTTACAGATGGTTGTGATTCAGAGACAGGTTGCCACATGCGAGCAAAGTATGTTTCAGTTATTTTAATAAGATTTATTGCAGTAGTCACAGTTAAATGCTTAAACCTTAATGATAATTGCTGCTAATCTTTCAAGAAAATTAGAGTTTAATAAACCCGAAGAAGGATATTTTGCTGTAGACTTCAGCAAAATTACAAAGGTAAATTTTATGTTTACTCTCTTATCTAGTAAATTAGAATTCTGTGTATGCTTTTTCCCATTTTCTGAAATTGGATTTTATATACACACACATATCATATGATGTGTTGGAGACAAATTAAGATCTTTAGTTGCTCTGAAAAACGTAATGGGTCAAGTGGCAACAAATAATTCTGAACAAATATAAAATGTTTTCTACTAGTCTTGAGATTTTTTGTATGGTAAAATATACATGACATAAAATTTATCATTTTAACTGTTTTTAGTGTACAGCTCAGTGACATTTAAGTATACTCCCAATGTTGTACACCATTATCACTATCCATTTTGAGAACCCTTTCATCTCTGAACAGAAACCTTATACCCACTAAATGATAACCCTCATTTGCCCACAGCCCAGCCCCTGGAAACCTCTATTTTGCTTTTGGTCTGTATGAATGTGCCTATTCTAAGACCTCTATGGCCTCATGTAAGTGGAACTGTATCATTTTTGTCCTTTTGTGTCTGACTCATTTCATTTAGAATAATTATTTTACTTAGCCCAATGTTTTCAGAGTTTATCCACATTTCAGAATTTCATTGCCTTTTATGGCTGAAAAATATTTCATTGAACGTATAGCCACATTTTGTCTATTCATCTGTTGACGGATATTGGCGTGGACATTGGGGACCTTTTGGCTATTGGGAACCATGCTGCTATGAACATTGGTATATGTATCTGTTGATTCCCTGCTTTCTCTGTGTTTCATAGTGGCTACACCATTTTATATTTCCATCAGCATACACAGCAAGGGCTCCAGTTTCTACACATCCTTGCCAACTTAAGGTATTTCCAATTTTAAAATAATCATCACCATGGTGGGTGCCAACCATGAGATTTTTAACTTACATTAGATACTTTGAGTAATTATGAAAAAATTTAATTTACTAATTTGATGCAAATTGTCACAAAGTTGGTAACTTAGAATGATCTTAACTTGAGTCAACTCATTATTTTTCTTTGTTGGTTAATCACCTTGACTCTGAATAGAGAAGTCCCTTTACCTAAAGGTGATGTTAAAAAAGCACATAAATGATATTTAACCCTTTGTGAAAGCCAACATAGAAAAGTAGTTTTAGCTCAGTGTATAAAATTCATAACTGCATGAAAGAGATAAAACAATATGTCTTATAATGCAGTGTATTTCTGTTGTTCAGATAGGAGGTTGTGTGTTTGCCAAGTTTGTTGAAGTAGGATACACACACACACACACACACACACACACACATCATACACACAAATATGTAATCAGGAGGCTATTATAGAGGAGATATGGCTAGATTAAAGCGGTCCTGATGGGTATCAAAACCTGGGATACCTAGTTGATCTAGATTTCAGGATTTGTCTTTAGTGAGGATTCTGGGGTGAGCCAGCAGAGAAGTATAATCTATTTGGCACATTCTAATTATTGTTATTTCCAGTTCACCACAGGAATTAAATTTGTCTCTTGATTTCTATGGAATTCATGCATTTTTAGATATTGTGCTGTGTTAAATCTGTACTCTGGCTGGGAAACATGGAGACTGGCTTTTGAGGGAAGGGTTTTGCATTGGAGAGGCTACTCAAAGGGGACCTGGGGCTCCCGTTTTTGAAAAATAAAATCAATGAGTATTGAGTTTTGATTGAAGATGGCTACAAACCATCCGTCAGACACATTTTAAGGTTTAGTATTTCATTTCTTGTACTAAGCACCAACATTTTATCACCATATAATTCTAAGTTTATATACCTTTGGAGCTTCAACTTTGGGTTCATGTGTGAAATAGCAGTACTTAAATTATTTACTTGTAGTTTTAAGATGAAGTAACATATTTTTTTCAGAATTAAGTCAACATGTTTTATAGAACTATTATGTAGAAAAACTCATTTAAGAAGGTAGGAACAAATGAAATAGTTCTTTGAGATCTACAATATTGATAGCATTTTCATTGAAAATGAAATGTTTTCATACAATATTTATTTATAAGTAAACTATAATAACACTTAATAAGATATTAGTGCTTAAGCAAATGTTTTGCAGTTCTGGTTAGGACACTGTAAAATATAAATCAAGTAAATTGTGTCATTTTCTCAGAAACTTATACTCCAAATTGCACAGGAGTGCACTGTTAGTTGGGATATTGCACATATATTTAAATACAACTATAAATGAGAAACCACATTTCAGGAATAGCCAGTATTCTCATTGTCCTGGGAAATGCATGTTAGCATGGGTATTGTGGAAAGGAATGAATCATAGCCTCTTTTCCAATGAATGAGTCATGGCTGACTGAATGGAGGTAGGCTTCTCTCTTTGAGTGATGGGAAAAATTTTTCATCATTTTATATATTATTCAATATCTGTCATTATTGCTATTGATAAATGATATGAAAAATGATCATTTATCATTTAAAATCAATTGAGATATTTACAGTTAATACTTTCCTTTCATAGATCTGAAAGTGCTTTCCAAAAAAAAAAATCAATTAATTTGCACAATATACTGCTGTAAGGTTAGTCTTATTATCTTCATAGTAGAGACAAATTCAAAGCCAGAGAGGTTAATTAACCCATCACAGAGTCCAAGGGCCAGAGTGGCAAGGCAAAATGGACTGATCACCAACTTTAAGGCCAGGAACTCTGCTTTTAGCATGGACTTTAATTGGTTTAGATTAGTTTCTCTACCTAAAAAGCACGTGCAATAATTCTGAATTATCATGCAGCAATTTAGTGTGGATTAAATAATTAATATGCTGAAGTCCTTTGTAAATGTGAATTATTATTACTCATTCTAGTCTTAGACCAGTAAGTCAGCCAAGCTACCTTCCAGCACTGGTGACTAACGTGTAAATTAATTGGCTAAGTGAGAAATTCATCTCACACATTTCCTGCTGAGAGATAAGAGACTGTTCTGATTGGAAATCTATATATACAGAGCTGCATTTTATTCTGCTTCCCTTAATGTATGTGTTTGCATCCAATTCCTTAATAAACTTGGAATTCATCTTATACACAGAGATCCATGTTCAAAATGTCAGTATGAAATGCTTTTGCTTCTATTAGAAAGGCATATTTTTTCTTGTACTTTTAGGAATATTGTCATGTGGCTACCTATACAGTAGTTTGTTTTACTACTCTTTCACTCAAATTTGAAACAGACTACTAAAAAAAAGGTATTTTATGCAAGGATATGCTATCTTGGTTTATAAGCTTTGTGCTTATGTTTGGTGCTTTTGCAAGAAATATAGTTAGAATGATTACAGTAATAGAATCCAGGATTTGCTTTATTGATACTTTTGTCCCTGTAACCATTTGATAATTTTTTGTTAGAGAGAAAGATCTGAATACTAAAATACTAGTTTTATGCCTTTTAAGAGGAAGAATAATAAAAATTCATAGATATCTTAATATATGAATTCTTAATATATGAATGGATGAGTAAAATAGAATTCTTAATATAGAATTCTATATAATTCTTAATATAAGAATGGATGAGTGATAATAATTTTCAAGATTGTGTTAAGATAGCTTTTCAGCCGTTCATTCAACAAATATCTTTTGATCATTTATTATATGCCAAGCACAGTTCTAGATGTTGAGAATAAGGATGAGGACTTTGCCGTCTATCACTTACAGTAAAAGAATAAAAACGTGTGTATGTATGTCTGAAATAGTGTTCCTCCAAAATTTATGTTCACCCAGAAATCAGCATGTGATCTTTCTTGGAAACAGGGTTATTGAAAATATAGTTAAAGATGAGGTCATACTGAATTAGGATAGACCTCAAATGCAATAATTGGTGTCCTTATAAGAAGGCCACGTTAGCACACAGACACAGACCTGTACACAGGGGAGAAGGTTATGTTTCAAGCTGACTTAGTTGTCATACTCATATCTTAACTGGTGGGTGTACCAAGTTCCACAGTTTTTTTTATCACAGACAATATTTTGATTCATTCTTGCATTTGAATGATACCTCTATTCTGTGTATTTGTGATTGTGTAGGATTACAGGTTTGTATGTACTTAAATATTTAATAGTTAACCTTCAGATCATGATCTAATTCTTGGATAGGGATATACTTTTTAATTGCTCTAACATACTATCATAAGACGTCATATTTTATAGTGCCTCCATATCTTTTAGGTCTTTGGAAATGTTGCTAGAATATGGGTAGGCTATATTAAATAAAAGGAGATTGAAGAGGGTAAAAAACATTGGTTTGGCAGTTTATTAAAGTACGTTTTAATGTTCTGATACAATCAAAGAGTTGGCTTAAAAGTGAGATTTACTAGTATACAACAAACCTTTCTTGAATATCTCTACTTCTACCATTTTTGTCACTCTGACAGACTTATTGATCTCTTTATCTTCCTTTTAAAAAATCCTCACCTGACGATATGCTTTTTATTGATTCTAGAGAGAGAGAGGAAGAGAAAAACATTGGTGTGAGAAAGAAACTTTGATCAGTTGCCTCCTGTATGTGGCCCAACTGGGACTGGAACCCACATCCTTTTGGTGTATGGGCCGATGGTCCAATCAAATGAGCCACCAGTCAGGGCTATCTTCCTTTTGTTTTTGTTTCATTTCTTTTCTCCCATAAGTAATGGGGAATGATTATCAATTCATACAAATTAATATTACTATACAGATAAGTATAGCTGACATTCACTGAGTGAATTTTGTTATTCAGGTTTAACACGTGCACAAATTAAGTTGTATTTTTCAAATTTCTTTATATAGTTGTTATAAAATGAAGAGTTCCTATGCTAAAGTCATTTTATTAACTACCTTTGTTTTTATATTCTTTATAAATACACCTATGCAGTTTACTGTCCTTTCCTTTATTTTAGAAAGGAAGAATTATAAATAGAAAATTAACAGTTGGAAGGATGTGCATGCATTTGCATGAAGATATAGTTAAAGAGAATATTATTGTACATGTATTCTAATGTTGAGATTGCATGTAGAACATAATAATTATGTTTTTATACTTTAAATACTCTGGGATTGGTCAGAATTGTCAACTTTTAAGAAAGGAATAATAAGAAAAAGGGAAATGGATAGAGGTTAGACCAATGAGCGATCTTACTGGAGAAGTAGTAGTATAGTAGAGAGCAATGAGCTGTTTACCAAATCATAGTTTCCTCTTTTTACTATCCACACAGTTAAACCAAATCTTCCAGTTTTTTCTTTCATTCACGTGTAACCATCTATTGGACATCTACCCCTTATCGTGTGAGTAGAAGTGACAAGCTCCAGTGGCCAACCACATGATTTTACAGATGAAGGAAATTATTCCTTGGGGGTATGTATTCATAGTGCTTTATTATTTACATCACACTTTATATCATCTCATTTATTCTTTACAACTTATTATCTACAGAATTACCTCCATATTTGTAACTGAGAATTCCAAGACTTGAGGTCAACATGTTTAAGGCTTCTTACTACTTTGAAGATAATAATCCCTTCAGCAACAGATTCAAGTGATTTATTCACCTAGTGGTAGGTAAAGGTATTACACAAGGACGGACAGATGTGGCTGGTCCTGCAAGGTCATTTCCTTCATGGCCTACTTGCCATGGAGATAGAGTGAAAGGGCAAGATAGAGCAAGGGCAAGATAATGGAACTTGTTAGCCTGCTTGTGAGCCAATGTAACCTCACCTCATGGGATATGCCAAACAGGAGTTGTAGTCTTCACAACTGTCTTAGTCCATTCAGCTGCTTTAACAAAACAAAGGTGTGGCTTACAAACCACAGAAATTTACTTCTCACAGTTGCAGAGGCTGGGAAGTTCAAGATCAAGAAGTCAGCTGATTCAATGTACAGTGAGGATCTGTTTCCTGATTCATAGATGTGTTTTTTCCTGTGTTCTTACATGTTGGAAGGGGCAACAACACTCTGTAGTTTCATAAAAGCTCCATCTTCATGACCTAAATATCTCCCAGAGGTCCTACCTTCACATACTACCACACTGGGTGTTAGGATTTAACATGTACATTTTGGGATAGACAGAGCAGGGTAGAGACACACTTTTGGTCTGTAGCAGGGAGAGTGGAAGTACAGAAGCTTTCTCCCTCAAGAGAATAGAAGACTAATCTGGCATTCTCTTCTCTGTGATTCAAGGAAAAGACATGAGGGGGACAAGGGGGCTTTTCTCTATAACATTGACTCTAAATTATAGAATTTAGGACTTAAATTTCATATTTAGGAAAACAATACAGCATGACATGGCTTTAGACATTAGAGGGAAAGGAATAAATTTTAAAAAAATTATTATAACTGGTAGCTATGTGTTCTTTCTCCCCAAAGACCTTAAAAATAGGTAAGTTCTCACATAGCCTGAAGGCAAGAGAATGAGCTAGGCTAAGGGATAACTTGAGAATTGTTTCTGCCCATTGATATTGTGTTGAGATTTACAAGTGTAATATAAACACTGTAATTGCTTATTATCTTTGCTATTTTAAATGGCTTTCAGTGGGGAAAAAATTGTGCTATCTGAACAATCCAGAATTTCTAAGTAGTTTTCATTTTCTTTGAACTTTAGAAATTCTACTTGAGTATTTACATTTAAAACTCTTGAATTCATTCAGTGAAGAGACACTGGTTTTGGGTGTAAACTAGAGTTCATTTTACTCAATACCAGCACTGACATTTATATTGCTAAAGAATTGTATTTAGGTTCAGATACGTTGAAGAAAGAGTATCTCTTAGGAAAAAAAAAACACATCTTTGAAAAGAAACAGATTAAGGGCATCTTTGAAAACTTGTATCATTCAGCAAGTTTATTTGAAGAAGCACCTATACAGCTGCTGAAATAAACCCACGCTCACTGTGGCAGTGGTACAAATCTCTGTCTGATTACACAAGTTCTTGCTGAGAAATTGTCTTTATTGAAGGCTCCTAGAGACTCCTCTAGCCTGATAATATGTGTTATATCTAATTGTGATTTAACACTTCTAATCTTAGCCACAAGCAAGCAACCATGACATATCAGCAGATCTTATATCTTTTGAATCATCAAGGACATTTGAAAAACATTTCTTCTTTCTCTTGCCACTTTTTTTTTTTAAAAAAGAAGAAAATACATTTCATACCAATTAGCCCAGATAAAGTTAAGGTTCATCACTGGTTCATTGCATATTTCCCTGCTTTTTAAAATTTAAAGTAGAGTTGACATACGATATTATATTGGTTTCCGGTGTACAATGTGGTGATTCGATATTTATGTACCTTATAAAGTGCTCACCACAATAAGTATAGTAATCATCTGTCACTGTTCCACATAATTACAATATTATTGACTATATTCCCTAGGCTATGCATCACATCTCTATGACTTATTTATTTTATTTTATTATTATTTTTTTAATCTTTATTGTTCAGTTTATTAATTACATTGTTCCCTTTTTTCCCCCCTATAGTTCCCCTCCACCTGGTACCCATCCCACCCTCCGCCCTCACCCCCCTCCACTGTCCTCTCCCATAGTTGCATGATTTTTGTCCAGTCTCTTGTTGTACTTCCCACATCCCCTTTCTCCCCAAGAGTTGTCAGTCCATTCCCTCTCTATGTCCGTGATTCTGTTACATTCACCAGTTTATCCTGTTCATCAGCTTATTAATTCACTTGATTTTTAGATTCATTTGTTGATAGATGTGTATTTGTTGTTCCTAATTTACACTTTTATCTTTTTCTTCTTCCTCTTCTTAAAGAATATTTTTCAGCATTTCATATAATATTGGTTTGGTGGTGATGAACTCCTTTAGCTTTTTCTTATCTGCGAAGCACTTTATCTGGCCTTCAATTCTGAATGATAGCTTTGCTGGATAGAGTAATCTTGGTTATAGATTCTTGCTATTCATTACTTTGAATATTTCTTGCCACTCGCGTCTGGCCTGCATCGTTTCTGTTGAGAAATCCGCTGACAATCGTATGGGTGCTCCCTTATAGGTAACCAACTGTTTTTCTCTTGCTGCTTTTAATATTCTCTCTTTGTCTTTTGCTCTTGGCATTTTGATTATGATGTGCCTTGGTGTGGTCCTCTTAGGGTTCCTATATATTGGGGTTCGGTGCGCTTCTTGGACTCGTAAGTCAATTTCTTTCACAAGGTGTGGGAAGTTTTCGGTCACTATTTCTTCCAATAGGTTTTCATTGTCTTGCTCTCTCTCTTTTTCTGGCAACCCTATAATTCGGATGTTGGTATGCTTGAGGTTGTCCCAGAGGACCCTTACACTATCTTCAATTTTTTGGATTCTTTTGGTTTCTTGCTTTTTCAGCTGAGTGGATTTTCCCTCTTTGTATTTCAAATCTTTAACTTGGTTCTTGGGGTGCTCCAGAGCACTTTTAGGTCTTTGTATAATATTTTTTATTTCAGTCAGTGTATGCTTAATTTCTGGTTGGTCTTTTTTCATATCCTTGAGAGTTTCCTTTATATCCTTGAGGGTCTCCTTCATTTCCACATTGGTCTTGATCATTTCCTTGCAGGTCTCATTCATATCCTTGAGGGTCTCATTCATTTCCTTGTAGGACTCATTCATTTCCTTTGCGTTCTCGCTTATTTCCTTATAGGCCTCGACCTTTTGGTGGAGCCTCTTAAGAAGCCCTATAATCGTGGTTTTGAATTCCATGTCCAGTCGTTTTTTTTCCCTCCGTTTCTTTCACATCTGATTTCTTTCCATGTCTCTGCATGGTGGCTGCTCCCCTGAGTTGGTCAATTAGCTTTGTGTGGTAGACTTCCTACTAGGGACAGTGGCTCAACCTCCCCAGTTACCTGAGGTGGATATGGGTTTCACAGTCTTGCTGAAGTTAAGCTCAGGTTAATCGTTGTTAGCACTTGGAGTGGTTGACCTCCAGGCCAATTGTCTATGAAGCTCAGCTGTGCTCAGGTTGGATGGGCGGAGTCTCCGGGCCAAGCAGACAGCATTAGCTCTGCCCTATGTGGCCCCAGGGACTCTGTGCCGGGGGCAATGACTGCCAGCACCTCTGAGAGAGAGCCGCTGTGGAGCTCCACCAGCTGCTGGGGAATTCAGATTCTCCCCAAATGAGTCTGCACACCCAATGTCTCACCCAGGGTCGTAAAACAAAGCAGACTGACGGTTTTCCGAATGAGAAAGCAAGTCGCAGAGCGCTCTCTGCATGGTCACGTAGCCGAGCTGTTCGTGCAAGCTGCCTTCTCCACAAGCCGGGAGACCCCTGCAGTGCCCGAGTTTCGGCGTGCCCTCCCACTGTCCAGTTTTCACCCCGTATGATAGTGGGTTCCCTAGACTTTGCCCAGAGCTGGAGAATCAGTCCAGTGGGACATCTTTGTCTCCCCGTTCAAGAAAACTGGCCGGTTTTCAGCCACCCGCCCTCTCCGCTGGCGCGTGCTCCAAACCTCTCTCCGCACGAATCTTTCAACACTGTCCGCTGCCACTCCTCTGAGTCACAGTGTCTTATCTTCACTTTTTTTGTGGAATTTTCACTCGGCCAGCTTTCTGGTGATTCTGGAAGGTGTTTGTTCTTTCGTTAAGTTGTAGTATTAAAATAGTTGAGTATGACAGCAAGATAGGTGTTTTACCTATGCCGCCATCTTGGTTCCTGACTTATTTTTTATAACTGGAAGTTTGTACCTCTTAATCTCCTTCACCTTTTGTTACTCATTACCTCACACCTTTCCTCCCTGTCATCAGTTTATTTTTGTGTCTATGAGTCTGTTTTTGTGTTCTTTTCTTTTCTTTTCTCTTTTCTTTTCTTTTCCTTTCCTTTCCTTTATTTTCTTTTCTATTCTTTTCTTTTCTCTTCTTTTAAGATTACATATAAATGAAATCACATGGCATTTGTCTTTTTCTGTATGACTTATTTCACTTAGCAAAATACCCTATATTTTCACTACCCATTGTTTTTTTATCCTAATTTTGCTTGAACCAATGGTTCTTAAATAGTGAAACTGTCAGTATATTATATGTAGATTTAAGACAACCATAAATTATGCAGTCACATAATGAAAGACAAGGGGAATTTTAGAAAAATATAAAAACACACCAAGAACTGATACAGTAGCCCCTCTTATACATAGTTCACTTTCTGTGGTTTTAGTTACCTGTGGTCAACCCCCATCCAAAAATACTAAATTTCATCAGCCATTGAAATTGTGCCTGATATCCAACCATCAGCATTGTTATGGCTCAGTGATCCAGGACTACCTGACATATCATCAGAAAGTTAATGGTAGCCTTATACTACATCATAATGCCTACCATATTCACCTCACTTCATCTCACCACATAGGTATTTTATCCCACATTATCACAGAAGAAGGGTAAATATAATACAATAAGATATTTCAAGAGAGAGATCACATTTACATAACTTTTCTTACAGTACTAGAGACCCAATGCACGAAATTCGTGTAACCGAGGGAAGGGGGATCTCTCAGCCCGGCCTGCACTCTCTCGCAGTCCCAGATCTCTCAGGGGATGTCTGATTAATGGCTTAGGGCCTAAGCTGGCAGTAGCTAAGGAGCTGGGAGAGGCTCCAGCCACTGCTACTGCACTCACCAGCCATGAGCCCGGCTCAGGACTTCTGGCTGAGCTGCACTCCCTCTGTGGGAGCACTCTGACCACCAGGGGGCAGCTCCTATGTTGAGCATCTGCCCCCTGGTGGTCAGTGTGCATTATTCCATCATTCAGTTGGTTTGCATATTAGGCTTTTATTATATAGGATATTGTTATAATTGTTCTATATGTGGTTTCAGGCATCCACTGCTGGTGGGTCTTGGAATACATCTATAGATAGGGAGGACTACTGTATTATAATTTTTAAGTCTGCAGAATAATACCTTTAAAAAAAACCCAATGAGATATATCTCATTTTATTGCACTTTGCTTAATTGCACTTCACAGAGGTTGTGTTTTTTATTTTTATTAAAAAATCTTTTTTGTTGACAGGAGGAACCAAGATGGCGACATAGGTAAACACCTATTGTGCTGCCCCATACAACAATTCCAAAACTACAACATAACACAAGACAAACATCATCCAGAATCACCGGAAAGCTGACAGAGTGAAAATTCCACAAATAAAAGTAAAGGTGGGACACTGAGACTCAGAAGAGCGGTGGAGCGCAGCCTTGAAGATACGTGCGGAGCCAGAGGTTTGGAGGAGCTGTGGGGCGCACACGGACTGTAGGGCTGGCAGCAGCAATCCCGGCTGGATTTCTCCAACATGGAGGGCAGAGACGCCCCACTGCACAGATTCCCCAGTGCCAGGCGAGGTCCGAGGTCCGGGGTATGCACCCTGGAAGCTGGGCGCGGCAGAGGTCTCCTGGTCTGAGGAGAGTCTGGGTTGCATGCAACAGCAGTTTGCACGCATAAAGTGTGCGACAGCACAAACACACGACTTGCCCCCTGGTTCCGGAGACCACACGACTGCTTTGTTTTACAAACCTTGGTTGAGACTTTGGGTGTGCAGACTCATTTGGGGAGTGGCAGAGTTGTCTGGCAAGGGGTAGAGACTAGCGGCTTTCTCCTGGAGGTGCCTGCAACCACTACCACCCAACAGAGACCCGCACACCACATCGGACATAGCTGATGCTGATGCTGCCTGCTCAGCTCAGAGACTCTGCCCATCCAACCTGAACACAGTTTCCCTGCACAGTCAATTGGCCTGGAGGTCAAAGCCTCCTAGGGCTAACAACAACAAGCTGGGCTTAAATTCAAAAATACTGTACAACCCATAAAGGATTGCAGTAAGAGTACCCGCCTCAGGTAACTGGGGAGGCTGAGCCACTGTCCCTTAGAGGACATCTACCACATAAAAGCCACCAAGCAGAGACATGGAAAGAAATCAGGTGTGAAAGAAATGGAGGAAAAAAGATGACTAGACATAGAGTTCAAAACCACGGTTATAAGGCTTTTCAAGAGGACCCTAGAAAAGGCCGATGAACTTAATGAGAACTACGAGGAAATGAACAAGACCAATGAGGAAATGAACAAGACTTATGAGGAAATGAATGAGACCTACAAGGAAATGAACAAGACCTATGAGGATATGAATGAGACCCTCAAGGATATGAAAAAGGATCAACTAGAAATCAAGCATACACTGACTGAAATAAAAAATATTACACAAAGTCCTAAAAGCAGTCCAGAGGGCCGCAAGATCCAAGTCAAAGATTTGAAATACAAAGAAGCAAAATCCACTCGGCTGGAAAAGCAAGAAACAAAAAGAATTCAGATAATTGAAGATAGCGTAAGGGGCCTCTGGGACAACCTCAAGCAAGCCAACATCCGAATTATTGGGGTGCCAGAAAAAGAGAGAGAGCAAGTTAATGAAAACCTACTTGAAGAAATAGTGACCAAAAACTTTCCCCACCTGGTGAAAGAAACTGACTTAAAAGCCCAAGAAGTACACAGAACCCCCAAATACAGGAATCTAAATAGGACCACACCAAGACACATCATAATTAAAATGCCAAGAGCAAAAGATAAAGAGAGAATATTAAAAGCAGCAAGAGAAAAACAGTTAGTTACCTATAAGGGAGCAGCCATACGATTGTCAGCCGATTTCTCAACAGAAATGATGCAGGCCAGACGGGAGTGGCAAGAAATATTCAAAGTAATGAATAGCAAGAATCTACAACCAAGATTACTCTATCCAGCAAAGCTATCATTCAGAAATGAAGTTCAGATAAAGTGCTTCGCAGATAAGAAAAAACTAAAGGAGTTCATCACCACCAAACCAATATTATATGAATGCTGAAAGATATTCTTTAAGAAGAGGAAGAAGAAAAAGATAAAAATATAAATTATGAACAACAAATACACATCTATCAACAAATGAACCTAAAAATCAAGTGAATTAATAATCTGATGAACAGGATAAACTGGTGAATATAACAGAATCATGGTCATAGAGAGGGAATGGACTGACAACTCTTGGGGAGAAAGGGGATGTGGGAAGTACAGCAAGAGACTGGACAAAAATCTTGCAACAATGGGAGAGGACAGTGGGGAGGGGGAGGTGAGGGCGGAGGGTGGGATGGGTACAGGGTGGAGGGGGAGCTATAGGGGGATAAAAAAGGGGGAACAATGTAATTAATAAACTGAACAATAAAGATAAAAAAATAAAATAAAAATCTTTTTTGTGCAAAGTATTACACATGTCCCCTTTTTCTGCCATTGCCCTCTCCTCCCTCACTTCTCTTCCCCCCCCAGGCCTTCACCACTCTATTGGTTATGCATTTGAGTTCATTTTTTTATCTCTTCCCGCCACTCCCTCCCCTGCCTTCCCTCGGGGGTTTGACAGTCTGTTCAATGTTTCTATGTCTCTGGATCTATTTGTGTTTATCATTTTATGTTCTTTAGATTCCATATATGAGTGAGATCATGTGATACTTATCTTTCCCTGACTGGCTTCAGAATAATACTCTTTTGAAATATATGATGCTAAGATGCTGAATTTGAAAAGAAGTTTTAATAGATTTTAAGATTATTAAATTATTAAAAATATAACTGATCAGTTTTAGAGTCTGAAGTACTGTTACAATTGGTATGATGCCAGAAAAGGCATTACTCTCTTAAAAAGTTTTTTTGGTAAAGATTAAGAATTAAGGAAGTGAAAGGAGGCATTGTTTTTAGTGGATAGTTTCAAGCTTTGGTAGGCAAAATATCTTTTTTTTTTTTTTTTGGCTGTAAAAATAATATTTTATTCTACCCCCTCCCGCCCACCCTCTCCCCACTATCCCCAGTACACTTTCCCCCTCTTATTCCCACAGCATCATTGCAATCAGAAAAAAATGTTTCGGGGGTGGGATTTTGGGGGTACGCGTAAAAACAGTCAAATCACAATAGGAATTTTTCAAAATAGGTTATCCACTTAGTCATCTTCTTCTCTCTCATCTTCAGGTTCTTGTTTTCATTTCTGACCCTTTTCTTCTTCACCAGCTTCTTCTTCATCTTCCTCATCGTCTACTTCCCAGTTGTTATAATCTTCTTCATCCTCCTCTTCCTCTCCACTCACATCCTCTTCACCTTCCTCCTCCTCCTCTTCCTCCTCTTCATCTTCCACTAGGTGAGCACCCTCATCATACCCTTCCTCCTCCTCCTCCTCCTCCTCCTCCTCCTCCTCCTCCTCCTCCACCTCCACCTCCTCCTCTACCTCCCCCTCCTCCTCATCCTGGCCCTCTGTGGAGTCAGGGGCCTCCTTGTCAGCCGGTCACAGCCATCGAGATCTGTAAGTTGTGGGAGGAGCTTGAACACGTTTTCTCGGTAGCTGTTCCAGTTGGTTCCCTCACAGTTGAAAAGGTCAAAGCTCTTGAGGTTTTCTAACTTTTTCAGTGGCTCTAATTGTGCCCAGGTCTTTAATTTTGTTGCCACTTAGGTTCAGATGCTTGAGGTTCGGACACTTTTCTGCCAATACTTGCAGGCCCCCTGAGGTTCTGTTATCGCTGAGTTCAAGCTTCTTAAGTTTGCTTAACTTCGGTGAGTTTGTGACTGAGGCGAGGCCTACGCCGATGGTGCTTAACAACTCCAGTTGTTCACCTTCATCTTTCTCATCTTCGGTTTTGCCTCCCTAAGACCGACAGTTGTCCAGCACAAGCTCTTTCCCGTCACAGGGCGTCCTCCGCAGCTCTAAAGGGATCCGTCTGTCCATCTCCATCTCTTGGGCTCGCTTGCTCTGTGCAGAGGCTCCCGCGCTGGAGGAATTCAATCCATAAACCCCGAACCCACGGCCGCGCATTTTAGGACTTTGAAGGCTTAACCAGCTCCGCTCGGTTCTCCAAAAATAATGATCTTATGAGTTTATAAGAATTAGAGATTGGGGCTTCATCTCCTTCCTCTTCCCAGAGTTTCAGATTTTCTAAGTGTAGGAGGGGGTTTGGGCGTCCTGCCTTTTACAAAATGAAGCCTTCTCAGTAATAATGCTGGTGGTCGTGGGATTGCTTTAGCATTTATTAAAAAGTAAATTTCTTGGTAATTTGGATACATTTTAATATGATAATATCGTTCAGAATAATCTAGGTCCAAATTATTATGTAGTATATAATTTCTTTTTTAAACATTTTTTTTGTAAGAGTTTGTTTGAGCCAAACTGATTACACATGCCAGGGAGTAAGATCTCAAATGGTCCTGAGAATGACTAACAGCTTTTCAGCTCCTTTCAGGCGTTTGAAGTTAAGGAGGGGATGTCAGGAAGATTACATGGAGGTGGGAGAAAGAAAGTCAGGGATTGAGTTATAGGACAGTTAAAGAAATTGTATTAAAGGTGATCACCCTTTTTAGAGGGAAGGGTCTGAAAAGAGGCATTTCAAAGTGCCATTAACTTAAGATGAACAGAAACAACGGACAAGGCTTGCTAGATAAGCCTTTTACTAAAATGTTATATCTTGGGGTGTGACTACCTACCATAATACACCCAGTTAGGAATTTATGATTAGATCACCCTGTGAGGTTACTTTCCATGGAACCCCATTTTCATCCAGACTTCTTCCTTTTTTTCTCATAAATCTGAAGGATGCATCGATGACCAACCTTTTGGTTGGATACTGTCATCTTACAGTGCTAGGAACACTTCTTCCTAGGAATTCTCAATATCTACGTCATCTTGTTGACCACTCAGGATGGGGCAATACCTTAACCAGGGGATCTGAGTTGAGGACAAATTTTTCCCCAAAAGGGAAGGAGGTAAATCAAAGGGAATCAGATCTTATGTCCTTCATTGAGAAAAAGAAAACACTCCAGATCATTTCTATCCTGTGAACTATCATGGTCTGAGTTTTGCTTTCTTTCTCATCTTCACCATTGAGCATCTAGTATAACATTTACATAAGCCATGAAAAGAGTATTAACAGTTATCTTATACACTAGAGGCACAAATATGACATTTGTTCACTGGGGAGTGGGGTTGCGGGGGAGGGTCCACAGCCTGGCCTGCACAGTCTGGGAGTCCTCGGGGGATATCCGACTGACGGCTTAGGCCCACTCCCTGCTGCTGTGGAGAACGGCCGCTGTGCTTACCAGCCATCAGCCTGGTTTGTGACTGAGCAGAGCTCCGCCTGTGGGAGTGCACTGACTACCAGGGGTCAGCTCCTGTGTTGAGCGTCTGTCTGCCCCCGGTGGTCACTGGGCGGCATAGTGACCAGTTGTTCCACCCTTGCATATTACCCTTTTAGTATATAGGATGTTCAGTAATCATAAATAATTGAATGATGCAGAAAAACTTAAAGAACAAGTATAACTAACATTATGACTAATAACATTAGCAGACAGGTAAAGACAATCACACAAATTTGATTCTGAGTTCAACATCAATCCATAAGTATACAGGCTTTGTTGATGTCTTGGAATAGTTGCCTGCCTCTTGTGTCAGTGGCTTCTTATCCTAGAGGAGAATTTGATGCATGTAGACAGGGTGGATGTTCATTCCCAGTAAGGCCCCTTCCAATGAAGTTCTTTTACTTAATGTTATTTCCAATAAACGAAATCTCCAGGTGGCAATCAATGATCTTTAAAGTCTTTGTCCCCTGGGAGCTTGCTATGAAATGAAACATTTACCGACTTGGCATTTTCTTAAAGTGATTCAATCAAACCCAGGCAATAATGTAAGATGTCTCCTTTCAATAATATTAGCTTAGAAGTTCCTTCATCTAAGTGCAGCTTAAATGCACTATGATGATGAACAGATGCAATACCCCCCCCACCCCCGAAAAAAAATAAAATAAAAGGGAGTCAGGGAGCCAGGAGGAGCCAAGTGACTGTCTTGGGTTTCCCATAGCCCCAACTATTCATTTAATTTATAACCCTTGTACCCTAAAAGTTTTTCATCACTTATTTTACAATGCTTCACATGCAATTTAACATATAAACAAATCTCTGAAATATTACAGAAGTCTTTCTGAAGCACTGAAGAGTGATTCCTACATATATTCAGGTTGGGGAGGCAAGTGTCCTTTCTCTTTCGGGGCTAAAGAGAGTTCAGTCTCATTTAGCCAGCAAACATTGTGTTCAGACTCTCAGTAAGCAACCCAATTGAAAAGCTGAAATTAAAAGCAACAACCCGTTTTGTTTGTTTTTCTTTCCTTGGGTTATTCCAACCCTTTATGGCTCTACAGTTTTATAAAAAGCTCAAATAAAGTCATGGCTGGTCCTTAAAACGAGGAAGCCTGCATTTCCTAGGGAAACTAACCAAGTTCACTGAAAGGGAAGCTGGGAGCCAGTGGGGCACAATGGGCTTTTCTTGTATCTGACACTACCTAGCTGTGCAGGGTGGTCCTGGGTGAGTTTCTTCAGCATCTTATTGCACTACCAACTGAACATCAATGTAAGAAACATCCAGACCCATGGAGAATTTTTATCAGAGGTTATTGGAGCCATATGACATATGTTGGGAATTAGATGTCAAATGTGTCCTGTATTATTCCCTTTCATTAAGTTCAAAACAAGCAGATGCTCTGTTAGAAGTCAGAATAGTGATTATCTTTGGTGGGGGATTGTGAGATAAGAGTACGAGGGAAACTTCTGGGTGCTGGCAATATTCTTTCTTGAAAGATGCTGGTTATTTTAGCTTCTTTATTTGTGATTAGTGTACACTTCAATTAAACTAGTCTATAGTTTTAGAAGTAGTTCAGAACGTGCACTTTTAAAAAAGTATATTTTTATTGATTCTAGAGAGGAAGGGAGAAGGATAGATAGAAACATCAATGATGAGAAAGAATCATTGGTCTGCTGCCTCCTGCACACCCCACACTGGGGATAGAGCCCGAAACCCAGGCATGTGCCCTGACAGGGAATTGAACCATGACCTCCTGGTTCATAGGTCAGTGCTCAACCACTGAGCCATGCCAGTGGGTCAATGCACTTTCTTTTAAGAAATAAGTCAGTCTTCCTAAATAGGTGGGCCATTAATCGTGGCCAATGATAAATTAGATTTAATAATGAAGCAAACAGTAAATTTGGAACATATATAAATGGATGACTGTAAAACTAAACTTCACTTAAACAATCCAGTGTTATTGTACTTTATAGCCCTAATATGATTTTTATGTAAAGCTGGCATATATTAAAAACTGATCTAAAGGTTCCAAAAGCATTGAAAGTATTTCCTTTTAAGAGTATCATTATTTTATTGTTTTTCTATATATTTTTCTTTGTAACATCCATAATGTTGTGAACATTTTTCTTTGCTAGGCATGTCATTATGAATTTATTTGAATTATCTGTTAATTTTTAAATTATGAAATAAAGGAGGAATTATAGTATTTTTATAAAGTCAAATAGATCTCTCTTTTTAATCCTTTTATTTTTTTCTTTCTATTTTCTTCTGCACATTTAGTGTAAGAATGGTATTCCTTATTGAAAATTTGCTGAGGATTTTCATCTTTCTGTTCCCTATGACCTTACCTATTTTGTTAACCTACAGACAATAGGCACAGCTTTATTCTTCTGCATGCCAAGGGAATATCCTGAAACCCATTCCAGCAGTTTCTTTTGAACTTTTCCTGCACACTTGCTTCTCTTTGGAGTTCTGTAGGTATGGAGGATGGAGATACGGTGAGGATCCTATCTTCAGGGCTGCATACTGGGGAAGTCCAGAAATGCAAAGCTGAGGACTGAGCTGCAGCAGCTTTGCTTAAAAAGGCATTTGGACCACCAGGATCTTGAGTGGAAAAAGCATGATAGTTTCTTTTGTTCATTAGATTCCACACATGAGTGAAATCATATGGTACATATCTTTCTCTGATTGGCTTATTTCATTTAGCATAATGCTCTCCTGATCCATCCATGCTATTGCAGAGTAAGACATCCTTCCTTTTTGAAGACCCAATAGTATTCTATTGTGTAAATGTACCACATGGATAGAGAATAGGCTGACAGCTTTTGGGGGGTGGGGAAGAGGAGGGTAGGGTTGGTGGGATTGAGCAAAATAAGAAAAATAGAAAAAAAAACCTCATGGACATGGACAACAGTGTGGTGATTGTGAGGGTAGAATTGGGTGGGAGATGGGAAGGTTGGAGGTGGAGGAGAGGGTAAAGGGGGTAAATGGTGATAGATGGAGATTTGACTTGGTATGATGATCACACAAGTCAGTGTGCAGATGAGATGTTGTGGAATTGTGCACCCGAACTCTGTATAATTTTGTTAACCATTGTTGCTCCAGTAAATTAAACAAAAAGGGAAAAAAAAATAGAAAAAGCATGATACGATCGGTTAGTACAAGGAAGTGGAAGCCAGATGAGGTTGACTAGGATAGGGACATCTTTTAGGTGGGAAAATTATAGAAAATAAAAATGTTTACCCTGAAGAAGAGAGATTTAAAAGTTTCAGACTATTTTTTTGTGTGCTGCTAAGAGAAAATGATTAGAAACACTGGGTGAAAGTTTTATATAGACTAATTTTGATCCAATATAAGAAATATTTTTCTCAAAATTTAAAGCATCAATTATGAAAAGTAATATAAGTATAGTGGTAAGTGCCCCACTGTTGGGAGTAGTAAGATGTAATGAGATTACTAGCAGTAAGCAATGCTTTGAATTATAATTTAATTAGATACTGGGCTATATGGCATGTAATGTCCCTTCTAATACTTAGATTTTGTGATTTCACGAGGAACAATAGAGATGTAGTTATAACTTAATAAAAACCCCACAATTATTCTATTCCCCAGCTCCCCCCCCCCCACAAAAAATAAAACAAAACAAACAAAACAAGCAAAACAAAACCACATACACACCAAAAAACCCAACCTGACCAAATCACTTATAACAGGACTCAGATTAATATGTAATTGAACATGATATGATTAATACTCTCATGGTGGACTGTAAAATATAAAGGAGAGCAAGCAATGATGAGATACATATTTCTGATTGAGATGCCACAAATGGAGGACAGTTTACTCAACTACACTGTAATCATCAATGGTTTTGAACATTTAATTATTATAAATATAAATCTTCCCTCAAACACAGCATGTACTCAGGATGGGTTTGAATAATGCTGTTATTTCAGTTTACTAGAATATTAGCACAAATGACTTGGAGGTATTAAAAGATATTTTAAAGGAGCTATATAAACTAATTTAAGATTCAGATTGCTTGATATAAAATTTTTCCACAAGAATTCATTGGAGATGGTTATTTTTACATTATTGTGATCACAAAGCACTATTAATTTTCTGTTATGTTAAAAGTGTTGTGTTGTTCTGCTAGTGGGGGGTTTTGATTTGAATTTGTGTTAAATTCAGTCTTTACTAAGAAGAAGGTATAAAATAATTATAATTGTAAAGACAGTCAGCAGCAAATTGTAGGGAAAATCTTAATTAAGAAGGATCAATGAAACCTAATAGAGTAAGGCTATATAACTTTCTAAGTAATTCCTTTGATTTGATTTGATAAAGAATAGTATTTGTAGCCAGACTAGTGTGGCTCAGTGGTTGAGCATCAACCTATGAACCAGGAGGTTGTGGTTTGATAACCACTAGAGCCATGTGCCTGGGTTGCGGGCTTTAGTCTCCAATGTGGCAGGAGGCAGTGGATCAGTGATTCTCTGTCAGCACTGATGTTTCTGTTTCTCTTCCCTCTTTCTTCTTCTCTGAAATCAATAAAAAATATACTAAAAATATATACTAGAGCAAATTTAGAGGAGATATAGGGACAAAAGCCTGATTGGAATAAATCTGTCTTAGACCACTTGGGCTGTTATTGCAAAATACTATAAACTGGTGGTTTAAACAAATATTTATTTCTCACAGGTCTGGAATTTGGAAGTCTGAGATCAGGGTGCCAGCAGGTAGGGTTCTGGGCGAAGGCCCTCTTTCTGGTTTACGCCATCTTGCTGTGTCGTCAGATAGGGGAAAGAAGGTTGCTATTTCTCTGGCCTCTTACTCTAGAGGCACTAGTCCCATTCATGAGGGCTCTACCCTTATGACATCATTACTCCCCAAAGGCATAGCCTCCAAATACTATTAGTATTGGGATTAGGGTTTCAACATATGAATTTTGGGGGGACAACAACATTCAGCTTATTTTGTTTTGCCCCTGTCCCTCAATTCATGTCATTCTCAGAGCCAAAGGCATTCATTCTATCCCAACATCTCTAAGAGTTTTAAAGCATTTCAACATCATCTCATTTAAATATCAGCTACATCAAATATGAATGAGACTTGAGGTACAATTCATTTTGAGGCAATTGCTCTCTAGCTGTGAACCTCTGAAATTAAACATTTAATGAGTATAAGGGTGGGGCAGGCATAGGACAGACAATTATATTCCAGGAGGGAGAAATAGGAAAGAAGAATGGGGTGGTGGGTCCCAAGCAAGCTTAAAACCTAGTAGGCAAGCTCTGTGAGATTTTAAGCCTCAAGAATAATTCCCTTTGGCTTGTTGTTTGGCCATCCAGACTCACTAGTATGGCAGTCCTGCCTTTTAGGACCCACTACGGATCAGGTCCTGTCCCAGCAGCTCGGCCAGGTAGCAGTTACTAGGCCTGCTGGGCGGCTCTGCCCAGTGACTTTGGGTAGAGGTCATCTATCTTCTTGAAAGTGAGGTGATGGCAGCCCATTTTGAAACTGAGAAGGCGTCTCTGTTCTCTGAATTACCTTGGGGTATTTTTTTCCCTGGTCTTGTGTACATTTATAGCCAAACAGCTCTATGGTCTGGCCTGTAAAATGCAAGGAGTCTGTCAACCTTCATTTATTCCTTTCCATTTAGTTCAATTAAACATATGAAGAGGTATATATTTACTGGTTTATAGTAGAGATGTCGAGGATATATGATGAGTGAAAACATGTTTGTTTGGAGCAGTATTTATAACTCTATTTTAAGTGTAAACAATGAATAAAAAAAATCAAGGCTCCTAGTATCATATGGATGCTTGCATATATACACATTTATCTATGTATGTCTGTGAACCATGAGAAATGTGTGAAAGCTACCAACTGAGTTATTAATGCCAGTCGCTTATTACAATAAGGGGAAGTAAGGGATTTATTGGGGGACATGGGCATTGTTGGGAGGAGATGTTATTTAACTTTCCTTTAAACATTTTTGTATTTTACCATTTTCCTTGCCTCAAAGAGCATATATTAGAGTTGAAATTTGAAAGTTTGCCTTTGCTATTGAGGTCTGTGATACTCAGTGTCACTTTGACTCATCTTTCAATGAGGCCTTACCTCTTCCACGGACAAAAGTCCTTTAAAAAATATTAAAGCTTATTGCCTTACCCAAATATTAATTAGGGTTACATATTTCTTATATGTTTGAAAATATTCCGACATTCCTTTAAGGTTGATAGTTTTTTTGATCAATTCAGCACTCACACAGACTTATTGATTAACTTCTTAAAAAGCTAATGAATTGAAGAGCTGTTTAAGACACAGGAAGTGAACTAAGTCTATGAATTTTCTGGAACAGGTTTTATCTCCATCAATAGAATTTCACATTTACAATACTATCATAAATAATAAATAACAATGGGTGACAAACCCAGAGGGAGAAAAAAGGCAGGAAGTGAGGCATTCTATACTTTTGCTGTGCATTATCTGCAACACATTTGTTGCATTGTGGTTTTTTGAGGACTAGGTTTCCAGAGTGTTGCTTGCTAATGGATACTAACTAGAAGGTGAGAAATCTCTCTGTCATTTACTGTGGTCAGAGAAGGAAAATATATTTGTTGAATGGGTAGGCACGAATCCAGTTGTCAACTGACAGCCTCATGCAGGATTTATCAGAAAGAGTTGAACCTTCCTCACTGGACAGAACTAGGTTTTAAGCATGTACTGTATTATTCCTAAAGCAAAAAGTAGGTGTTAGGAGAGATGTCTTGGGGATGAAGAAAGAGTATGGACTTTGGATTCAGCGAAGACCTGAATTTAAATATTAGTTCTTTTACATATTACCTTGGAAGAGAGAATATTTCCAAGCTAGGTTTTTTTTTTTTCATAATAAAACCTGGACAACAATAGTTCTCCCTTAGAGGATTCTAATGTGAACCAATGGAGGTAATGTCTGCAGGATGCCCAGTTCCTTCAGCCCTTCTCTTCTTTGTCACCTCTCCTTTTTTCTTCTTTCCCTCCAATTTCCTTTCTGATTTTCTTTCAAATGCTACATGTTAAATTTGACTATAATACATTGATGTAGTTCCATACTAGTAACAAAGATAATAGTGAAACTAGAAATGACCCTGCTCTCGCCCCCTCCCCTGCCCCCAAACTCTAAGTGTGGTGTTTGCCCACCTGGGCTTGATTGTACATTCCCTCCACTGGGTACAACTCCAGATGTATTTTTGACCTAGATCATTCTTGTGAGGCCAAGAAAATAAACATTCTAGCCTCCCTCAAATTTAGAGTCCTAATTTTACTAAGACATGTTACTCTTAAATATGCTAATACATTCTAGAGAAACCAGTTTCAAGCATATAGGATCACATAATTACAACTTCACATACCCTTCAACCAAATACATCTACTGTATTTTATAACCCAGAGCACCCCCCTCTCCCAACACAATCATTTTTTTCCATCTCATTAATACTTCCCTGCAGATAGCATCCCATCCTCTCTGCTGGTTAGATGTGCACAACACTCAACACAGCTATTGCCACATCTGAGAACCTTTCCTGGAAACCACCAGGCAAAATTGATCACTGTTCTCTGTGCTTGAAAGCACTCCTCACTCTGTATTGTGATTAATAGGGTATGTTTCTGTCACCATTACTATATTTTGATCTCCTTGAAAGCAGGGATCAAATCTTTTTCATCTCTATAACCTTAGGGCTTACAACACTGTACATGATGCAACTCGATAAATGTCTGTTGAACTGAATTCAGTGAATTGGGTTCCTGCAGGTTTGATGGTGAGCAGGTGACAGAAGGAATACAAACTCCGTTCTGTTCCTCCTCCTGGGTCCACGGCAACACTTGAATATGGTGTGTTTCCTTATTGTGTCGCAGCACTTGTCGCCCTGATGGGTGCCCGTTTATGTTTGTTCATGTTATGTTTGCCCTATAATTTAGGAAATTGATTATTTCTTATGTGGATTCTCAGATCTAACACACATATACATTGAATAGTTTTGTGTTCTTTGTACAACAAATCCAAATGAGAGTTTCAAACATGCCATTGGGAATATGATTTACAAAAAGCTTAATTTCTATTGTGTTTTTTCCCCCCAAGGGGAGCAAGAACAAAAAGAGAGGCAGAGGTAAATAAACTGTCTCCACATTCCCATAGAGAGCCTGATGTATAGTAATGGGTCCGGGCTCATAAACATCTCTCCTGGCACTCTCACCAGTGTCAGACTATTACTGTGTTCTCAGATTCAGCTGAACGTGTTCAAGGATCTTCTTTGGTCTGAAAGGTCAGCTGCTTTTAGTTGTGCACTGGTAGAATACTAATACATCCTTATTCAAATTACCTGCTCCAGCACTTATTAAATTGATGGCCTTGTGCTCTAATTTAATACTGATGTCGTTCAGAGGCGGACTGTAGTGGCACTCTGTGCTGAACTGGGTGACGCTGGGGCAAAGTTCAAGCTGAAACCGTGGTTTGGGGCTTCATTTCCCCACTAAATTAGCAGTCAGATGCAGTGTATAATTAATTAGCACAAGCCAGGGAAAGCTTGTCATTTAATAAACCTTTTTTATTTCCACATTACACAAACAGTGGGAATTGATCCATTAAGTGCTTGGCTATTAATGCTGTTTAATGTATGTCTGGTTGTTAAATTGAGATGTCTAGGTACATACATCCAGAGTTTAAGAGCTCAGTATTTGTTCAGTATTTGCTCAAATTTGAAGTCATGCTCCACAGAATCAATAATAGCTTCATTACTGAATGTGAACCTGATTCAAACATACATGTGGATTTGAACTGATAGTTTCAGCATAGCCTTAGAAATAAGTTTTCATGTATATCTTTATATGTTTTAAAGTTTAGACACACACCCCCCATTTTAAATATCGCATCATGTCTGCAGCATTCTCTTTACGATCATTCCGTCCCCATATAACCCATGCTTGGAATTGCCTAAGGCAAAGAATAACTTCATCTTTGCACCATTCAGTGTAATATCATGAAATTATAGAGTGGGAAGGAGTCTTAATGAAATATACAGGGTGATATTTCAGCTACCCTGCCAAGTCTTACCTGTGGTCTAAGAATTACTCAAAGAGTTGGATGTTTGAAACATCCCATAACTTAGTGTTTTTTCCAAAACATGATTAAGGATAAGCCACAGTGTTTTGTGAATGGGTTGTTGGTAGTTATAGGTGATTAACAAATGTGTTCTTTAGAATAACTGTCATTACATTTTATATGCACAAATGAAAACATTAAATGCCTTTTCTTTTTAGTCAGTGCAGTTAGAACAACTAAAAATCTGAATGTTAAATTACTCCAAGAGTGGCATAATTTGTTTGAACAGTTGATGAGGGCCATTGGCCACATGGAGAAATTATTGTATTTGCCAATGTAGGTAATTTAAATTCGTGAAATTAGTCCCTGTATAAATTAGTAAATATCAAAGAAGTTAATTGTGTGTTTATCAAAGAAGTTAATTATGTGTTTATGTATATATATTAAATAAGTTATATATATATACACACACATACACACACACACACACATATATATATATATATATATATGAAAAAGTGCCTTGAAGACTCTTAAAAAGACCAATAAACATAATCATAAAGCTATGTTAGCTTCTGTTTTTCTTTTTCTTCCTTATAAACTGAAAAAACTTTCTGCAGGTTTACATAGGGAATGTGAAGGCTGCATTTTTTTTTTTTTGCATTTTTATTGATTTTAGCTAAGAAGGGAGAGGGAGAGGGAGCTAGAAATATGAATGATGAGACAGAGTCATTGATCGCTGCTTCCTGCATGCCCCCTACTAGGGATTGAACCCGCAACCGTGGCATGTGCCCTTGACGGGAATCAGTCCCAGGACCCTTCAGTCAACAGGCTGGCACTCTATCCACTGAGCCAAACATGCTAGAGCTAAGGCTGCATTTTTTTGTTAAAGAATATGACTTATGATTATTTTTTTCTGCAATTGGAATGAAATATTTGAGCTACAGAAATTATCTGAGCTATAAAATTTTTGTTTTGAAGAATGATGAAAAAATGTGGTGGCACAAAATACTCATGTTTTGGGAGCAGTTCATATCTGTTTTATTTCATTTATTTCATTCTGCTCTGTATTGCAATTAGATGTTTCCATGCTTGTCTGCCACCTTACTGAAAAGCCCTCTAATACTGGAACGTGAATATGGCATAGTACTTTCAATTTTTAAAAATTTTCTGCAGAATTAAAAACAATATAACACATTTGGGTAGTACTGAGGGGGAAAACTTGTTTAATTGAATGGACAGTTACCTTAAAAGGAAAGCAAGTTAGGAATATATTTTATTTCCCCATGCACCTGAAGCCAAAAGTAATTTTTTTTGTACTGGTATATGTATGATTTTGGATCTTTTATTAAATTTTCTGACTTGCCTATTTCTCATATAATAATATAATTGTCTTCATGATGTCTCATCCTTTTCTCAGTGAGGTTTATGGTAATTACTCACTTACAGGCTCACTCCTTTATTTGCACAGTCTTTAATTATCGAACTTTAAGAGGAGCATATTTTATGCCAGGAATGTACAAATATATTGAGGTGTCTATGTGTATGTGTGTGTGTGTGTTTTTTTAAACCATTTTTCTTTATTTGGTATTCATTTCTTTTTCACTGACATTATTTATTTATCCAATAAAATGTATTTTCATCCCTTATTGAGCTTATTAAGTTTTTGTGGCAAAATTAGAGCCTACTACTGATATTTCCAGTTCTTCACTGCCTCCTCACTGTTAGGCATATAGAGGATAGCTTTGGTAATGGGTTGTGAGAAGTAGGTGATTTGTCACATTTTCTCACCTCTCACCATGTGATCATGGAGACCTGTGTTGATATGAGCTTCAAAAGCTTGGGCCCCTGAGTCTCCACAGTAAATAGAACCTCCTACCCACCTGTTGACCAGGTAGTGTGAGCTAGAAATAAAATTTTGTTATATCAAGCCACTAATATTAGAGTATTGTTTGATTCTACAACATAATCTTGCCTGTCCTAATTTTCTTTTTGAATGCAGTTCTTGAAAAGTAAGCTAAGATAAAAGAAAGATTTTGAGATATATGTTCAAGAATATTTTAGCTCCATATAATAAAATTTGGTGAAATATTTTAATTTATCATAATATTTAGGGTACATATAAGTATAGTAGCCTATGTCCTAAAATTTAAATTATCTTGTGATAATTTCTTATTTTTATTTAACCAAAAGGTGCTACCTCTAAAAGCCCAACAAAATTGTGATCTACCTATTTTTGTGAATGGCAGGTTTAATTTGTGGTACCAGACCAAAGGAAAGAATGATTTTTTTAAGTAGGTCTATTTAGCAGTCTTTAGGTAATTTGGATAATTACTAATCTAAAAACAAGAACATAACACTCATGAATAACATTCTGTTGGGATATAAATAAAAGTTACCTCACAGTGAATTCTGTCAACTCTAACCTTTGGTTTATAGTATTTACTGATGTTCACAACAATTCTAAATTAAAATTTTACTATTAGTAATATTATCTAGAAACAACTGTCCTCTTGGTTTTTACACTGATTAAAAAAATCAGTTTAATATAATTATTTGTAAACTTGTCACCTGTAAAAATGTTGAAAATGAATAATAATACTAGTTGACTACTAATGGTTTAATGTGAGAATATTTGAGTTTTAATTTTTTAAATTGTCTCTGGAATAAAGGACAACTTTATCTGCATGTATAAGGTAAATAATAAAAATATTTAAAGTGAATTTTATATTAATGAATGTTGATGAACAAACAAAGGGACACATATAAGGACTTAACCATTTTTATTTAATTCCATACTGGACAACACACAAAAAAACCCTCCTTTAATTGGGGTTTGCTTTATGTTGAGATTTGAAAAGAATGAGTTTTCATGTTAAATTCCCTAACTAAGCTGACTTTAATACATCTAAAACTTGTCTGGATTCATTTTATTAATATACATCGTACTACTGAATAATACATGATCTCAATAATGGAGTCAAATTTTGTTTTTAAAATGGGTAAAAACTTAAAAATCTAGAACATTCTAAAAGGATATATATTTATTACATTTTATTCAACCTCTAAAAGCTGACAAAGCTTTCATAAATTCCATTCTGTGATTGAGGAATTTTATTTCCACTATGGCCCATTAAAAATAACTTTACACAAAACAGTGAGTAAAAATGTATTAGTTATTGACTATTAAGGAAAGTGTTAGAAAATATAAAGCCTACTATGGGAGTATATTACAGTATCTGGGAGATTATGTGGTTAAAACGGTCACAAATGTTTTCATTCTTTATTTGCTTTATAAAGTTTACAATGAAATTTTCATATTTCAAGACATTATTCCTCTACTCTGTCTGAAGTTTCATAATAGTTTTGGTATCCTTTGAGCTTTTGATTATTTTTCTAGGATTTTTTAAAATAAATTTTATTAAAAATGTTTGTCATAGCCTCACATGTAATAGTAATGAAAGGGAAACAATTTTAATGCTGAAGAGGAAGGAAAATGTCTAAATTACTATAGTAGATAAAGTGAATTTTGCTATTCTTAATGCATTATAGAATACATAAGGATATGCAAAGATATTCATAGTATATTTACAAGTGAAAAATTGTTAAAAAATAGTATGTACCCACTCTGACCTCATTATGAACACATTATATGCTAGGTTTTTTTTGGAAAAAAAATACAGACAAATACAAAAGACTGGATGCATAGATAAATAGTAGATAAGATTAAAGGTCTTTTAAATTTAATTTTTGCTTATTTGAATTTAATTTTTTCAGAATTTAAAAATATCTCTCTTGTTTTTATTGAGATATAATAGACATATACTATTGTGTAAATTGAAGCTGTACAGTGTTAATGATCCGATATACATATATTGCTCAGTGGTTACCACATGAATGTTAATACTTCTATCACCTCACATAATTACTGTTTCTTTTTTGTGGTGAGAACTTTCAAGATCTATTCTCTTACCAACTTTCAAATATTTAAGACAGTATTGTTTACTATTTTTTTAAATATATTTTATTGATTTTTTACAGAGTGGAAGGGAGAGGGATAGAAAGTCAGAAACATCGATGAGAGAGAAACATCGATCAGCTGCCTCTTGCACGCCCCCTATTGGGGATGCGCCCGCAGCCAAGGTACGTGCCCTTGACCGAAATCGAACCCGGGACCCTTCAGTCCACAATCTGCCGCTCCATCCACTGAGCCAAACCGGTCTCGGCAGTATTGTTTACTATTGTTACCATGATGTACTAAATTTTCTTAATTTTGTAAAATGAATGTGTTGTTTTTTATTGGTAAAAAGAAATATACTTTATTACAATTTTGTGACTTGTTAGTGAACTTTATTATATAAACTTTATTTCAACAGACTATTTGGCAACTTCATTACGGTAGTTGTTTGAACCTTTTAATAAAGTTTTCACACAAACCTTGACTAATGGCTTTGAAAATATGAAGGGAATGATGTTTCCCCCCGCCCCCCGTTTTTATTTTATTTAAAAATTTTTATTTTTTCATTTTATTCATTAACTTTTTATTGTTTCCCCTTTTTAAATTTAGGTAATTCAAAATTAATATATTGAAGGGAGTTTGCTACAGACATTTTTTATAACAATTACAAAAAAATCAGCCCATTTGCTCTCCAGACCAAGTGATGTTTTTATTGAGAGAAGTATAGTACTCGAGATAATTTCTATATAGAGCACTGAAAGCAGCATTAAAAGGGCTTTGAATTACAGCTGATAAGTGTGCAAGGCTGAAAAGCAACATTCATTTTGTTTAAAAGGCCTAAAAGTCTAAATTTTGAAGATAAGAGCTGCATTAACAGATTCATACATTTCTTTTTTTAATACTTAGACACATAAAAGGAAAGACAATGGCCACGCATATAACAGAATTTGAGGAAATAATTACTAGAGAAATTAAAAAATTCACTTTTGAAAATGTTTTTTCTTAGTCATACTGAAACATGAACAGTTATTTATATTATGTACTTATTATGACTATAGGCAAAATAACAATCTAGCACATTTTATTCTGGCCATTGTTTCATGTTAAATACAATGGCAAAAGTCAAAGTATAAATACATGTTGTTAGTCATTCAAATTGATCACATTATTTGTAATTTATTTAGTAGTATTTGCAGTGCAAAATTAGAAATGTGTATACTTTCTTTTCTGGCTAATTGTTTTATCCATGTCCAGATGGAATTGAACTGTATTTCTAGTAAATATCTTAAGCCCGAAGGACCGAGCATGGGAAAGTTATTGTGAAAAAACACTTTTGAACGATTTTTGAAACATCCAATCTTGTTGACTCACATTCTTGTTTAGGGTGTTTGGATCACTGATGTTATTTTTTCTATGAATAAACCAATGCATTTAGTTTATTTAGTTGCTGCTCTTATTTTCAAAAGCCTTGTTAGTAATTGTCTTTCCTTTTTTTTCTACTATAGTTCATGAAATATTTAGCTTACAAAACCATTCCCATTGTCATTCTCCTTTTAAGAAAATTTTGGTGAAAAGGTAAATTCAGGCCTCTGGGCCTCACACAGGTTATGGCTGCACAATGAAATTGTTGTTCATATCAAAATTACTGACTTACCCATTTTGTTTGTTTTTAAGGCAAACGCTATTATTAAAAATAAGTCTTGTGGAATTATAAAAATAGAGGATAGTTTAATTTTTTAGAATAGTTTATTTTTAACTCATTTTATTTATATCTTAAAATAATTGTCTAAAATAGTTTGTAGTAGGACTTCTGAATTCATTATTGTTTTAAATATTTTGGATTAAGAATTCTGAATACTATGTCTCCTGTGAAAAGAGGGAGTAGAAGGCACAAAATTCATGTTGAAGTACTTTACATGCTAATCAGCCAGAATGGAACGCAATAAACTATTTCAAATATCTTTCCATAGTAATGATAGGATATCTTTAGATAAGTTTACAGAATTTATTTTATTTTACTAATTGATTGGTATATTCATCATCCACAGATATATTAGTGGGGGCTGGATTCTAAATGACTTTCCTATGATAAGCTTTCCAATTAATTCTCCTCACATTGTTTTCCTGGTGACATCTGAACTTCTTTCATTATATAAACACATCTGGAATGAGGCATTGCGGAATAATAATCATGGATGCTAACATGTTAAAGATTGGATCCCTGACATAGTCAAATGTGTTCTGGTTTAAAACAATGACCTCAATTAATACTGCTTTAAGTGAGTCACATTTAGAAGGAATATATAGGCATGTATGTTCAGCCTGCCTGTCTTGTGCTGGAATTGGTCAAAAAAGAAAGAAAGAAAAAAAAAAGAAATCAAATTGCAAATGGTGTCTTTCTTATTTAATAAAGTTGACTAAATTAAGTCATATTTTCCCTCCTACCTGCAAATATTTTTCCTTTTTCTTGATGAAATTAAAAAATATTGTGATCAGTAAATATTAAAAGAGGATTATCTAAAACATATTTCAAGTCATCTATTACTTATAATTTACATTTGTATCAGTGGGTTACTGAATTTTTTCTGCAGTGCCTTTCTTAAGAGAAGATGCTGCTAAGATCCTGTTTAAATGGCTTGCTAATACAAGAAGCAGATCATTTAAAATGAACCTTACATCTTTATAGGATGTTAGAAATGAAGACATTACCTCAAAATGTAGGTAATTATTGCCTCCTCTTTTATCAGTGCTATTTTCCGAGATATTATCATAAGAGGGCACTTTAGTATTACGCAGGGCTTTTGAGTGGCAATAAATCAGTCCAACTGAGTCATCATTGTCTAAGGCATCTGAACTACTGCAATGTTGTGGATCCTACAGAGAGTGTGAAATCACTTGACCCTTGGCATTAACCTTTGCAGAATGAATAGACACTGCTTTCCACATCGAGGAACAAAGCAGAAGACTATTGATTAAACACCACATTCACTTGATATTAAATACTGGCTGAACTCACTTCTTGCTTCTAGCTCCAGAGGGAAAAACACAGAGTTGCTGAGTCTCACGAGAATGGATGTTTGTAATTCAGAGCAATGTTTTTTTCACAAAGTACTTTTTTTTGCTTTCCTTCGATCAATAACTAGCAGCCATGATCAGCCATGAGTATGTATTGTCAATTCTGACCTGTGTATTTTATCACTTAAGGTGAGAGGTCACAGTGCTGCGACTAATATTTTAGTTCTAAGCATGAATTGTTTCCTGACTTAATATTTGTTTGAAAAAGCAATTTGTTTTATTTCTTGTTTAGGAATGATGGTTTTGGCAATTGATTTTTCTGCATTAGTAAAATACACAATTTTTCTTAACTCTTTTGATTTAATCACTGTGTTTGCAGATGTTGATTTTTCTAGAACTCTATATTATTAGAAAAAATATAATAAAAGGACATTTTAGGCTATATGACATATTTTTGGGGAAAAACATCATAGTTAAATAGTTAAATAAATGTCTCAAGTTAGAAGAGAGCAAGAGCTTTGGAAGGGACTGTAGCAATACATGTGAGCATAAAGAGAACAATAAAATATTTTATGAGAAGTCTGATCCATTGTCTGTGCCTACATATTGACAACAATTTGACAGCTATTTTTGGTAGATCTACTTTATCTGGAAGGAAAATATGCATTATTGACAGATACATCAATTCAATTCTTGGAACTAGAATTAAATTTAAATTTTTAGCCTTGAATGAAAGAATCATTTTAAATTTAAGTAGTTTCTGTGTGCTTATATAATGGAAATTATTTTATGGGGCAACATAAATAACTACAAGGTTCTTTTTGTCTCCCCAAGGTTTTATATTATTTTGGGCCCAGGATATTATACCAGTAAAATCTTATAAATAATTGTTTTCATTTCTAGAGGTTTTGACTGGCTTGTGTTCAACACCAAGAATTCCAGATAAGCCGGTTGTGACTTTGTCATGGTTGAACAAGGATCATCTGTTGCCTGAATGATAGAAAATATTTCCTCTAAGTACATAATGGTGTAATTTAATACATACACCATCTTACACAGTTTGCACAATTTTTGAAAAGGAATATTGGAAGTCTGAGGGAAGTTGGTAAAGTGAATCATGTTGCTAAACTTAATGGTCAATCTTTTTGATTTGATGTTTTCTTTTTCTAGGACATGTAGTCCTGAAATATTTCTTTGAAAGCTACTGAAGCTTGGAATACTATGAAAAACATTCTGTTTAAACACTACTTTGGTTATGTATCCTATATTCTCCTTTCTTCATTGCTAAGGACATTTGTGCCGAAGCCATTTTTATTTCACTATTATTTTGAACACAGATATATGTACAAGAACCTTGGAACTTACTTTGGCACTTGGGCGTACCCACGGACAATTTACTTGACTGATATACTACCAACTAGTTCTGTGCATGCCTAATAGGATAAAGTTAATTGTCTGTAAATACTAATATTTTATGAGACATTTAACTAGAATTCGTTGCTTTATGGTACCAAATAAAGGTTTTTTATTCTGTGCTACATGTTAGTGAATGAGATACATTTTGTAATACTTCTTATAATCACACTGGGTAGAGAAGTGGCAGTGTCAAGGTCACAAGGTCACATGTGCTGTGATTACAATCATGCAGCACATACTAGACCCTTTTATAATCTCTTTGGTGAATGAGGTTAGCGATATACAATACATTGTAATTATCATTTATTGTAACAGGAATATTGGGACTCCATATTCAGAATTGGGAGATGGAGGAAGAGAAAAAGGACGAGGAAAGTGAAGAGGAAGAGTAGTTAGTAAGAAAGAGGAAAGCACTCTTCCCTCATTCTACTGATGTCAAAGGACAAGTAAGAACCTCACTTGAGACTTATGTAAAAACAGTGTTTGTGCTAACAGGGATGAAGAGTTTGTAATTTTTTTTTAATGCACAAAAAGGTAAGTGGCTTTCATTAAAATTTCTGTTCAATTAAATCCCACATCCCTGTGTTTAGAGATTATCCAGCTATAGTATAGAACACATTTAGGTAAATTTAAGAGTGAATTTTTCTACTATTTAGAGGGGAGGATGGTTAATCATGCAACTATATTGTTTTTATATTAAAAACAAAAGTCTCAGGGAGAGAGGTTGAAAGTCGGAATAGTAAAAGCTACCGAAGTATTCTGCAAAAGTAGATTATTCAAAAATGATCTTTTCTGAGGAATGCTTTGCTGTGGTTCCTCTTTATCTTATTAGTCATAGAAACTTATTTTAAAAAGTTCTGTGTGACAGTTTATAACTAAGAAAAGCACAGTCCTCAAGTTTTCCGTAGCTTGAACATAACAACCGTCTCTGGCCTTGAGTAGGAATCTTTTTAAAGATAGTCTTTTGTTTCCTTGAACTGCCAAAAGACTTTGAAATTGACTACACATTGTTAAATCTTTGCTTGCGGTCTAGTATATAGTCTATGTGACACAGTGGAGTTTATCTTTTTACATTTGTCATTCCTCATAAAAGGTATCGACCAAAATTTTTGTGACTTTGACCAGCAGGGAAACTTTGTTGACATACTACTCAAAGCTGAAATGCAATCAGCGGAAATGGAAACCCTCCTTGCCCTTGTGGCAAGAATGGCTTCCCTTTAGACAGGATTGGTTAGATTCTTTGTGGACCCAAAGGGAGGTACATGTGCTGGGCATTGCGTTTTTGTTTTTCTGACCTTCCTGCTACTTAGAGCTACATCCTAAGACTGCTGTTTGTGTAAAACCTTTCAGAACTCGGCATCATTGATCTAGCCCAAATCACATTGATCTGTTGGCTTTTCACTAAACTTTACTTAAGTGAAAACTAACCCTTTCTTTCCTCTTTGGGGTTATGATTGACTGGATGTCTTTTGAATGTTTTGAAACTGCTGTCTATGAAACTAGAGTGGTGCTTTTAAATGTCTTTAAAAGAAGGAAAGATAAATGTGTCCCCTTAACCACTATAGAGCAAGATTAAAAAAAAAAAAAAAAGACTGTACTGTGTTGTCAATGTTCCCCTCTAGAGAATCTTGAAACACTTTTCTCTTTCCCCCAAATTTATTATTTCCAAATTTATTTTTTAAAAGAATTTCACAAAGGTAAATTTTAACTCACTAATGCTAATTTCACTTATGCTACACACATTTTTATTGAAAATTACTTCAAAATTTTAATATGGGTAACAAACAGATGATACTTTCTGCCTGAGAAATAGCATCAGGACACACAAATAAAAGAAATAATGATCAAAAGGCCATGAGGATATGAAGGACTGGAAAGAAAAGAGAATGACAGCGGAAGGTATGGACATGGGATTACCTGAGAATGTTACTAGTCCTGCTCTCCATTATGACCAACTCTTTATTCACTTAGAGTTGGTAGACTTGATATGGAAGTAGCGAGATATAAAAATGCATAATAAAAATGGTGATGTCTTTTATGTGGGCAGAGTTGATTTTAGAGGCTAAGCTTTTATAGTATTTATAATTTCATGACACTAGAATAGTCTAAGTACTTAGTAATATTTATGGTCTCCAGTCATTTCTCCTAGTACACACCATGCATGTGTGTAATTTTCTACAACTAATAGCTTATTCTTTTATAAGCAATGGTAATAAAAATGGGTAATTATCATCTGGTTGTTTAGGACTGTACTTTTGTGTATGGAAGGCCAGACCTCTTGCTCCAACTCTCAAAACATCGCAGTGCACTCAGAGCTGCTGAATGGGGGCCTGTGTGCTGACCCGGATATTAGCACATCCATCTAGCTAGAAGCACTATGACATATTTTCCACTTTCACATTGCACATATTTTACGTGAAAACACACACGAACAATGGCAGCTTTAATCAACAATGTAGTTCTATTTAAGAATTAACATTGGCAATCACAATTTCCTTTCACATCATTCCACTTCTAAAATTAGTAGTAATAAAATAGCAATTACTGGTCAAAACAAATATTTTTTAAAAATCTTGGTTTCTTTCACATTTTTCTGTTTCAATTTTCTATAAAGGTTTTGTAAAAAATACTTTCTGATTGGGTATAAAAATTATCTAATTGAGAGGCTGTCTCTTCATTATTCCCAGGTGGGTTCAATAGATAGATTTAAGATATTTCTAGGATATGTCATTGTCATGAATACAAGTAATAAAGAATATAAAAACAGTTTCTGGAAAAGAAGTTTTCCATGATATATTCAATGTAAAGAAATAGCTGATGCTCATGAACATCTTATAAGGAACAAAATCTCCAGATTTTGTGTGAGAGACAGCCTTAGAGATGTGTTTGGGCAACCCATATGTTGGAATACAATCTCAACTTCACTATCAAATGGCATTCTCTTCTTCTTTGAGTAGCTATTTTACCCACGAAAGGTGACCCATAGCAGATGTATAGTCCACATCTTAGTCCATATCACACTTGATTATCATTGCTTTCCATTTCTTCCACTGGGCTGACTCCATGAGAGGAAAGAAGAGTAGTATTGTCAGTATATTTAAATCTCATTCTCAGAAATTGAATATTTGTATATTCCTCCTGCATCTTTGAATGTGCCTGAAATGTCAAACAACCTAGGGAGTCCTAGGACATCAGACCAATTTTAAATGTGCAATCATGGCATTGAGACTTTCTTTTCTTTTAAAAATACTTTATCATTATCAACTAGTTTTATCAAGAATTTCAGAGTCATTAAAAGTCTCAGTCAAGCAAAATATTCTTGTAAGACATTTATTGTAGGAATAATAGCTTACAACCAACAAAAAAGAAAATAAGTTACAAATGTATATGGCTCTAATGGAGTTTATTATAAACTATATATATATAGTTTCTAAACTAGTTAAGTTGTATTCCTTAAGGCAATAACTATGCAGTATTTGTCCAAGGTGAGTTGAATGGTTGTCAGTAATATGAGAAACTTGTTTAATTATTGTTGATGCTAACTACCAGTTTTGATGGTGATCGTAGCTTGGCTGTGAGGTGTGGTCTGCTTGCTTGCAAATTAACCAGTGTTCTTTGGTGTGTGGGATGAGAAATGTGACATTGATTTTGGAATTATGATCAATAGCCTTTGATCCCACAATCCTATGACTTTCTTTTTGCAAGTGGTAGCTGGCACAAGAAACACTTTCTATCTATAAGAAGAAATATGAAGAAAAGATATGGAGCTAGAGAGAGGTATATCTCTAATCAGTTAATTTTGTTATTTCATTAAAGGCTAGGAAAAAAAGCAGAAGCATCTCTATTATAAAGGTTTAATACTTGGAGAATAGTGTAGGCAGGGCTCTGTATTTTAAATTCTTGAAAACAAAATAAAAGTTCTTTTAATGAGCCCAGTCTTATATTACCAAATGATATGTCATAAGTGTTCCCTAGGTTTCCACCTACAAAAATATTTATTTAGGAATTAAATATTCTAGCATAAATTATAATATTAGAGATCTTTCAAAAAGTAGAGTGAAAAAATATAAATGAGAAATTTGATGGAGAATGATCTTCATATTTTTGGATTCTTTTATCTTTTTGCTGTTATTCCATGTTGCAGTTTTGATTCTTGGCTTTATCTACTCTATTCTTGATTCCCTGTAAATAATTCATAATTTTAGTTAGTGTATAACTACATTTCTGACTGGTTCTTTTTATGTCTCTCATGTCCTTTTTAAAAATGGTTTCTATGTTCTTTTTATGCTGTTGAAGTTCTATCTAAGCTCTATTTTTCTTCTACTTTTTAAAAACTTTTCTTCTAAGTTACTAGTAATTGACCATCCTTGTAATTAGTATTTTGAACTCTGAATCTAATAGATTGCTTGTCTTCATTTTGTTTAATTCTTTTTCTGGAGTTTGGTTCTGTTCTTTCATTTGGAGCAAGTTTCTTTGTCTGCTCATTTTGGCAGCTTTACTGTGCTTATTTCTATGTATTAAGTAGAACCACTGCCTCTTCTGGGCTTGGCCTAATATAGTAGGTATCCTATAGGATCCAGGGGCACAGCCTCCCTGATCACTCAAGCTGGGCACTTCAGATGTATCCTCCCTCTTCCACCAAGTTTCTCCCCCTGCTACTAAGTGGGCAGTGTATACACACCTGTTATAGTTGCGTCTTGATTGCTTTTGGCATGTCAATGGGAGGGAATTACCCTCAGGCCAATGGATTGCCTGCTAGAACTGACCACTGTGATGGATCAGCTGTGCAGGGACCCAGAGCAGGACTTACTTTGGCAGGGCTATGGTGCCCACTGAGTCTGCCCTTTGAGTGCATCACTCTGGAGGTGTTGGTTGGTGCTTCAACATGGTTTGAAGCTGTCCATTAGGTGCACTGGTTCTGCGGTCCCCTGGGAGGTGCAGGCTAAGGCCAGCTGCCATCTGTGTTCTGCTCGGGGCCACCCAGCATGAGGTACAAAGCAATTTTCAAAGGACTACTACTTTTTCTGGCTTGGAGGTGCCCAGGAGAGGGCAAGCTGTGAACCACAGCCAGCTGCCACTAGTGCTGGGCCTGAGGCCACTTAGCAAGAGGTTCGGGACATGCTGAAGCCAGATGCTGTTTTTATTTTGAGAGACTTTAGGAAAGTCTGAGCATGAACCAAGACAGGCCATTTGTATGAAAAAGCCATTGGAAATAGTTCAGGTAGGCCCAAAAGTTAAGTGTGTGTGTGTGTGTGTGTGGGGGGGGGGGTGTCTCAGGTACTCACCAAGGTGGGGCAAATGATATGAGCCAGGTTGATAGAGCCTCAGATGTAGTGCTCACCTGGTAGCTCTATGAGGGATTGGCTCAGAAAAGGAACAGTGGCCTCTGCCAGGATTTCCGTCTGGGAGAAAGCTGCCTGTGCAGCTCTCATCTTAATGCCAGTCACTTCAGTTCTGCCCCATGTATCTCTGGTGCCTTTTGAGCTGCTTCTCCAGCACTGGAACACAGAGGGAGGGAGTCTGAGTAAGTCTGTGCTGGGGCCCTTTAAGAGGGGAGCATGGAACTTCAGCAGCCCTCGGTCTTAGCCACACTCACCACAGGTTTTCACAGCCAAAAGTTATGGGCACTCTCTTCTGGCACTGGAACCGTAGGTTTGCTGACCTAGTGTGGGCTTGGAGCCCTCACTCCTCACAGGGTCCTTCAGAGCTGAGATATCTCTGCCAGTTTTTATCTGCCACATGTGGTTTCTGTGTCTGTCTCTCCTACCAGACTTGATGTAGCTGCTGCTTAATTTATTTTCATGTGGGGCTTCTTCTTTAAATCTCTAGTTGTAGGACTTCTATTCAGTTAAATTTTAGGTTTTTCTGAATGACAGCTGTTCTGAAGTTTAGTTGTAATTTTGATGTGGTTGTGTGAGAAAGTGAGTACTTCATTTACCTATGCTGCCATCTTAATCAAAGCTGTATCTTTAGAACAAACATATTTCATCCCTTGGTAATATATCACTGGCTATTAATGGAACATCTTGATTCCTTATAGATAGCTTGAAACAAAATTTCATAAATAATCTCATTTATATATTGAAGATTACTAATATGGAAGTCTTTTGACAAAACTCTAGTAGTTCATAATTAATGTATTTCTTCAGTATAGTAAAGGATATGCATTAACATGGAAATCTGCTATTTAGCTGAAGATTGACTAAATAGAATTACGTTTTAAGGAGTTACTCTATACAAAAACTATGCAGAAGCACTTCATGGGCATTATATCATTAGTTTTTGTGATAAATTCACTCTCAACTTTAAGTTTGTATCTTATTACAAAGAGAAGCTAAATGAATAATCATTAGCAACTTTTTGATAATATGCTTCTATAATAGGAGAAAATTCATTGTAGATAGCTAATACATTAATTTAAAATTTATGTTGATTTTCTTATAAAACACTAAAAATGAATTTCCAGTATACTAATAAAAGGTGCACAAAACTAATTTGGTTTGAGTGATAATGTTGTAGAATGATAGAAAAAGTAATCACTGTACAGTGCACACCATTACTTTGATAACTGAGCATAGTTGCCTAGACCTCATTTATCTTCTTGTCTATCACCATTTGCCCTTAAGATAATTTTTCTAGGTATTTGTTTTTTTAAATAAAAAATCCTTATTTAAAAAATATTACCATTGATATAAATATGTAACATATCACAATTATTTCACCAAGAGAAAACCATTGCTTATTTTAATTAATCAATGGAGCAGTTACTATTATTTGTTAGGCACTTCTCTGACATTGGATATATGACTGAACAAAATAAACAAAAAGTCCCCCTCTCAAGGAATTTATATGATGATAAACAAGATTGTAAAATATATAGTATGACACATAATAGTACTAAGAAAATAGTAAATGAAAGGGGTAGAAGTAATGTTCAGGGGTGGTTAGTTTTAGATATGGTGGCTAAGAAGAGCCTAAATGAGGTGATGTCTTTTGAGTAAAGACTGGGAAGAGGTAAGGTAGCAATATTCTTTTTAAAAGTATTTGTCCTAAAAATTACTTTATAAGTTAATATAGGTAGTTTGTTGTTTACTTGACATTGTGTAACTATTACATTGACATTGTTTGTGTCCTGTTATCAGCCCAATTTTAATAATTTTTATATTTTTTGTGTGTCTGTATTTTTTAGGCTCCCTTTCCTTTTACTGATGCCTAGAGAATTTAGAAGCATTTTGTTAAGTCTTTTGAGAAGAGTAGCAGCATCCTTGTCACTCAACTTCTTGGCTACAGAATATTGAGAGACAGAATCTGGATTAGTGGTACTGTCCTGTTAAGGAAATGCATAATGTCAGAAGACTGGGGAATTCTCATTGTCTCTAAAGAAGACAGTCCCTAATTCTCATCTTATTATTGCATCCAACTCAAGTCCAGATTTTGTAGGTTATGAACAATTCTCTTCATTGGTCAAGATGTGATTGCCCTTGACTAAGCTACCTAAAACTAAAACTTACATGTCCACATTCCCAACACTCAGTGGTGGAAAGAAATCAGATTTACAACTTGATTGAAAACACTTTATTTGAAGCATGGTGTTATATATGTGTATGTCTTTTAATATATATTCTGTGAGGAATTGGTTAACATTTGAAGCACTTTAGTTGGCAATCCATCCACTAGAATTCACCCTGCAGCTATGATAAGCCCTTTAATTATCTTTATCTCACCAACAACAAAGGGATTATTAATTAAGATAATTGACTTTAGAGATGATTACTCACTCGTGAAATAAGTTATGTTTAAGATATGTGAACTGTCTAGAAATGTTATACACTCACCTCTGCCCTTGCATGAATAAGATCTAACAATCTAGTGACTTAAGTAGCCTTTTCTTTCTGTTTGTTTCCAATTCCTTTGGAATGGCACTCAAGGCCTTGGATTTTGTATAGCTCTGTGTTTAGACATGTGGAGGGACTCATTGACTTAATCCAACTCTAAGTATAGCTGAATCCTGCTATTAATTTGTTTATAGTGGGTCCTTCCAGGCATGTGTGGCTAGAGCTTCCAAAAGGCACAGAAACTGAAATTTTATTGGCATTCATAGAAAAGGTTGTATAATAATACACATAACAAAACACATGTATGGCAAGAATTTGATCTTTCTTGAAGGTGAACATTTAGCTTTCATTTACATATAACAACTGGAGGCCAAAGATACTTATAAAAAAGAATCTAAGAATGAGGTTCTTTCACAATCACTAGAGTAGAAAAGTCCATTTGAAAGGGGGAGAAGGGAAACACATGGCAGTTACATGGTTGTAGCTGTGACTGAGTTTCATTGGAAGGAGCTGTGAGACTTCCTGTTCTAGCAGTTCCAGGTCCTGCTTTCTCTATGCAAGGCGCTTCCATGGCCGATGTCATGGTGGCCACATCTGCTCTTGGCCTTGGTGGTTGTTAATCTTTCTTCCCCTTTCCTATGGTGCAGATCTGGAGGCCTTGGGGATTCCTTTTTCTGAGTGTGCAGTTATAAGCGGTTCTCTCTCAGTTTGTTTAGGAAATCAGTTGCCTACAAACCATAGGAGGAATTCAGTTTGTTTCTGCTTCTGAAGAAGCACAGCTAAAGATCTTGCTTACATGTAGCCTTACATTTGATAATTTTGGCTTTTGAGGGTTGCTCTGACCTTTATTAAAGACCCACAACTTTGAAACCAGTGGAAACAATAGGGTGCTTTGGCAGGACCCTTACCTAATTTTTGCTGGGCTGGGCTTACTCCTAGTGTTAATCAGAACAATCTTAAGGGAATGTGCTTCTTGACAAATTTTAGGACATAATTTTATCTATTTATTTAAAATATTTTTATTGATTTCAGAGAGAAAGGAAGAGGGAGAAAGAGAGAGAAACATCAATGGTAAGAGAGAGTCATTGATTAGCTGCCTCCCGCACACTCCCTACTGGGGATCAAGCCTGCAATCTGGGCATGTACCCTTGATTGGAATTGAACCCGGGGCCCTTCAGTCCACAGCTCTATCCACTAAGTCAAACCAGCTAAGGCAATTTTAACTATTTCTAAGCCTACCATTTTTTGAGTAAATTTTTCAATTTAGATTTCTTAAGAATTTATGAAGATGGTATAGAGAATTCCATATATCTGGTACCTAGGTTTTCCTATTAAGTTCTTACTTTAGAACGATGCAGTTGTTATAATTAATGATCTAATATTAATACATTATTATTATTTTTAATTCTCACCCGAAGATATTTTTCCATTGGTTTTTAGAGACAGGGAAAGACAGAGAAAAATATTGATATGAGAGAAACATATTGATTGGTTGCCTCTGCATATGCCCTGACCAGGGCCTGGGTTGGGGAGAAGCCTGCAATGAGGTACATGCCCTTGACTGGAATCATACCCAGGACCCTTCAGTCTGCAGGCCTACACTTTATCTGCTGAGCCAAAAGATCTAGGGTGTATAGATACTGTTCATTTCCAAAATGAGGTCACATACATTTACAGTACAGCTAGATCTTTTTGTTTATTCTGAATCCATCCCCTGATCCCTTAAATTATTTTTAAAAACTTGTATACATTAGGATTTACTCTTTGTGTTACACTTTCTATGAGTTTTGATAAATATACATGGATGGACAAAAGTAAATTTACAAACATAAGTATGTGAAACATAGTTTATCCTTGTATTATTTTTTATTTATGGTATTATTTTCCATATGTACAACTGTAAACCTACTTTTGCCCCCACCCTGTATAGTGTCATGCATCCATCATTATATTATCAAATAAGAGTCACTGTTCTAAAACATCACCTGTGATTTACTTATACTTATATCCTTTCTGCCTCAAACCCTGAAATCACTGATCTTTTTCTGATTATAGTTTTGCTATTCCAGAATTTCATATAATTGAAATCATATTGGCCTCTTTCATTTAGCAATATGTTTTTTTAAAAATGTTTTATTGTCCTAGCTGGTTTGGCTCAGTGGATAGAGCATCAGCCTGCGGACCAAAGGGTCCTGGGTTAAGGGCATACACCTCAGTTGTAGGCTCCTCCCTGGCCCAGGCCCTGGTCAGGTTGCGTGCAGGAGGCATCCAATTGGTGTGTTTCTCTCACATTGATGTTTCTCTCTTTCTCCCTCTCTCTCTTTCTATCTCTATACCTTCCTCCTACATAATAAAAGCCTAATATGCAAATTGATCCCTTGACCGAGAGTTCGATGCTCAGTATGGTGTGTACTGATCACCAGGGGGCAGCGCAGAACATGGCAGGTGTCGGCAACATGGTGCTGGCAGCTGGTGGAAATGGAGGCACTACTGGCCCCCATGGGCACCGATGAGAGCAGGACCAGGGCAGGATGGTGGAGAAGGTGAGGGGTGGCGCTAGGCCAGGGTGGCTGTGAGCGGGAGCGGGAGCTGATTATCCTGCAGATGGCAACCATGGTGGTGCTGGTGGCAGGGCCGCTGCCCAGCTCCAGGGACTGAGGGAGCTGGGTGGGGGGGCCCAGCCCTGGTCGATTGTTCCATAGATAGTGACCAGTGGCTGACAGGCCCTGATCACCCGATTGGGGACCAGACCCCAGGCTTGGACAGGAAACTGGGGGTAGATGGTGGTGGCCAACCTCCTGTGGCTCCGAGGCAGGGGCTGTGACCTCTTGCCAGCTACCTGGAGGCAGGGGTGAAGGGATGGTGGTGTGGTGAGAATGCGGGGTGTCTGCCGAGCTCACTCTTACTTTCCCTGGTACACTCCCCAGGGATGCCAGGGCCTGTGCACTGGGGAAGCCCCCATGCTCAGGTGCTGGCAGTGCCTGGCCTCTTTTGGATTGGGCCGCAGCTGCAGGGACCGCAGGGGCCTTTTGGGCTTCCTGTGGGTTTGTGCAGGAGCTGGTCTTCAAGGCCAGCTGGGAGAGAACATGCTGCCCGCCTGGCTTTTCTGTGGCACCACTGGGTGGCCCAAAGGCCCACACTGTGACCTGGCCCAAAGCATCCGGCTGTGTTCACCACATTTCTGTGTGGGCACTCAGGTGCTGTGACTCAAGAAGAGGTGGGCATGTGAAGGTCCTTGGGCCCAGAAGCTGCCTTGGGCCCAGAGGTCAGCTGGGACCTCCCTTTCCATGCCAGATGCTCATGTTTCAATCACCAGCCAAGCCTAGGGACCACACCTGTGCACAAATTTCAGGCACTGGGGCTCTAGTCAATAATAAAAAAAAGCTGCTATCAACATTTGTGTGCATATTTTTGTGTGATTATATATATATATATATATATATATATATATATATATATAATTCTTTAAAGTATTACAAATAGTAGTACATATGTTTTCCTCCCCCCCCCCATTGTCCTCCCCCCAGCCTCCCCTACCCCCAGCACATGTCCTCACCTGCCCCCCTGCCCCAGTGTCTTGTATCCATTGGTTATGCTTATATGCATGTATAGAAGTCCTTCAGTTGATTTCTTATAGCCCCCGCCCCCACCTTCCCCAGTCTTCCCTCTGTAGTTTGACAGTCTGTTCAATGCTTCTTTGCCTCTGTATCAATCCCCCCCCATTTATTTTCTTTAAAAAGATCTTGCATCTGCATACTGTAAATAAATGTATAAGAACAAAAAATGTTTGAGTCTCAGTTTCAATGTCCAACTGCTCTGAGTCCCAGTTTCAATGTCAAATAGTTCCTTATATGTACATGTCAGCAATGCTATCTGGATGGTGGACAAATGGTGGCAATTCAGGTTCCACCCTCTCTGGTTTTGTCCTGGGGTGCCTGTAGCGATACACAGCTGCTGATTGCTAGCATGGCAAGGTGTCATCAGCGTCTTCCATCTCTGGACTGTCTTCACGGTTGGAACAGACCTGTCAGTTCCTCTTTGTTGAAGGAATTCATATGGTCTTGGAGTTGTTTTCTGAAAATAGACAAACATAATCTTGAACAAAAGTTAATAAAGGGATCTTTTCTATAAATTAGACTTGGGATTCTTCTTATTTTTGCCCAAATGATTTTTCTTTGACTTATTTTGACATCATGTGTGTTTTTCATGGGTGTCCTGCTATTGGCATTACAAATGGAAGTTACTTTTCTGTAGTAAGACTTTTCTAGATGTAATTTACTTACAGAATATTTTTCCTTACATGATATTACCCCACTATCCCCCTCCCCTTTTTTTGATTAATGGGGGCTTTTGGAAATTTTATATTGCAGTCTTGGTAACTTTAAATTTTAATTTTTGCACAAAAATATGCTTTAGGTTCTTTGGATGTTAGGCAATTTTACAATGAGATGAACTACTAATAGAAATTTTAGTTAATATTTTAGGAACAGCTTTTTGTCAGTACACTTAAATTTTCTTGCGTGTTCACTTATTTAACTTGGCCAATTTAAATTAATCTGAAAACTTGATTACTATTTTACTGTCAAATTTAACACTCAAGAAATAATCTTAGTTTACCCTGTAAATATTAGTGGAAAGGACTATTTGCATTCTTGAGTGGGTCCTGAGCATTCCTGGTACTAGACTGGATTTAGATATAGGGCAGCTGTTGTTGGCCGAGTTTCTGTTTGTAGCCTGGGTCCGGATCTGAGCCGTGCGTGGGAGGTGAAGCAGCCGTGGGGGCAGGAGACTTCCCTTAGAAAGGGTGAGAGTTCAGGCCCCTGCAAGGTTAGTGGGTGAGGGTCTGTGCCCCACCTCTGTTGACCTTTTAGTTCTCGCCTGTTGGCTCCTCTGTGACTGTGCCTGTCTCAGGTTGTTCCTTCCCTGAGGAATCTTACCCGTCTCTGGCTAACCAGCCATCCTCCGGGGCCAAGCAGGGTGATGTGAGGTTCAGTTCTGTCTCCTTGGTAGTCTATGTACCTGTGGCCACCGTGCCCAGCACCTGCCTTGGTATCCCCTCACCTGCTGGTGGGGTTGTGTGGACATATATTTTAAAATCATTTGGGTAAACACTTAAGATCATGATTGTATGGCAAGACTATTTTTAGCTTTGTAAGAAAGTGCTAAACTGTATTCTAAAGAGCTTTGCCATTATGAATTCTTACCAGCAATGAATTAGAGTGACTGTTGCTCCTCACCAGTCATTAGTCTTGTTATATTTATTTTAATTTTAGGTATTCTAATAAGTGTGCAATGGTATCACATTATATTAATTGTGATGTCCTAATGACAAGTGATGGGCATCTTTTAATATATTTATTTGCCCATCCAGTGTTGCCCAGTGGCTAAGTATCAACCTATGAACCAGGATGTCATAGTTATTTGTCCTCTGTATTTCTTCTTTTGTAATGTATATACCTGTTTCAACCTTGTGCTCGTTTTTTTCATAGGGTTGTTTCCTTGTTGTTTTAAGTGATCTTTTTATATTTTGATTTCAAATAGTTTATCTGATATATATTTTGAAAATATTCTCTCCTAGTACTCCTAGCCCGATTAGTGTGGATCAGTGGTTGAGCATCAACCTATGAACCAGGAGGTCATGGTTCGATTCCTGGTCAGGACAAATGCCCAGGTTGTTGGCTTGCACACCAGTGTGGAGCATGCAGAAGGCAGCCAATCATTGATTCTTTCTCATCATTGGTGTTTCTATCTCTCTCTCCATCTCCCTTCCTCTCTGAAATCAACAAAAATATATTTTAAAACATATGTTCTCTTACTTTGTTGTTGTTGTTGTCATTATCTTTTCATTCTCTTAAATTTTTTTGTAATACAATCAAACTTTTTTCTTTCATGGATTATATTTTTGCTATTATATCTAAAAACTCATTATGAAATGAAAGTACATGTATTTTCTCCTATATTATAGGCATTTTATAATTTGAATTTTAATTTTAGCTCTGTAGCTATTTTGAATTAACTTTTGTGAAAGGTGTAAAATCTGTGTCTATGTTTGTTTCTATTTATTTATTTGTTGTATTTGAACATTTCGGCACTATTTGTTGACCAGATCATCCTTCCTCCACTGGTTGTACTTGTTTCTTAGTCAAAGATTAGGTGGCTGTATTCATATAAGTTTCTTCCTGGATTCTCTGTTTTGTTTTATAGGTTTATATATTTATTTTTGTCAATACCTTATGACTATATCATCATAGCTTTAGCAAGTATGGAAACCTTGGTAGAGTGAGTCATCTTTGCAATTCTTATAATATTATGCTTATTAATATAGGTCTTTTGTTTTCCATATAAACTTTAGCATCAGTTTATAGATATCCACATAATAAATTGTTGGGATTTTGCTTGGTATTGCATTGAGCCCGTCTTGCTATCCATAAATATGAACTATCTATTTATTAAGATTTTATTTGGTTTCTATCATTAGCATTTTGTAGTTTTTTTCTATAGATTTTGTAATATTTTGTTAGATTTACACCTAAGTGTTATATTTATGTATTTGTGCTAATGTAATGGTATTGTGCTTTAAATTTCACATTCTAATTTTTCATTGCTGATATATAAAACACTATTTAAAGATGTGTGTGTGTGTGTGTGTGTGTGTGTGTGTGTGTGTACTGTGTACTTAATGTAATTTATGATTAACAGTCCAAAATCCAAATCAAATCTTTCTTTTCAAGCACCAAGCAAGTACTTTTTGGTTATTCTATTGTTGTAGTCTTAGGATTACATCAGTGAACAAAATTAACAAAAGTCTGATTTCTTATTTATGCAATTTCCCCATTATACTATTTTTACTATTGCATACTCCCTAGAGAAAGCAACGGGTGGTGGTGTGAAAATCACATTAGAAAATAATGTCGAGTCCAGATGTAGGAATGTGGGCAGATAGGAACATCAGGCTGAGAAGCACAGACATCATTCAATATTATTTTTTACTTATTTCTCCTTCACCTCTTAAAAATGTTCCAGCTGAACTTAGAAAACAATGACTAGGATAAGGATAGAGATTTTGGGTATAAAGGAGAAGGGAAGGATGTGACCAAGCTGGGTGAAGACTGAATGTCATAGATAAGAAAAAGAGGAGTCTCTGGTTAGTCAAAGTTTTAAGCCTATTATTAGAAAAGACAACAATTTCTTTTCTGGAGATACATTAGTTTTAGTGTTCTGTAGAGCACCCAAATTGTTTTGTATAGGAGGAAGTAGGAAGTTGAGCCTAGAGCTTTGGAGACAGTTGGTGGTGTAGCTGCCTGTTTGTGTGTCAAATGTTATAGGTGATAATCAAGGCTACAAAATAGAAAAGGATAAAATGGTGTGTGTGTGTGTGTGTGTGTGAGAGAGAGAGAATGAATATGGGTGGTTATTGAATATGAAGAAACTCCAATAAGACAATTTAACATTAAATTAAACAATTAATTAAGAATTTAAATTGATGAAACTTAATAAACAATAGTTTATATTTGGGTATATTATAGCTGTAATTGCTATCTCAACATATTATCTTTTTTTGCCCTAACATAGGCAAATACAGGTTTGTGAGATCAGCAATTTGTGATGTCATGTGAGATATGTCACAGTACAAAAATCAGGATATCGAAGGAATTTACAGTAGAATTTTTAAGTGTATATAATGTAAAAATTGATTAACTACCTAGTTAAACCAAGAACTCTGAAAATTATTAATGCAGTTTCTATTTATTAAAGTATTTTTAAAATAAAATACTTTTCAACAAGTTGTACGTTTGTGTTTTGGAAAATATATGTTTTTGAATTAAATAGTCCAAGGACAAAAAAAACTGCTTAAAAAGTATTTATTCATCTAAATGAACACATGCTTAACCATTTCTCCCTGTTATTCTAAAAAAAAACATCTCATCTGGACTGATAATTTTTATTTCATTTTGTACCAGTGTGATATGAATTAATAAAATGGATAAATAATCAACTCTTGAAACTCAAGTGTTACTGGACTAACAAAGACATAAAATATGAGTGTTTTATGTAGTTGCAATATCATTTTTCATGCTGATCTATGAGAAAAATATTAGATGGCTATTTATTCATGAATTGCTTTTAATTTGTAGTATCCTTTCTTCTCATATTTTCCTCTCACATCTCTTGTCTGAAGGGCCTATGGATTTATTTTGTGTCTGTCATTTTTGTGCACATGATTTAAAAATAATTAATTGCAGCACTCAGTGATGATTTATGATTTCGACTGACGTAATTAATGATACACATCAATTTTTCTTCTTAATTGAAGGAGTCACTATAAACTTTTCATTAAATATGCTGAAAGGGCATGCTGTTGTAGTTCAATAACCTTTGGGAATCTTGAGTGGAACTTTATAACATAACAATTTCAAAGAAATGAATGCTTCATAGAAAAAAAAAGTTACAAGCAACCTGTTAAAATTCCAAGGGAAGATTTTATGGACAACTGTCTTAGTAACAAAGAAACCACACTAAAATTGGCTAGAAACTAAGGGTGAACTGTCTACAATGTCTAAAATTAAAATATTTATTCATAGAAAATGTTGAATATTTTGGATTACTAAATATAGTTAAAGACTATAGTTAGAGTAATCGAAAAGAAAGCATGTACTATGATTATTCTGACATATAAATCTGAGTAATTTAATAAAATTGACAAATTGGATGACTTTGAATTTAAAAAATGTGAGCCTATTCCTGATAATGATTTCTAAGACTCACAGTCTTCATTTTAATGCTCCAGATTGTTGAACAGCCAGATGACTAAAGATATATTTGAAATACAAAATAACAAATAAATCTATCCTATTAAGTTGTGAAGAAAGAAGTATTCTGACCTCTGTAAGTTATATTTTATTCATATTTGTTTCTTGTGCAGTTTGTTGAAATTTAGTATTTAATTTGGCATTTAGCAAGGCAATAGTTAACAATTTCTCTATATCCTGGCTAGGTAAAGATATAAATAGGACTCTTAATATATGACAAGGTTTAAATTATAGTATTTTTTAAAAAGCAACAGTGTGTGCCTCAAGTGTTGCAAACTTGATTTGAGCATTTTATGGTACTCCAGTCAGCTGCCCATTAAAAGTGTGATCAGGTAGTTTAGACTGTGACTAGCTGTGTCAACAGAAGGAAAGTGGAGGATTAGTCTCTATGGCAACGACAAAGTATCCCTGTTTGTAGACAGACAAATTCTGCTACATCTGAAACTGATTGACAGGTCTATTCCTTTGCAACTGACCCATAGAAATTAGCAAGTAAAAGTTATTATACTGGGTTGTATTGAAGGGTTCTCAATATTTTAAAGTGCTCTTGTAAGTTTTTCTGCAGCATTTGCATGAGAAACCTGGCAGGAATTGTTCTGAGGTTTATATCTATGGTTTGATAGATTCTTTGTGGGGGAGTATTACTGGTGAGAATAACTTAATTTTCAGTTCTCTGTATGACAGAATTGTTGGAGCATGGATTGAGTGGAAAACACACATCAAAGACCCAAAGCTGAATAATATGCCACATTTCAAAATCACAAGACCTTTTAAGAATATTATAAATGAATATATTATGAAACTACTTTCAAGAAAAAAATTACAAAAATAAAATAGAAATAATTATTTTAGGAATAATGGCATAATTTGTATTAAAATTATTATAAGAAAGACTGAATTCAATTTTAAAAATAATTTTTAAATTTACTGTTTAAAACAGCAAGGATCATATATATTATCCTAGAGATTTTTTTCCCCTTTAGCTTCCAACATAAATAAAGTAAGACACTTGTCTTAAAACAAAGAAGTATTTTCCTTATAATAATTGAAGAACAATAGCTTATGTGTACTTTACTTTGAGGAGGAAAAAAATAATTTCCTTGCTGCAGTTTGGGTATTTTAAAAAGTAGCCACTCTTAATGCATAATAATGTTTTAAATATATCCCTTAAACCTTTTAAAAATGGATAATCTTATATCTCTGCATATAACTTGACATTATAATTTCACATATTAATTGCATCTGCACATATTTAAAAAGTAATATAATCAGAGACAGGGTCAAATAAACACTCAATATTTAAAATTTTTAACTAAATATATATTTTTTGACCTGAAAGCACTAAACATCTCTGACTAATTTATATTATTGATTTCTTGGGAAATATTCTTTGGAGAACATTTTTTCTTTGTTTCGTATCTGCTTAGTTTGATTACATTTGTGAAACAAAACCAAGATGAATACAAACAAAACAATTTATTGGGGAAAGTAAAGCCAGGGCAAAAAGGGAATGGGAGTTTAGTTAGTTATTTTGGGCTGCTAAAGTTTGAAGTTGACTAAATTTGAACATACTTATTCTGATACTTTTTTTTGTTGAATAAGGAAACTAGAGAAACAGGTCTTATTTTTAGAGAATTATTTTAGATAATATGTTATTTCTTTCAAAGAGGGATCATAGATAAGCCCTTAGCTTCAGTATTTTGAGTTCCAGCTTACAATGCAAGAGCAAGAACTAATTGAATAGATGAACTGGCCTTCACCTATTCAGAATATCTCAATATACTTATATTTATCAATTGCAATATTTGACCCTTTCCCTTTGTTGCTTTAATGGACCCATAGTAAATTCCACTTTTTGGGGGAGTTACTCTCATGTTTCAGATACAAATGCAGGATAGCTTTACTTTTAGCCAGAGAATTTTCTGGTAGGTCTATTTTGGGGGAAAATGAAACATTTCAATAAAATCATTAAAAGTAACTCAGCATTAGTTAATTTTGAGTGCTAATTACAGATTTTCAGAAAACTGCTAATTTTTCTAAGTTTTTTATGAACTGACTAAATATTCCTGGAAAATAAAGTGACTTGGTGCTACTATCTCTATGTTAGCGCTGGTTCTGGGTTCCTAATGAGGACTTCGCATATCATGTTAAGATGATCAAACCAGAGACTCTTATTTTAGGGGTGTTGACAGCTGAGACAGTATTGTCATTCAGCAGCTAATTATTATTTTCAGGGGGAGTCCCTGTTAGAAGGAAAATTCATGGTTCTTACCTTTTAAAAAATAAACACAGAGAAGTTTCATTTTCAAAACCATTCTTGCTACACTAAGGCTTGTTTAAAAGTAAAGCAAGTAATACTTGCAGATGGAATGTTCAAGTAGTAAAATTCTTAAACTCGAGTCATAAAAATTTCAGTCCCAAAACATTTTAATGTAATTATGATCATTTTAATTCTCATTTAAAACTTTTTGAAAATTTAATTAGAAAAAATTGTCTTGTAAATTCATTACAGTCTCTATAAAAATATCAATTTACTTAAGTTACTTAGATAAATCATATCGCTGTCAATTTGTATGTTTTTGCTATCTGAGATTAAGCATCTTATTTCCAAAGTTCTTCAGGTCTGCATGCCACATTATAATTCTGGTAGAATAGTGTGCTCCTTTAAAATGAGAGCTCTTAGTTCTTAGGCATGTCATGTGTCTTCTAGTTTGCCTATCAATTTGATATGGCATTTGAGAAATTTGTATACATTTGAGAAATTTGAGATATATAGCTTATTGCTATTTTTAATCTCTAGCTTGGCATTTCTGTAATATCTTAACCAAAAGTAGGTGAATTTTAAAAAATGGAAGACATTTCTGTTATGATTTGGGGAACAAGGAGAAAGTTTAAGTCATTTACTTTCAAAGTAAATTGCAAACTTGCTTTTCTCCGAAAATGTGTCTTCAATGATGTGGAGTTGTTCACTTATATATGAATCTGATTTAAACAGCATAGAATGATCAGAATAAAGACTTGATGTGGTTTAATTTGCTGGCATCATTAAAATATACTGTCAATTATTTTTATTTAGAGAAAACAAAAGCTGTTTACATTTTGCATTATTATTCTTGGTTTTGTCATGAAACTTGCTGGCAACCCATTCTTAAAGTTTTGTTGGAGCATCTACATTATAATTTTCACAGAGAATGATGTAAAAAACAAAAGGCTCTGAGTCTGATGAGGCAAGGTGGACTTTCATCTTCAAAGGGTTCAACATTTGAGCAAGTTGGGTTGACCGGTCATTTTTGTCTGTAGATCGCAGACCTGTGCTCACTGGGGACTCACTGTCAGATTGAGAAGCACCTGGCTGTAGGATGTCTGCCTTTTCACATTTTCCTGATAGCAGAACTATGAGCTTGTAGTGTTCATTCTGTGCCATCAATAAACGTGGGGTAGTGCTATTCCCAATTCATAACTGCTACTTGAAACACCAGGGAAAACACTTTCTTTTCCTTTTAGTATTATAGTGATTAAAATGCTTTTAAAGAAAGAAGACCTAAAATTTGAAACCAGGCGTGTAAGACAGCTTTAAATTATGTGATTCACACTTATGCCAGATGCTGCGAGAGGAATTCCTTGGTTTCTCATTAACATGGAGCACTCCCTTTAGACTTCACACGTAGTGGCCACTCACGAGCACATGCACATTCATGCAAATGCTAGGAATGATCAACTACATGCATTCATCTGTACAAGTTCCAACAGTGAAAACTCAAGAAAATTCATTTCAAGAAGATGTGCTGCTGTTGAAAAGCTGTCATTCTTTTCCGATCCTTGATGTGCTTAGAATGAATGTTCTTAATGAATGTGACTAATTGTTTTGTGATATTATTTCTGACTTTATTCAAGATCAATTTATAAAGACACTGCTTACACATAGATAAAATTAAGAACTTTTATTTCAGGTGAAACTGATGATTGTTATTAACAGAAATGTTAACTTCTGTTGATACCTGCTTTTGTGTACAAAATGCTAGCATTTATATACCATAGCTTAAATGGTCACATACAGATTTATACCAATAATTGCTTTCAAGTAATAGTTTGTTTTATTTTTCAACTTCTGATTGTGCCCTATTCAATGGCTTGATCTTTATTTTTATTTTTATTTATGTTTTTACATGGTCGTTATTGAGTTAACGCATGATCATTTTATTGAATTCTGTGAGTAGACTACTTTGACAGGTCCTGACTATTTAATTATAGTTTAAGATTAGAAAAGATTTGGTTGGTTGGTATCAAATCCCTAATGTTTTTGTCCAGAGACTAGAGATTTTCTTCTCTCTATTTTTTGCAAACCAACAAACATGAAGAAAACTGGAGATGAATTAAGTATATCATTAATATGAATATTGCTACACTAAAAATATTCTTCCATTTAAACAAAAGTGATTAGGCAACACAGATCAAATCTTTACATTTGTTTGAATTTCTATCATGTACCCATTTACTTGTCTTCCTATTGCTTGATCTATGTATTTATAACTCATTTGCTTATCTTTTTCCTAGGTGTGTATTGAAGAAATACATTTTATCAGTTAATGGATTAAATAATTTTTTGTTTTGTCTTAGTAAATGTAATACTAAAGGCATAGCTTTAATTTAAAAGAGATTATAAGAATTTCTATAACCTACAGATTATGCTCTATAATAAAGTTGTTTTGCTTTCAAAGAGAATGTAATCTCTGTGAGGGTAAGGATATCATGTAATTTCTTTCTTTATAGTCCTTATACAGTTATGATTCTGCCTATAATGAGTATTGAAACATTGACAAACTTACAAAATATATTCAACCTTGCAATATGTAGAACTTGTAACAGTTAAATAGTAGGTAGTTATCAAATAATTCTTTCCAAATTAGAAATGTAAAAGACATTTTAAGTTATAAAATATGAAAATATTACAGAATATGAAACTGAGCACTACTAAAATTCAGTCCAATCCCTAAATTGACATTCTCCTTCTTCCAGGGATATTTTTGAAAATAATGTTGTTGTTTTTTTTTTTTATCATCAGCTAATAACTAACTGCCTAAATATAAACATCATTGTGCAGAGGATAAATGGTTCCTCTGGAAGCTATTTTCTTTTTTAATCAAAGAAATAGCATTCAAAAGGATAGAATTACAAAAGAATAGACTGAGAATGAAAGATACTGCACAGAAAGCATGGATCATATATACATATATGTATATTTAATGTCAAGTAAATTGTTTATTTCTGGTTGTAGAGTAGGTATTGACTGTTGGATTAATACTTCTTGAATGGTCAAGACTTCTTGGAGGCGTAGTTCAGACTTTTTTTTTGAAGGAAGGTAAGATTTCTAGGTCTTAAGGATTTGGTAAATAGGATATAATGAAGCTTTTCTTAAATTCTTAGCCATATAATTATGAGAATCATGAGATGTAGCCAATTTAATATATCAAAAAAAACAACAACCCTAGAAACATTTTTTTTTATATTATGAGAGAAAGGACAATTTATCAAAAGGTAGTTTTAAAAAATTGTAAATTTGCAGAGATTCCATAGTTTAGCAAAATCTTTGGGAAATCCTCTTTTTCCCTCATGTCATTGAACCAATTGAAAAATTGAATTGTTGAATCAAGACACTGCTCTATGCTTTAAAAATTCTAATGAGAAAATATTATCATCATTTAATTTTAAAAAATCATTCTATACTAAATAAATAATTTCTCTTGCTATCTTCCTAACATCATTCAACTAAACTTTTGTAAATTATACTCTTCCTGGAACTATTAAAATAATCTAATTCTGATTCTAGTTACAGCTGTCACTTAATCTATTCCTGATAAATTGTCACACTTGTAACTTTGTTCTTTTTCTCAGTTTTAAAATTGCACAATGTTAGTGAAATGTTTAGACAAGTAACTTTATGAAGGAAGAAGTGTATATTAAAATAAATGTAAGATTATGTAATTTTGTGTTGTCTCTGCAAATAATTTAAAAATAAAAGAGAATAAAATTACTTATTTGACGTTCAAAGCATTGAAATAAGCCTTGATCATACCTATAGTTATTATAAACTCCTACAATCTACCATTGAAAGAACCTTTATTTATAGGTGGAATTCATCATTAGCAGGTATTTGCTAGTTTTTCTAGCAAATACCTTTTTCTCCTTTAAATTATTTTTTGTTTGAACATCACTTTATGATTCTCATAATTACTACACAAATATACCAAGTTAGAATATAGTTTGGAGAATAGGTCATAGGACTAAATACTCACATAATTGGGGAAGACGAGTTATTTCCCCAAACATTTAAAACCTTTGGATAACTAGAACATATGGATTAAAAATTTAAATTTAGGGCTGAATTTTTCAGTCTTTATACAGATGATTTCCTCCATCTGCATAGTTCACATCTGCTCTCTCTTTGGGAGTAATTTTTATTATAATAGCAATATTTTAATTGTGCATATTGCTCTTTCATTTATGATTAAAAATCATAAATGATTTACAAGAAGCAATTCAGATATTTGTAATGTACAATATGCCATGAAGCCTTAATGCCCACCTCTTTTTTGAGGTAGGTATTTATTAATGCAATTCAATGCAGCAACCATCGCATGTCTATAGTGTCCGCACACCAGCAGCACTCTGCAGCTGTACTGTGTGTAGTTTGCATTCAGAGAGATTGGCCTCCTAGTGTCAGAACGTATTCAGAGGTGCCCCACATATGGCTGTTGATAATAAAATGAGGGGTATAATTAAGTGCAGTGAAAGGGTTAAAGCTAGAAATCAAATACATTTTAGTTTTACTGTGATATGATGTAATCACTACTGCTTCTTAAAAATTGGATTTTAATTTAAATTGCTTTCTCATTTTTATTTATTATTCTGAATATACAGTGATTTCTTTGTGTATTTTTGAGAACCTGAAGAGAGAAAGTGGCATGGGAACATTTGCATCACACCACAGAATTTTAGTAGTTGCAGTGATTCTGTAAGATTCCCAGGAAAGGACAATAACTAGCAAAGTCAGCAGTCCTAACCTTACTGTTACTCCTGGTCAAAACATATCCATTCAGAAATCTTCCCCCCCGCCCCCCGGTATTGCTTCCTGGGTCTTCCATACTTTCAGAGCAGGACTTTCCAATTTGAGATACAGCATTGGACATATGGCATTAAATTCCGTTATTCCTGATACGGTGTATTTAGTTCTTCTGCAACACCAAATTGAACCAACTGTCATTTTCAATGTGTGAAAATTAAACTATCAGTGGAAAAGAGACACACCCCTGAAGTAGGAGGCAAGAAAGTTTGAGAAAAATACAGTCAGTATATTTTCCAGAAAGCAAAATTATTATGTAATGAAATATGGATAATAATTCCATGGAATAAGGGTACTTTATGAGTAAAATATGACTTGAATAAGAGAACAGGAACCTTTAACAAGCTTATTTGAGAGTTCAGCATGACATTCCTGGTTGAGGCTGAATTTTTTCCTACGGTGGATCTTAAGTATAAATTTTGTTTTTATAAAATATATTCTAAATATTTAATATTCTTATTTTGGCATATTTAAATGTTACTACAACTTACTGTTGACTGGTAGTCAATTTTATAGGTTTACTATAATATGCCCAAACTAGAAAAACTATTCTAATTTAAGAATATAGTACCATTTATTTTAATATTTGACTTCTAAAAATGATTGTTTTGTTACACTTTTATGAAATTATTTGGGGAACAAGTGATATTATCAAAGGTTTAGTTTCATGGAGAAGACTTTATAATTAAATATTTCTATTTTATTATATCTGGTCACATTGTGATTTGGATAATATTTCCTAATTGCACCTTCTTAAAATATCTGAACAAAAACAAACATACATATTTAAAATTTGCTAGTATGTTCACTTTTGGTATATGTGTATGCCACCTTGACATTAGAATATCTGATCAAAATTCTAATTTACTATGTCTATGTATTAAATCCACTCTTCAAATATATTCTGAATGTAAAAATGAAAATAGACATTTTATATGCAGTCTGAGCTAGACAAAGGTGCTGATACTGTAATTAATATTGTACCATAATATCTTTCTAATCTATCATGCTGCCTTTTTGCCCTTTATGTTATGTCAGAAAGTAGTGTAATGAATGAGTGTATCTGTGAGTATCAGCTCGAATTTGGTGAAAAGTGAGGCAACATGACATTTAATGTGATTAAGGTATAGATTCAAGTTTATTAGCTTTCACACAATCAGATGTAAACCCAATGATGATAAAGCGTCACAGTTTTAAAAATATGGCTTTTCCCTCCCTGAACTTATTTTAAAGCTCAATTTGAATTAGGTAGTTGATTATATATTTAAGAATTAGCTGTCTTTGTAATGTTTCCCAGGAAGATAACTCACAATAGTAAAACGTCAGAATATTCAACATTTTAGGAGAAAAATGAGGGATATTTTATTAAATCAGAGAAGAATTGGCGTCAGTCTGACTTGAAACAGCTGTTTAGGGGATTAGTGTGGAGTGTCTTTTCAAGTCCTGAGAGTTGTCCTTCATTTTCGTATCAGAAGGGGGCACTAGTGGTCCACTTTTATTAACAGAGAAGCTTTTTCTTCTGTTCTACAACATTTGATAATAAATAAATATAATTTTCTATTTAATGTTGAGGCAATTAAGATTGTAAATAGATATTGGTAGGTTAAAAAGGTAAGTAATTGGAATTTTGTTTGTAAAAATAGTCTTATGCCTTTTTCTTTGTATCTAAGTATATGGCACAAAATTGAGAAGTTTTGTTGTAGCTAGACTAGAGTACCAATTCTTATTGTTTAATGCCCACACTAATGACTGGGGCAATTTTACACACACACACACACACACACACACACACACACACACACACACAATTTCAGTGAACTGTATTTTAATCTCTCACCAGTCACTGAACTGGAGCCACTGCTCACAATAAAGCACTTTACTACTTATATACCTTGCATATCAGTATTTGTTTCCAATAGCAATTGTGACTTAAAAGAAATTAACACAGTACATTATCCTATAATTTCCAGTTTGATTAAACAAACAACCCATGCGCATACTTAATAGGATGACTGCAGTTCACTTTTCTTCAGGTCTCCATTGAAAGATAAGCTGCAGATATATTGGGTAAGCTCACTGACTTTCATCTCTGTGTCCAGGTGATCTGTTTAGAGTAAATGTGGCTGGACAATGTGTATTCTAAATCCACAACTTGAGTAACTAAAGAATTTCAGAGAAGGAGCAAGAGGTGTCCTCCTCCGAGGTTTAGAAGGCAGGTGTGTGAGCACCTAGAGAAAGAAAATAAATGAAAACTGACAGCCTCTTCAGTACTCTTGTCTGAATTTAGCAAGATTTCCCCTACCTCCCAGAACCTTCCATATAGGTGTTAAGATGGTGAGACATGCATTATGTTTTACATTTTTGGTTAAGTTTTGCAGAAAATCATATGTCTAAGTAGTACTTGTATTATAATGGGAAAAGGTGTGATGAAAAACCCTCCAAAAATGAAATCCACTTGTCAGTTTGAATTTGACATGTTTTTATTACATAGTAAAACCTGTCAGCTAAAATTTTAGAGATTTACACCTAAGTTGTGACTGAAAACAGGTAATTGTCTTTTCAAAACAGGTATTTTGAGTATATAAATGTAAATTTTCGGGAAGCCGTGTACATGTAGAGTTATCTATTTTGCTTGCAGAGTGAACTTGAACTTTTAAAAATTTTAAGAAATGTTTCGTATATTTAAAAATACTGAGCTGGAACTAGTTTGGCTTGGTGGATAGAACGTCGGCCTTCAGACAGAAAGATCCCAGGTTGGATTCTGGTCAAGGGCATGTACCTTGGCTGCAGGCACATTCACAGTAGAGGCTGTGCAAGAGGCAGCTGATGAATGTTTCTATCTCATCAGTGTTTCTGACTTCCTATCCCTCTTCCTTCCTCTCTGTAAAAAAAAATCAATAAAATATATTTTAAAAAATTATAAAGACAAAAATACTGAGAGTAGCCCTGGAGTTATGGTTCAGTGGTTAGAGCATTGGCCAGGGACTGTAGGGTCGGGGGTTTGATTCCCAGTCAGGGTTGCTCCCTACACCCCTACCCGCTTGTGTGTGGGAGGCAACCAGTCAATGTGTCTCTCCCATCAATGTTTCTCTTTTCTTCTTTCTCCCTCCCTTCCACTCTCTCTGAATAGCAATGGAAAAAATATTCTCTGATGAGGATTAACGAAACAAAACACTGAGAGTAACTTAAGAGAGTGAGATCATAGGCAACTTTATTTTTAAACAAAAGTTGACAGGTGTGTACTTGAATTTTGCCCAGTCAACTCACAATGCCACTAGTGCATATTAAAGAATATGCCTTTCCTAGATTTTATAATGCAATTATAAGTACTAATTTGATGATGAAATATTTAAGAACACTCATATATTTTATTAATATTACTAAATAAAACTGTCTCCAATAAACAAAATATTTTATAGATATTTAAATCTTTAATATAAAAATTTGTTTTCTACATATTAAGAAATTTTTCTTTAAAGCTGAAGGTATGGTGCCGAGTTTCTGAAGTACAACTTGAAATTATTTCTCTAGAAAAAAAATGCAGTTAAGAGGAGAATTTCCTTGCTATATTAGGACCACCAAATTTATCTTGGATCTCTGATTTTAAAACATCACCATTACTTTGCTCTTTCTTCTTGCATCTTGACTATGAGAGGGTGGGGGTGAGGGTGAGAAAGAGGCAGAGAGAGATAAGGAAGAAAGAAAGCATAAGAGAAGCAAAGCGAAAATGGAATGTCTAAAGGAAGTAGAGAAGAAAAGAAAGAGAGAGTGTTTTGGAGAGGTAGACATTGTGATGAGTTGATGCTGGTAGATTTTTGGTTTTAGCTGAGAACAGTGTGATCCTGGCAGCTGCCTTAGGATAGTGCATCTCAACTTTCAGAGCAACATGATTTAAAGAAACTGTGTGACTCAGGATAGTTTTGGCACTGAGTCTGTGAGAAAATGAAGTTTTGCCTTTGTATTTCTCTTCACATCTAAGAGAAAATCATTTTTCTGCCAACATAGATAAAAAAGCTGTCCAATTATTACAATGCCAGTTTTCTCTTTACAAATATCAAGTGTAATTAAAGAAAAAAGCTAAATATTATAGAGAAAATAAGATGGAAAATGTTGGCTGTTGGAAATTGGCTTGGTATGGGCTTTGTGGATGGATGGCATTTACTAAATTGTACCAACTCTGCTGTACATTTTTAGACAGCATTAAAGGCTGAATTATTGATTTGCCTGTTCTTCGGCATTAGAGGCAGCCATGAAAGGATGTATCATCTGCTCAAATATTTTTCCCTGATCGTTTTTCATCAGCCTCTTCTGCGACCAGGCATATTTTGACTGTGAGTAGTCATGTACTAGAAGAAGCTTCCCATGATGTGTTATAGTTCTGTGCACCTTTTATTTTTAACCATTATATCTGATGGGTCTATTCTATATTCTTCTGACCTTTGCCTAAAGGGCTGGGGCTAATTTGTGTGGTCCATTGACTGGCATTTGCTATTCAGGTTTCTCCGCTTTTCCTTAATGCCTACTTAAATATTTTCTCATCTTACCCTAAAGCAAAATGTCAAATTCTTGGCAGGCAAAACATGGCACTCCCTTGAATAAAAAGAAAGCAACATCCATTTTGGCACTTCGTTTATCTGTTTAGTAGTAATGTGCGTCCTTTGGGCCTTGTGTAAATACTGAGCCAGCATCTACCTGAAACAGTACATTCTTAGCTGATGAAAGCAGAGAAAAAAAATAAATAAAAGATGTATTCAACCTTATGTGTAATTTTTATATATAGCATTTTTTCTTTTCCTATGCACTCCTAGATGTTGTTCCAATAGACTGTGAGGAAAATAAAGTGAAATTATGCAACCATTAAAAAATGTAGTAAACCTACATATAGGTACTGAAATGAAAAACTACCTAAGATATCCTATATAATAAAAGGGTAATATGCAAATAGACCGAACGGTGGGAGGACCAGTCACTATGATGCACACTGATCACCAGGGGGCAGACGCTCAATTCAGGAACTGCCCCCTGGTGGTCAGTGCACTCTCATAGAGTGGCCCACCTCTGCCGCAGCACTAAGGTTGTCCTACTACAGCTTAGGCCCACTCCCCGTCAGTCGGACAAACATCCTCTTAGGGCTCCCGCACTGCGAAAGGGTGCAGTCTAGACAGAGGGACTCCCCTCTCCCGCCAACCCTGAGTGCACGAATGTTGTGCACGGGGCCTCTAGTCTTGATATAATTAAAAGAAAAAAAGTCATAGAACAGTATGTATAATATGATGCCTCTATAGGTTTAAAATAGTTACAGAAAAATATTAAAGAAAGTGTTAATGATGGTTGTCCCAGATGAGGGGGCTTGTGAGTGAATACAGAACAATTTAAAATGCATCCCTTATTAAAAAACAACAAGGTAGTGATGGTGGTATTCATATGGGAGCTGAGAAGTTTTACTCTTTCCATTTCTTCTTTATGATGTGATGGCAAAAATAACAAACAACTTAAATCAGCTTTAAAAATATTGCATGATGAAAATATCTTCTAGAATCAAATGAACATAGTGGACAAGAAAGAAATTATAGAAATTACTAGAGGCAAGGTGCATGAAATTGGTGCATTGGGGGGTGTCCCTCAGCATGGCCTGCACCCTCTCCAATCTGGGACCCCTGGGGGGATGTCTGATTGCCTCTTGCAATCTAGGACTACTGGCTCCTAACTCCTAGCCTGCCTGCCTGCCTGATCATCCCTAACCCCTCTGCCTACCTGCCTGATTGCCCCTAACTGCCTCTGCCTTGACCCGCTCCTGGGACCCAAGAGTCACTCCTCCAGCTGATCACAGGCACCTGGGACCAGGGGCTTTTCTCCCTCTGGCCGGCTGCAGGCGTCTAGGTCCCAGGCTGGCTTTGCCTGGGCTGGCCACAGCCACAGGGGACCATGGGTGGAGGGCTTCACCCAGGCTGCAGGCACAGGTGCCTGGGACTGTGGGGCAGGTGGCTTGTCCCTTTCCTGGACCTCAGGTGCAGTCACTGGTGCCTGGGACCAGGGGGCAGGGAGCTTGTTCTCTTCTGGGCCACACGTGCAGCTGCTGGCACCCAGGACCGTAGAGCTTGCTGCTTGTCCTTCCCCTGGGCCATAGCCCCAGCTACAGCCGGGCCCCCTCTCCCCCCCCCCCCCAACCGGGAGTAAGAGGCATGTGGCTAGTCCCTCTCCTGGGCTACAACCTGGCTGGTCCCCATTTCTCTCTCAAGAGCTCATTTGTGCCTGGCTGGTCCCCATTGTTGAGTGTCTGAGCAGTTAGGGCGTGATGGTGTGAGGGCATAATGACCATTTGCATATTAGCTCTTTATTATATTGGATTTATTATTAGCAAGTAGTTTATATTACCTAATCAGCTAAAACACAATGTCCCCTTTCCTTTTTCCATCACTAAGGATTCTGTTCCCTAAACAAGCGATTAATCTTCCCAGTGATGTTTGGAAATTTTTTGTTAGCTATAGGATTGCTGATATTTGTGATGGTAGGGTTGGCATGGGAAGGAGATGAATGGGTTGATTTGGTATCAGGATGCTCAATAACAAATCCCTGGACAAGATCAGAAAAGTGGATCCCTTGGCATCTTTTGAAAAGTCCCAAGGTAGAATAGTTTGTATTTAAGGAACAGATATTAATGGAAAAAATAGTTTTATGGAGAATGAAGTCAATGGTGACTTGGGGAGAGCAGGAGGCTGGCATGCTTTATTGTATTTTCACATTAAATAAAATAAAGTTTACACACTAATCAGAAAGAATGCATTTTAAAAAATTATCCCATATGTAGAAATGTTGTGGAATTTATCCTCTAAATTCAAAGAAAAATTTATAAGTTCGGTTTGCTACTTGAAATTATAAAATGATCTCACACATATGTAGAATCTAATGAACAACATAAACTGATGAACAAAAATAGATCCAGAGACATAGAAGCATAGGACAGACTGTCAAACCTCAGAGGAAAGGCAGGGCAGGGTGGGAGGGTGGGAAGAGATCAACCAATGAATTTGTATGCATATATGCACAACCCATGGACACAGACAATAGGTTGGTATAGGCCTGGGGTGGGAGGCAGTGCTGGGATGTTATCCAGCATCTAGAAAGGGTTCAGGAATCTGAATAAGGGCTGCATGTAAATTAATAAAGAGACTAGACATGAAATATAAATTTGGAAGGCATTTTGGGGAGCCAGAGGAGAGCTAGCTTCAGTAATCAAGTTCTCAGAATCTCTGGACCCCTAGCTTTTTAGTAACACAAATTGCCCTAAGGCAATGCAGATATACATATCAAAGGTTAAGGTTTGGTATATATTGTCAGATTGGAGGAACTGCCTTTGGCTTTCCAGTAGCAGGCAATAATATATGCAAATCTTTAGATTTGGGGAAATGCTTTAGGCTATTCCAGTAGGCAATAACGTGTATCCATCCCTGCTGAATATAGAAGCCCATTAACCTTTTGAGGACTTCTTGCATTTTATCAAGACACTCTGGAATTAGCCTCCAGCAAGGCAGGGCTGGCTGGGAGAGGTCAATGGGGGAAAAAGAGGACAAGGAGACATATCTAATACTTTCAACTAGAGACATAAATAGAGAAAGAATAAAAATATCTTTGGTACTTCATTTAAAGTTTAATACCTTCTAATTTGATAAAGCAGAACCATTGCCGTCTTCCGCCTGTATTCTGGCCCCAAAATTCCATTTTCTAGATTCCTAAGTCCCTGGAGACTTACTAATAGAAACACTGGATCTTGATAATAGAAAATGTTTTACATAATGTATTTTTCACTAATTTCTCCTGGTATCCAGAGTTCTATGGTTCTGGTTGTATGCATATTAGTCCATGAGTTCTGGCCATATCCCCAGTCACCACTGAAAAGTAACTCATTTTACTTGCCTTTATCTCCCAAAGATTAATTGAAAAAATTGAAGTCCTTTCCCACTGAATAGACTTACCAGTTTCTTATCCCCTCCCCATTCTCAGTCACTGCTTTTTCGCCAATGATTTCAAATTGAAATGATCTTCATTGGCTATAAACTAAAATATTGATTTTTGCTTCCTCCAAAAAAAAATAAATAAAAGGGATGGCAGATATTTAAATATCTCATAAGTGAAGCAGTGCAATATACAATCAATTATATAGCACCTAGGATAGATTTTATAGACCACTATTAATAGAAATACGATAGACTACATCATGTGATGACTCAAGTTAAGAGATATGAACTAAACAACTTTTTTTTAAAAAAAAGTTTTGTTTATAATGGACTCAGTATGTTTTATTATTTTCACCAAAAAGAAGAAAATCAGCAAACTATAATAACTACCTGGGTATGATGCAACCTCAATAATTAAAAGGATACACCTCTAATTGTTTGAAATAGCATAATTGTTCCTTTGGTGGGTAAGCATCTGTTTCATTTCTATTGGTACTATGACCAATTTCTACAAACTTCTTAAAACCACCCAAATTAATTATCTGACAATTCTAGAAGTCAGAAGTCTAAGGTGGGTTTCATTCGGCTAAAATCAAGGTGTTGGCAGGATTGAATTTCTCCTGGAGGCTATAGTGGAGAATGCCTTTCCTTATGTTTTCCAGCTTCCAGAGGCTGCCAGCGTTTCTTGACTCATGGTCCCCTTCCATGTCCAAAGCCAGTCATCACATCAGTCTAATCTCTGCTTCCATAGTCTCATATTCTCTGACTTCTGCTTCTTTCCTTTATAAGGACTCTTATAATTACAGTGAGCCTGATAGTCCAGGATAATCTTCCTCTCTTATAATCCTCAATTTAATCATGCCTGCAAAGTTGTTGTGTTGTTTTTTTTTTCATGTAATGTATTCAAAGGGTATAGAAGTTAGAATGTGGACGTCTTTGGGGTCATGAGTCAATATGCTAGAGCCACGTTCGGCAAACTGTGGCTCTTTGGCCCTTTGAGTGTGGCTTTCCCACAAAATACCATGGCCTGGGCCAATCTATTTTGAAGTAGTGGCATTAGAAGAAGTTTAAGTTTTAAAAATTTGGCTCTCAAAAGAAATTTCAATTGTTGTACGGTTGATATTTGGCTCTGTTGACTAAGGAGTTTGCCGACCACGGTGCTAGAGCATCTCTTAACCATGGAAAAATTTATAGGTAAGCAGAGAAATGTGGAAGTAAATCAAACCTATTTTGATAGTTTTTGGTGTGTTAAGAAATCTGAGCATATTTGGTATTTCAGGTACTTGAAATATTTAAAAGATTTTGCCCTTTTGGAGTAGCAAGTCAATCTTGCACATCCAAGTAAAAAATGTGCTGTTGAATAATCTATTTATTTGTTCCAGTTTTATTTTATTGTACATACATGCTGTATTAGTTTGCTAGGCCTGCTGTAACTAAGTAACACATACCAGGTGATTTAAACAGAAATTTATCTCCTCAGAATTTTAGAAGCTACAAATCTCAGATCAAAGTGTCAGTAGGGTTAGTTTCTCCTGAGTCCTCTCTGTCTTGTAAGTGGTTGACTTCTAGCCTGTTTTCATATGGTCTTGTGTATGTTTGTGTTCCAACTTCCTTTTTTTCCTATAAAGACTATTAATATTGGATTAGAGTCCAACCTAATGACCTCATTTCATCTTAATTACATTTTTGAAGACTTGCAAATACACTTACACCCTGAAATACCAGGAGGCGGAGGAGCATATTCGTCCATGACACATGCGATAAACTTTTTTTCTGAACAGTTCTGTAACTTGCTTTTCTCAATTAAAGTAGTTTCAAAACAAACAAACAAACAAAAAATCAATATGTTAAATTTGTGACTTTAAATTCAAATCATAGCTATTTAAACATTGTATTAGAACATGTTGGAAAATATAAGGTGAACCTTATTGCATTTTAAAGAATTATTTATGTACTTGGGAAAATTTATTTAACCAGAGAATTAAAGTACTTACAGAATAATAAGATATATTTATGAATTCAGTTTAGGTGACTAATGAGTTTAAATTAACTAAGTTTATAAATGGGAACACATTAATTACAGGCTTCCTTAAAATAGATCACTAAAATTTGCTAGACTGAAATATAATCATATTTATAAATTGGGCTTATAAGTTTAAGGATAAACAGTTTTAAGATCTATAACTTTGGCAAATAAAATCATATTTTTTTTAAAAGGGAAGCTCTTTAATAATTAACTAGTATGTGGTATGTGCATGTATATGTACACATGAAAGCCATTTGAGCATCAAATTGATGTTTTCTCTCACCATAGGTTGACATTTATCACCATATTTTGCGTTCTGTTGTGTAGAATTACTTCTAGAATCAGTCTGGGAGCCTCAGAGCAAATAGAGAACTTTTTTGAGATCATTCATTCATTCACTCAGTCTTTCAGATATTTGTTCATTACTGAGCTCTGATTGTGAATCAGATATTTTGTTGAGTGTTAGTTAAACAAAGGTGGAAGATGTGGTCTTTGGTTTCTATGTCCTTGTTCCACATAAGCCAGCACCCGGAAATAGGAAAAGGAACCAAAATGCCATTTCAAGAAAAAAAAAAAAAGGATGAATAGGATTATTTTAAATATAGTAATAATAAGATGACACCAAGTAATAACAATATATGCATTTATTTATATCCAGAAAGCTTAGAGAGAGATGGCAATAGTTTATTATTTGGTGAATAAAAGCAAAACAATTTTTTAAAAAAATTATCTTGGCTAAAAATTAATTTAGTTCTCATGCTTTAAAGTACATGTATAAACTAGCCATATTTGATATTTCAAAAGATCCTATAAAATGTATTTATGCTGAATGATTTTATTTTTGTACCTTCCTCAATTTGCCATCTTAACCTCCCATGCCCCTTAGGAAAACATAAACAAAATATGCCGAAACCGGTTTGGCTCGATGAATAGAGCATCGGCTTGTGAACTAAAGGGTCCCAGGATCGATTCCAGTCAAGAGCATGTACCTTGGTTGCAGGCACATCCCCAGTAGGGGATGTGCAAGAGGCAGCTGATAGATGTTTCTCTTTCATCGATGTTTCTGACTTTCTATCCCTCTCCCTTCCTCTCTGTAAAAATTCAATTAAAAAAAAAAAAAACCTAGAAAAAGAGCAGATAGGCAAGATTTCTTATCTGGACTCATTTTCTGAAGGAAATTGTAACCAGGTCATTGTTTTCTGTTTCAGAATTTCTTATGAAGATGCAGTCATTGTATAAAATTGTTGCTTCATGATTTTGAACCAAAGACAAAAAGCAGCTTTCATGTCTTGATTATAGCTTCTCAAAATGTACAGTATAATTAATGTTGAAAGAATGATTATATTCTAAGTCCTGTTTCACACCCATTTAAACTTTCTCTTGTTTTTTAACTGCGGGACTTTTAGTCACATTTTCAGAACAAAGGTGAATTTTGTGGAAGACAGTAAGAAATAAAGGGCCAGTTTGTTATAATTAGTATAAATGCATATGAGAATATTTCACACTTATTATATTTATGTTTAAAGTTTGAATAGCTAAAAAAACAGTCTCCCTCATTGATGTTCAGCTAATCAAAACAGCATTTTCTGTTGATTTTATCTAAAGTTTCACTCCACCCTAGACCTTCTTTCTGTAGCAGTGCACACAGGTTGTTTTTTATATATATACATTATCACAGATTATTTGTTTGCTTGCTTAGTCCAGATCCCTCTGTTGGAAAATTAGCTCTGCGAAACAGGAGACAATAGGTGTTCAAAACATGTGTGTTGAATGAGTCAATGAATGAACAAATAAGTAAAACTCACCATTTCTGACTTACAAAAATGAGGGTCGATATAATTTGAATTATTTCATAATGGGTTTTAAAGGTAAATTATCACCACGCTCTGCCAAATATTTGTCTCACCTTTTATTTGTTTAAAAAATGTTTGGCAAAGGTTCTTTTAGGACCATCTAAAAATTAATGTTTCTAAAACTAACTCTAGCTACAGACAGCTTGCATTCTGAGTCTTGCAAATTGTTTTCAAGTTGCTTTTTCCAGCATTATTTGCTGTCTAGCTATGGTCATTTGTTGGTGTTGTTCTGAGGAAATCGCTTCAACTAAAGCCATGGTTCAAGCTGGTGTTTTGTTTTTAAATATTTGTATTGATTTCAGAAGGGAAGGGAAAAATATCAATGATGAGAGAATCATTGATTGACTGCTTCCTGGATGGCCCATAGCAGGACCAAGCCCCCAACCTGGGCAACTGTGACGGCTTTGTTCACAGGTCAAGGCTTACCCGCCCTACCACACTGTCTGTGCTGTTACACATGTTTTAACAACTATTGGCCCTGACCAATTATACCATAAAAATGTAAGAGCTAGATGTTGGCCTCTTTTATTCATCATTGTGTTTCAGCTCTGTCAACAGTTTATGACATGGTAGGTGCTCAATAACTACTTGGTTGAATTAATAGACAGTAATTACATGGGTGCCAGTGAGGCAGTAGTCATGATGAGGAAGTCAGAACTAGACAATATACTGGGATAGTTTTCAGAGAACAGACCCTGGACAGTTAAAATAAGAGTTGAGGAATATATAATACTAAGGTTAAGAAGGATCAATAGGGTAAACATTCAGGTAGATAAGAAGTCAAGGTTAGATTGAAAATTGTGGTCAAGAAAGTAAAACTTTGAATTTCAAGATACAGATAAGTCTGATCTAAGAATTTCATCTCTTCTTATGGGTAAGTAGAATTTCATTGTATATTTTATTTTTTTCTACCAACACCATACTGTTATTTTTTGTTTTGCTTTTTCAAAAGAGCATTTATTTGTTTATTTGTTTATTTTTATTTTTTTAAATTTCTTTATTGATTAAGGTATTACATAAGTGTCCTCATCCCCCATTACCCCTTCCAACCCTCCTCCCCTGTCACCACTTATGCCCTCACCCCCCTGGTGTCCATGTCCATTGATTAGGCTTATATGCATGCATATAAGTCCTTTGGTTGATCTCTTCCCCTTACTCCCACCCTCCCCTATCATGCCTTTGAGGTTTGACAGTCAATGCTTTTCTATCTCTGGCTCCGTTTCTTGTTTATCAGTTTATGTTGTTCATTATATTCCATAAATGAGTGAGATCATGTGATGCTTATCTTTCTTTTACTGGCTTATTTCTCTTATCATAATGCTCTCATGTTCCATCCATGCTCTAGTTTGAAGCAGCCACCTTTTCCTCCTTTTTCTTCTTCCTCTTCTTTAAGAATACCTTTCAGCATCCTATATAATAAAAGAGAAACATGCTAATTTGACCGTACCTTCGCTCCTGATTGGCTATGCTACCAGCCAGTAAGGAGCAGGGGCAGGGCCAAGTAGCAGGAGTGCTGGGCCCCAGGGGTGGAGATGAAACGTAGTGGTGGTGAGCGCCCAGCCCCCGGGCACTGTGAGGGGAAGCAGTGGCAGCAGCAGCGGTGGTGGAGGCGGCAGGGAGTGCCTGGCCCCCGGGCGCTGTGAGTGGAAGTAGCGGTGAGTGCCCAGCCCCAGGGGCCGGGTGTTTGCAGGCAGCCGGAGCTGAGCTGAGCAGGGCAATGGCTAAGTGGAACAATCCTGTCCTTGGTGGGGTTCAGGCATGAGGTCTCAGTCCCTGTAATGTACTAAGACAGAGGGAGAGGGCTCTGGCCTCTTCATGTCTTTAGTGTTGATGGTTTCCAGGCCTCTGGTTCTATCCTCAAGTGCCAGGACAGGGGTAAAAAACAAACAAACAAACTGCAAAACAAAAACAAATAGATACGTTCTTGTAGGACATGGATTAAAATTAAGTTATTCTAATGATGTTATTTATGGAATTGCAAATCATATAGAATATTTATGGAATGGATAAAAAGTTATGAATATTGTAAAAGCTTGTGAAAGTTTTAAGTTTGAAGGAAGACCCAGAGATATTTTCAAAGTGCATTTCTTAATTTTTATATATTTGGAGATTTTAAGTTTAAAAAACATATTTAATTTTTATTTTTTATTATTATTTTTAAAATTAATTTATTATTTTTTTGCAGTATAACTTATATTTAATAGTAGCACATATGTTTTCATTTTTCCCCCTCATTATCCTCCCCCCAGCCTTCCTCACCCCCAGCACATGTCCCGACCTGCCCCCCTCCCTGCCCCAGTGTCTTTCATTCATTGGTTATGCTCATATGCATGCATAAAAGTTCTTCAGTTGATCTCCCTCAGCATCTGCCTCCTATCCACCCCAGCATTCCCCCTGTAGCCTGAAAGCCCGTTCAATGCCTCCCTGCCTCTATATCAATCACTCTCCCCTGTTTCTTTTCTTCAAAAATATCCTGCCTCTATATACTAGAAACAAATGTACAAAAACAAAAAATGTTTGAGTCTCAGTTTCAATGTCCAATTGTTCTGAGTCCCAGTTTCAATGTCAAACAGTTCTTCATGTGTACATGTCAGCAATGGTATCCAGATGGTGGACACATTGTGGCAATGCAAGTTCCACCCTCTCTGGTTTGGTCCTGGGCTGCCTGCAGCCATGCACCGCTGCTGACTGCTAGCATGGCAAGGTGCTATCAGTCTCCCCCATCTCTGGACCATCCTCATGATTGGAACAGACCTATCAGTTCCTCACTGTCGCAGGAACCCACATGGTCTTGGAGTTGTTCTCTGAAAACACACAAACACATTCTCGACCAAAAGTTAACAAAGGATCCTATCTGCAAATTAGACTTGGGATTCTTTTCATTTTTGCCTAAATGATTTTCCTTTGGCTTATTTTGACACCATGTGTATTTTTTCATGGGTGTCTTACTGTTGGCTTTACAAATGGAACTTACTTTTCTGGAGTAATAATTTTCTAGATGTATTTTACTTACAGTATATTTTTCCTTACATGATATTACCCCACTACCCCCCCCCTTTTGATTAATGGGGGCTTTTGGAAATTTTATATTGCAGTCTTGGTAATTTTAAATTTTAATTTTTGCACACAAATATGACTGCTTTAGGTTCTTTGGATGCTAGGAAATTTTACAGTGAGATGAACTACTAATAGATATTTTAGTTTTTTTTTTAGGAACAGCTTTTTGTCCAGTACACCTAAATTTTCTTGAGTGTTCACTTATTTCACTTGGCCAATTTAAATTAATCTGAAAACTTGATTACTATTTTACTGTCAATTTTAGTACTCCAGCAAAAATCTTAGCTTACCCTGTAAATATTAGTGGAAAGGATTATTTGCATTCTTGAGTAGGTCCTGAGCATTCCTGGTACTAGACTGAATTTAGATATAGAGCCACTATTGCTGGCCCAGTCTCTGTCTGCCACCTGGGTCCCGATCTGAGCCATGCATGGGAGGCGAAGCAGCCATGGGGGCAGGAGACCTCCCCCAGAAGGGGTGAGAGTTCAGGCCCCTGCAAGGTTTGTGGGTGAGGGTCTGTGCCCTACCTCTGTTGACCTTTTAGTTCTCTCCTGTTGGCCCCTCTGCGACTGTTCCTTCCCTGAGGAATCTTACCCATTTCTGGCAAAAAACATGTTTAATTTTTAAATGAAAAAATATTTTTCTCTGAATGTTTTTGATACTTTAACATGTGTTGTGTCAGGCTTTTTGCTGGAGAACAATTTGGTGAATATTCTATGTGATTTGCAAAGAGTATGTTCACTAGTTGTTGATGTGACAATTAGGTCAATCTATTCACTTTTTTTGTTTGCTGATGAAAAGTTCTATTTTTTTAAAATGCCTTCTTTTAAAATTTCTGTTTATGGATATACTTTGGGTAAACAGTTACCTTTTTTTACAACTTTGTTATAGATAAGCTGCCAGGTGGCATGGGAGAATAATCACTTGGGCAGTCAGTCAGAAGAGGAGCCTTTTAATGCACTAGTGCAGTGTAACTCAGGGGGATCAGCCACCAAAGCCTGAGTGCTGAGTTTGGAGGAAGCCTTCCTTTCATCCCTTTTAATTATTTTGTCCCCCAAATATAGATCAGGCTTCCAGTCTTTTCGTGAGCTTTTCAGTCCCCTGCTGGTTGGGATGGGAGAAGTGAAATTACACCCAAAGGCCTGGCTTGGCTTGATGCCAGTGCTCACAACCCCCTCTGGGGGTTGTCTATGGTACTTGGTTTATGGCCACTGTAAAATGGAGTATTCCAGGAAACAGGTTCTACGGGCAGGATAAGAATGGAGTTAATTATCTGCTAGCAAACGTATACGTCAGAATATGGGTTCCTGGCACAGATTCAGATAGCTAGCCCTCCAAATGTCTCATTTTCCCCTTCAATGTAAGAACCTTTACTTCTTTGTTTTCTGGCTTTCATCAGATTTGTTTGAAAATCAGCAGAGGATATATTAGATACTCAAATTCTGATCTCTTGTGCTTTTGACCAGATATAATTTCAAAATTTTAATATAATTTTATTATATCAAAATTGGCAGGGTAATTGGTTGGTTGACTCTGAGCTGCTTCATCGTAACTAGAAGTAGCACTATATTTTTTGTATTGCCATTAATGAACATGTTTATGGCATTTTTTCAGCATTCATTACATGTGTGAGAATTGAAAAGGGAGTTCAATGTAAGTGGTTGGCAAAGAGAAACATGATGGAATTGAGTGAACTCAAGGTTCTATTCTGTAATTTCTTGGGACTTTATTGCCAACTATGTTACATACTAGAGGAGGGTAGTCTTCAGAAAAAAAAAAGTGTATAGTCTGAATGATCTTGAGGAGATGCTTAAGACACTTTACTTTTACCAAGAGAAAAACAATTTATCACAATTATTACCTCTGAAATAAAGTCATGGTTCAAAATAAACTAAAATATGGAATGTTCTTCCTCACTTGGAGGAATGCAAGAATAGTAAATTTATTTGTCACGGATGCTAAGAGCATTCTCCTTCGAGATGCCAAGAAGCCTGTTATTTCATACACTGAGAAGAAAATATAATGTTCACATACCAAGTGGCTTTACAGTGAAGAAAGCTAGTTTATTGTTTTCAGAATTTTATAATCAACCTATAGTCAAAGCATGGTAAAAGGCCATCGTGATTTACAATTTAATGTAAAAAATTAATAAAAATATGGACAATGTAAAAGTCAAAAGTTAAAGTATAATTTGCAGAAAGAAGAAAAGTAGGGGAAATGTGGAGAAGAGGATGTAGGTAGTAACATTATTTCACATAGTGAGGAGTCAATGACACTGGCATTTAAAAAGTCTAGATGCATTATTAAGTTTGCCTAGTTGTATAATAAAAATAAAGATAATTTATCTATTAAATATTGTAGGATAAGAGGAGGAGATGGAGTGGGTGCAGATGTTTCAAGTAGCTTAATCCTTATATTTCATAGGAGGAATTCAGTAGATATTGCATAGTTAATAAAATAAGAATGGCATAAACATATTGTTTAAAGTCACTTAGTAGCCATATGAGAAAAAAACTAAAACAATGAAAAGAGGTTTATTCTGCAAGGTGGGGGTGGGATGAAGTGGGAATAAGGCAGGAGAAATTTGTTTCTTCACATAAATTATCATTATTTTATCCTTTATTGCATATGTCACTAATAAAAATTTAAAGATTTTTATAAAAAATGTCATCCAAAAACACCACATCTTTCCGATGTGATGTCAATAACGCAAGGTAAAAATATTTCGATTTTAAGAGCAAGCCGAAGCCAAAAGGATCCTGGGATTGGAACAAAGAGAAGATAAAGGACAAAATTCTTTATGTCTCTGACAGGGGACTTATGTAACCTGAAAAAGATAATTCTTTATCTACCTAGCAGTCTCTTACTCCCTATCTAGAGGGTGAGACAGCTAGGTAGATAAAGGAATAAGTACCTTGTGATAAATAAATGCATAAAGTAAAGATATAATTTCTTTTAACTTGTTTGGATTTTAAGACTGACTGTGTTGCCTTGAATGAGATTCAGCACAGTTGAGTTTGCAAAAGACCAGTAACTGTATTTTGAATACACTTAAGAATTTGTTCTGAAAACAGTTCATTTAACATTGCTCTCCCCAGTACCATCATTTTATTTATTTTTGTTTTTTTAAATGTATTTTTTATTGATTTCATAGAGGAAGGGAGAGGAATAGAGAGATAGAAATATCAATGATCAGAAAGAATCATTGATTAGCTGCCTCCTGCATGCCCCCTACTGGGGACTGAGCCTACAACTCGGGCATGTGTCCTTGACCTGAATCAAATGTGGAACCCTTGAGTCCACAGGGCAACACTCTATACACTGAGCCAAACCAGCGGGGGTCTCAGTACCATCATTTTAATCAAATGATTCCTCTCTTTAAACTCCATTATTCTCTGAACTTCCCTTTCTATTTCAAGTCCATATTGCATTCCACTGCCAAATGTATCTTAGTAAAATACCTCTTTAATCATAGTAATTCCTTGTTCAGGAATTCAAAATGACTTTCTACTGCATAATGCATTCAGAAGCATTACCACATAATGTATTACTGCTAATGAATTACACTGAAGCAATAGGTGTGAATTGGATGTCTTGAATAACCAGTATATATAGTCATGATTGCTTTTAATTTATCTGCACAGGCTGAACTTCTTTTTCATTCTTTTTTTGTTTGTTTTGTTTTTACAACAACTTTCCCCCCTATCTTGGAATTCATCCTTTTCATCTTTTTTCTCTTTTGAAATTCATTCTACTTTTCAAGAATAAGAAGTCCTCCCTAAAGCTTTCCTAACTATTTGGTTCACACATCTCTTCTTAAAAGTTGCATCTCTTACATCACATATTGTTTTCCTGTGGATTAGAAACTCCCTGACAAGAAAGGTTGTTAAATTCTACATCAGTCAGAGCCCCAGAAAGGAAGAGTCAGGCACTCCATACTGGGAAACTTAAAGAGATTTTTAAAGAAGGAGCTCTTTGCAAAGGTGTGGGCAAAAGACCCTAAGGGATGATGCTTATCCTGGGCTGAGAACAAAAGTATACTGAACCCCATGGTAGGTTTGAGGGAGCAAGTAAGGTAGTTGTTCCCGAAACCCAGTCAGAGAGGGTTTTCTGACAGTAGCTGTGACTGGCAGAGCGACACGGCCACTTGAAGAGGGCAGAGTAATAAGTACTCTGATTTTCTTCTTTTCCCTACCTCTGTGATGCATTTCCCCACCTAAATATTAGTTAGCTCCTACATGGACAAATCGACCAGCCAATCCTATCAACATGGTCTGAATGGAACTTTCTGCTATCCACGCAGCCCTCAGAGGAGCCATCAAGAGTAGCACTCATTCGTGCGGGGGCTTTCATTTGCTGGTCCCTTTCTGTTGTGGAAAGGGACAGTATAATATGTTTCCTATCACAGAGAAGAATATGGGACTCAGGACAGATAATCCATAAATATGTCTAGACAGGTTGTTGATATGATATCAATTTTGACATTTAATTTTATAATTACAAAACAATTGGAATTTTTTTTTGCTAATCTGTTTTCTGCAAAAACAAAAATGTACAAACTTAATATTTTATTACAAAAGGTAAAATAATAACTTCAATTTTAGAGTTACTTATTGTTTCCTCTCACTGTTTTTGGTCTATTTGAAAAAAATATTTTCAATGTTAGCATGTATATCAATTTTACAAATCAGACACACACACACACACACACACACACACACACACACACACCACACCCACACGTTCTGTTTCTTTAGCTCTTATCTTTGAGTTCACTATAAAGAGTTCTGTTTAGCCATATTTCATATTATTTTCAATTTCTTTTTATATTCTGGTTTAATTTCTGTTGGTGATAAATACTAGACTGTTATAGATTTTATTCCCTTCTTCATAAGCTGTACAAATTTTTCTTTGCCTCAAGAAAGGTGTGTAAGCTTTTTGAAAATATGCATTTTAAAATACAGATTTCTGCTCTGATACATTGGAAATAGTATTTCATATTCATGTACATTTGCCCTGTAATTTCAGTCTTTAATTTTTTTACTGTTATAGGAATGAGTTGGTCTAAAAGCAAACATTTTTGTATTCTGAATTTCAGTAAAGTAGTTTCTGCTAGCTGCTAGCTAATAGTTTCTATTTGTCTCCTTTTTATATTCTCAAATTTTGGTGTATTACATCTGAATAGCATTGAGTACAAAAACTCTGCTCACCTCCCAATATTCTTCTTTCACATATTTCTACCTCCTCCTTCTCTTCCTCCTCCCCCTTTCTTTCTTCTCCCCATTTCTTCCTCCCCTCCCCCTTCCTCCTCTTCTCCCCTTTCTTCTCCTCATCTTCCTTCTCCTTCTCCTCTTCATCCTCCTCATTTCACCCATCATTCTCCTCCTTCTCTTCCTTCTTTCCTTAACCAAATTTATGCTTATTGATTTTTGAGAGAGAGTAAGGGAGTGAGATATATGTAAACATCAATGTGAGAGAGAAATGTTGATCGGTGGCCTCCCATACACGCCCCAACCCCAACCGGTGATTGAACCCACAACCTAGATATATCCCCTGACTAGAAATTGAACCTGAAACCTTTTGGTATATGGGACGATGCCCCAAACTGAACCACTTATTTCATTCTTTTACAAATTATATCCCTGATTTGATAAAATTCTTCTTTCTGGTTTCAGTTTTCACATTCAACCAATAATTTCTTCATTAGCTCCACAATCTTTTCTTGTCGTCAGAAAAGTGTGGAAAGTTTTGAAAGATGCATTTTTAATACATTCTATAGACTTTTAATTCATTTTGCTTTTTGTTGTGTTACTCTTTATTCAGACATTTTATAGTTAATACCCATGAAAGTCGATATTGGCCACAGTTTATGAAAATTTTTTGCTCACAAAAACAGTTAAGAAAAACCATGAAGATTTCTTCTCTTCTGCTCTTTGCATCATGTACATGAGTTTAGCATGGTGCTTCATCTTAGTCTAACAGATTTGTTATAGCCCGATGGTTGGTTCATTTTAAATAGATATTCTCCTTAATAGCAAGGTTGAGAAACTCCTGCCAAGTCTAATAGGCATACATGCTTTCAGGTAAATAGAGCTCATAACTTTACAGCCAAGAACAGCAGGGGTTGAGTCAACTAAATTTTTTATTATAGTCATTTAGAAATTCATTTAAATATTGCTCATCAGCACCCATTGATCCCAACATTTTTCATACAACCTGAGAGGCTGGTGTACATGCAGCCCTAATGTATTAGAATCCATCAGATTGTTTATGCAAAATTTCCTGGTACAATGTGTTGATTTCATTTTATGGTTTGTTTTAGGCTGTAGCAATACGAATGTAAATTCCATTTCAACTTAGAGTGATGCATCTTGTCTAGTTCTACTTAGTGGGGCTGATTGGTGTAATGAATTTCTCCTTTATTGATCTGCAAGTTAATCCTTTCAACATCAGTAAGTTTATATGCATAATACAAATACACACTTCTGTTGTTTCTGGCTCAGTAATTCTTGTAGGAAGAAGTGGTTTTGCTGTTTAATGAATGAAAATCATTGCTTAGAACTAGGAATATGGCAAATGTTCATCTGCACTGAGTGAATGAAGTTAAGAATATGAAGCTTTAGCTTAATCTGGCATATTTATAGTCCACAATTCAGATATGAATTTTGGGATATATTGTGTCTGTGTTACTTATAGTAAATATAAAAGAGTAAATGTTATATTTACTATGACTTTTCATGTGAAAGAATTTTACTGATCTCTTTGATTCTTTGCATATTTGGCATGTGGATAATTAATGTAGGATTCTTGTCCACCCAGAAAGAAACTTTGTCCTCTTAAAGCCCTCATGGCTTGTCAAAAATGTCAATGTTTCCAAGCTGCAATACCAAAGAGGACATAGATCTTATAGATTTCACTGATTATACATACTATTGTTGAAAATACAAAATATATTATTATATTTTAGTCTCTGTGAAGAACAGAACTCTCTTTATAATAGCACTGAGATTGAATTTAATTGAAAGATAACAAATTTAGGTCATTAAAGACACAGAGCCATTGGCTTTGTTAAGGCATATTTTGCACCTCTGCCCTGTACAGGCATGTGGAAGGTGGGAAGGCAAGCACAAGTTTTATACCCATCCTGTAGTCCCCTGGTCACCTTTATCAAGTTACAGAGACAAACCAGAAACACCTGCTTCATTGTTATATGCTTATCATATTGTATCCTATCTAATAAAAGAGAAACATGCAAATTACCGTACCTTCGCTAAGCTACCAGGCAATCAGGAGCAGGAGGGCGGGAGGGCAGGGGTCCTGGCCGCAGCAAAGGACTGAAGTCACCCCTCTGGAGGTTACCCAAGGTCTTATTCCAGCCCTGATGTTGGGCTGCTTCCCCCGACCATAAGTTCCCAACGCACTTCCAGTCAGAGTTAAAGGGGCTTCTTCTGTTTTTAAGGTATCGCCATATCTAGTGCCTGCCAGGTCCCTGTGAAAGCACTACTCCTTAGGTCCGGGATGCTGGGAGCTGAAGCAGAGAGGCTGTGAGGTCCAGCTCACTCATATGCTGGCCCCCAATGACCCCCTCCCAATTATCCTGGCCCAGCCTTCCCTATGCATACCTGCTCACGGAGAGTGTGAGGTGGTCATGGCAGCCGGACGGGTGGCCGGTGGGGGGCATGGCTGCGGCACATGGGACGGAAGGCCTACACCCTCCCCCAATCCAGAGGGGCTTGAAGGGGGACCTCAAAGTGTACTTCCTGTCCTGGTGCTGGGCTAGGGCACCTCCGGCTGCTCCCCCTCCTGGACAGGGCTTGACAGGGGACCACAGGCCATGCCCCCCACCTGGAAGGGCTTGACAGGGAACCTCAAGGTGCTGGGCGAGGGTACCTCAGGCTGTTCCCTCCACCCCAGCTCCAGGCTGGGGGACTCAGGCTGTGCCTCCCACCTAGTGTGGCTTGACAGGGGACTGCAGGCCACACTCCCAACCTGGCAGGGCTTGACAGGGGACCTCAAGCTGCACCCCCACCCCAGCACCAGGCTGGGGGACCTCAGACCATACCCTCTGCCCCAGCACTAGGCCAGGGGACCTGAGGCTGTGCCCCCCACCCAGAGGGGCTTCACAGGGGACCTGAGCCTGTGTCCCTGTGCCAGTGAGGATTGACGGGGGACCTGAGGCTGTGCTCCTCTGCCTGGTGGGACTTGATGGGGGACCTCAGGCCATGCCCCCTAGCCAGGAGGGCTTGACAGGGGATCTCAGGTTGTGTCTCCCACCTGGGAGGAACTTTATGGGGGACCTCAGGCCATGCCCCCTATCCTGGTGCTGGGCCAGGGAACCCGAGGACGCCCCCTGCCCTATGGGGCTTGACAAGGGTTGGACTGGCCTGGTTCTGGTTCTACCCCAATGTGGGGGTCGTGGCTGGGTCTGGGTCTCATGTGATTTTGAGGCACATGTGAGTGAGTGGGGACTTGACTCTAGGTCCTGCGGTGCACCCCAGACTCGACAGGAGGAAGATTTTCATATACATTTTACTAGTTTTCTTTAGTCTCTGATACTTCTATTATAGAGAAAGAACAAATAGCATTATTAAATTATTTCTTTTAATTAATACCCTTTTAATGTGCACAAATTTTGTGCACCAGGCCACTAGTCCATTATAAATGACTATTTTCATGTCTATATATTCCAAGATACTATAAAATTTTCAGAGAGGATTTGTATATTTTTCCCTTCCAGTTATTTCTGAATTTGGCATGGTGCCTAGTATCTTGTAAGAACTAAGGAAATCTTCCCAGAAAGAAGCTTGCTATAAAGTGTTCATCATAAGTGAAGAATGAGGAAAATTTCAGTGAGGAATATAAAGACTCTGCACTGAACTTAACCTAGTCACAGAGTTGGTAAATATGCAAAAAAGGCCGAGGTCCAGGATGATTAGTGCCAAATACACACATATCTTCCAAGAATCAATGGGGAAATACTTTATTTGAGGCTGGAAAAAAAAATTGGGGCAGATTGTTCAAGTCTAGTTTGTATCCATCATTAGCCCAGTGTTGCTTAACCTTGGAGGTTTTATAATAATTCATTTTCATATTCCCATGGTCTATTACACTGGTACAAAGCAGATGTTTCATGAAAGTCTGCTGAAAGTTTGTTAGGTGAAAATAGTAGCAGCTATATTATAGATCAGAGCAGGAGTTGTACAGAGTTATGAAATTGTATCAACTGATTAGTCAGTGAAAGGGTACTACACCTCCCAGCTACATCACAAGATAGTTGTGGCTGACAGAATAGATTATAGACATGAAAAGCAGGTTCAAGTCATGACAGCAGGCCATGGCTACATGAGCTCAGGGAAGCTACTTCATCTCTCTGAGTCTCCGATGATCATTTATGAAATGAGAAATATCATATAACCACATTTTGTGAGGATTAATTGAGGTAGTGTACATGCTATGGACTGAAGATTTGCCAAATTCCTATGTTGAAATCATAACCCTCAGTATGAGAAATAGTATTAAAAATTGGTACCTCTGCGTCAAATTGCCTAATTAGGTCACTTATGTGGAAAGTTCTTTTTTTTCTTTCAGTATGTTGAAAAATTTAATTTATTGGGGTGATGTTGGTTAAGTAACATATATAGGCTTCAAATGTACAATTCTATGCTACATCATCTGTATATTACATTGTATGCCCATCACCCAAGTCAAATCTTCCATCACCATATATTTGACTTTCTTTACTCTTTACTATCTCCTTACCCGCTTCCCTCTGATAACCACTGTACTGTTGTCTGGGTCTATGAGTTTTTATTTTTTGCTTTCATTTTTATATCCCACATGTGAGTGAAATCATATGGTTCTTAACTTTTCTGTCCAACATATTTTGCTTGGCATAATATTCTCAGGATCCATTCATGTTGTTGCAAATGGCAGTATTTCATCTTTTCTAATGGATGAGTAATATTCTGTTGCATATACGTGTCAGATTCTTCTTTATCCAAACATCTATTGAAGGACACTTTAATATAATCACTCCTCTGTTCATTAAAGCAATATTTCTGGTGTCCAAGATGTGGAAACAACGAAAGTGTGCGTCAATAGATAAATGAATGAAGAAGGTGTGGGAATTTCTTAATTAAAATTTTAAAATGCAAGATGGAAGTGGAAAAGAGATATTGGATCCAGGTGATATTTTCTTCTAGGATAAAAAGTTAGATGATATTTAAAATTTGTCCTATAACTGAGCTGGGGGTCATTCAAGCAATATATTAGCACCATCAGAAATAGTCTTTATGCTTATAAGAAGTGAGCTCATAATGTTTTTCTAGACATTGTTCTGATGGTGATTCCTTAGCATCAGTTTACCATGAGACTGCATTTTTCTTGGCTATAGCAAGTTGGCATTCAAAATTCTCTCAGCCAGTAGGCACTTGGTAGTTTGGTTGTGGGGGTTTGAACATACCACTGAGAATGCACATATTTGAGAGAATGAAGTTTTTCTCTTCAAATTCTGGTATATATCACAACTCCTAGACTTCACTTAAGGAGTTTATGTAAATTTTAGAGGAAGGGATTCAAGATCCTCTCTATCAGACCCTCAGGGCTATATCATTTCGCAGTGGGTGAAAGCTACACTATAGAGAAAGTCACCTGCAGATTGATGTTTCACTTGTTTCTGCTTTACTTTGTGCCATGGCCTCTCCTAGGCCTTCTTGACCTCTGGCTTTCAGTTGGAAGACAGTGGAATATTGAAAGGCAGATAAAAAAATAGTGGGCATTTATCCCATCTGTTTCTTCCTTGCCAGGAAGAGGATTGGCAGTAGTTGGGCTATTTTACTAAGGCCACAGCTCCTGTTAGGCAAATTTTCCACCAGGGTTCTGGTAACTCCCCATTTACCGCCTCACCAGGACTCCTGTAACACCTCCCCCCCCTCCCCCACTCACCTGGATTCCTGTAACACCTCTCTCTCCCCACTCAGGTCCAGGTGTGGTAATAGCTTTCTGTTTTTGAGAGTACTTTCTTAATCCTCTTTTATTAGTTTCCTTAACCCTGTCCAGATCTTTGTAAGCCGCACTTTCATTGATCTTTATTCAACTATCATTTTTGAATTAGTCCATTATTTCCTGAGCCCAATTATAGTAATTAATAGCAATATTAATAAAATATTCCCTGAGTAGCATTGTTTAGGAAAGGCTTGAACTATCTTTGGCAAATCCACCATCAAATTGGACTGGCAGGTTTAGCCCTAAGTGATGTTTGTAACTATACTTGTATATGAGCAATATTAAAGTTTTTCATATTTGTTCTTTATACCTGATTATTACATATTAATAAAATCTAAAACCTGCTAGAATTTAGGGTTTTTTTTTGTTCTTTATTTTGTGGAGCATATTTGCAAATGTTAAATCAATTGGAGGAATTCTGAAAATCTAAATTAATTACATATTGAAATGAGCAACTAGCTGCCAGGTTTGGCTTGAACAGATGTTTGTGCCAGATAAAAAAAATAGATCTCTGAGGAGGTGTTAAGATTTCACTCTGTGATCAGCCAGCTTCACAGTTGAAAGTTTTGCCTCAAGTTTTGGGCTTTTTTATTAAACTTGCTTTGAATGAAAAGCTTTTTCCTTTTGGCTATTAGATTTATGCTTGAAATATTGCTATCTCTGTGTATGTTTGCTCTAGAACAAAGATGCATCATAAAAGTACGTATATTAGTGACTAAAAGATGGAATGAAGGAGCTCTTAGACATTTATATTTGTTAACAAATATAAAACAAAAGCTACGTGCTATGAATTTGTATTGTATTCAATATAAAGCTATCATTAGGCATGGTTAGAATTTATGGGAAAATGAGATATGTAGAAGAAATAAATTGCTGGTTTGAAAAAGCATTATCTTTTTCTTTGAGGGAACATATTCTAATGCTTTTGTTTGTTATTCTCAGTTCAATAGGATGTGTTCTTGAATGTCAGATGCTTATTTGATAAAGAAACTCTGAGCGTAAGCTGAATCATCTAACACCACATTTTGAAGAGGGTGGTATTTTATGTTCTACTTTTAAAGTATATATTGTATTATTAAGAACATAATGGCTTCTCCATCGTGTGTTGTCTTTTTCCGTGCTGACAACAAAAGGATAAATACAGTGCATACCAGGGTTCCTTTGGTAATACGGTGAGCATGACAATGTCATCCTATGATAAATTGGCTCTGTGTCTGTTCAATTTCAAACCGAAAACTCTGGAGGCAGAAGTGTTAGGAATCAGGCATAATTTTGGCGTACAGGGGCCTCAGCTGCACAAAATTAGTGTGCATGGAACAGATAACGGAGAGAGAGATCCACCATGAGAAGAAGTTTGCTCAGGTTTGTGGACTTCCTGGGGTTTATGTAATATTGGCAGATGTAAGGTGGGGAAAAATCATCTGTAAGCATGATAATGAGCATTCCCAGAATTTGAGGTGACAACTGTATCCAGCACAAATGCTGTCCTGTTGCCCTATTTGCATACCAATTAAATTTTAAATAAAGAAACAAATATTGGGTTACTGAATTTGTTTGACAAATAATCTGTAGGGCTTACTCGGTACAGCTGGGTCAGGCATGTTGGCTGTTTGACAGATGTTGTATCTATGAGAGATTTAAACAAAAAATGTGTCCAGTTACCAATAACAGTTTTATAAGTAGGTCTTAAATGGATTGGAGAAAGTTTGATATCCCGAGGCAGCTACAGTGCAGTGATTTTTCTGTGTGCCTCACTCATGCATTCAATAGTGTTTTTATATATACAAGAGGCCTGGTGCACGAAATTCATGCACTTGGTGGGGGGCTCCCTCATCCTGGTCTGTGCCCTCTTGCAGTGCAGGAGCCCTCAGGCTCCCCCTAGGGAGCGGGCCTAAGCTGGCAGCCGGACATCCTTAGCACTGCCACAGAGGCAGGAGAGGTGCCAGTCGTGAGCCTGGCTTCTGGCTGAGTGGCGCTCTCACTGTGGGACAGCCCCTGCATTGAGCATTTGGTGGTTAGTGTATGTCATAGTGACCAGTCATTCCACTGTTCGGTTGATTTGCATATTAGCCTTTTATTATCTATCTATCTATATCTATCTATCTATCTATCTATCTATAAATATATACATATATAATTTATTTTTATTGATTTCAGAGAGGAAGGGAGGGGGAGAGAGAGAGAGAGAGAAAGAGAGAGAGAGAGGCATCAGTGACGAGAGAGAATCATTGATTGGCTGCCTCCTGGACCCCACACACTGGGGATTGAGCTGGCAACAAAGGCATGTGTCACTACTGGGAATTGAACCATGACCTTCTAGTTCATAGGTCAATGCTCAACCACTGAGCCATGCTGGCTAGGCTCAATAGGTTATAGTTTATATTTACTATTAAAAGTAGGAAGTTTCTAAAAATATATTTGTAAATTTTACATTGTTTATCTTGATACCTGGTTTTTTAGATTTGAGTTGTATATTATACATTAATAATTTGAATTTAATTTTTAAAGGATAATTTTGATCTATGTAGACACCAGAACCCAAGGGCATGATTATATGAAGCTTTCTCGACTCTTCTTAGAAGATTGGAAAGTTGGAAAACAAACATATGCACTTCCAAATTTTAGGTATTTTGATTTTGAGCTACAAAGTATGCATTGTTTAAAAACATGCCTTTTGAAAGGAGAAATTTATTGTCTACTGGATGTGACATATTAAATAGGACAATAAAATTCTAATTTAGAGTTCAGTTCAATAAGTATAGAATATCTGCCAGGTATTGGGGCACTATATTAAGTCCTGGTGATGCAAACATGAATAAGACATGGCCAGGGTCTTAAAGTCTTTATAGCCTGGCTGAGAAAATAGACATAAACATAGATTATTTCAATATAATCGATCTGTACACAAGGAAAAGTAACACACAATAAATCTTACCTCTAGGAGTTTACATGTGAAATTTCTGGGGTTAGAAACCGATTAATCTTTGTATTACACAATGAACATTTTTCTAAAAGGAGTGCAAGTCACACATGGAAATTGAATTATATTTCCCTTGATTAAGGCTTCAGAAGCATATTTTATTGCTATTTTCATGTTCTTTTTATTTGCTTTATTTTAAATAGATATTAGATATTTCTGTTAAAATTCTCTCTTTCTCCTAGATTTCCTATCAAGTAGTTAATCATTTTAAACTCTTATATGCACTGGAAGTCCTTGATATTTGAAGGATCCCATCATTCAAATGAAAAATTCCTTTGTTTGAGAAAAAGTTACTTTTTCTTTTATCTATTTCGCAAAAATAACTATTCAAAATATTTTCCTTAGGGCATTCAAATGAAAAGTTAGCTTTGGTTTCTCAATATCATACATTCATTAATTCAGTTGACATTAATGAGATGCTATCAACTATTGTGATAACTGAGCTATAGGAGGCTTTTCCCACTCTCCAAATAATTCATACTCATGTGGCAGACGGTAGACCACTAGGCAGGGCGCTGGAGTACAGAGGAGTAAATGTCATAATGATGGTCTCCTGTAGGTGAACCGCCAACTACGAGAACCTAAGAACAAAAGAGGGACAGAGGAGGGACACACAATGAGACAGATGTCCCAGAGAAGGTCGCTCCTACCTACATTTTAGGAGTGAGAAGATGAAAGTGGGTGGAGAGCGGTATCACATTCCGGGTGGGAAATACCTTCTGTAGCAGCATGGCACATTGAGAGCATGGCATAATAAGGGAAATCACCAGAGAGTCTTATTGAATCACAGTTAAGTTAATGGGCATATATAAAGGTATAACATAAGGTGAGGCTGGAAACTGTGAGACAGTAAGGGTCTCTGTCTTACCCATAGGATACTTGGGTCACCAGTATTTAAACAGTAGAATGATATTGACTTATTTATGTTTCAGGAAGAGTACACTGACAGCAGTTAATGGTTTAGATATGTTGGAATAAATATTTTTTATCTAAGAAATGTAAAATGAAGGTTATTTGAAAAAAAATTTTGAACACCTTTGTGCCTTTCAAAACGAGTTTTATGAAGGCACACAATTACATATTATTTTTAGCTAAGTTAACTAAAAGTTACTGACATTTTTATATTAGCATGATTTTTTCCCAGTTATCCCCTCTCCTCATCGAAAACGTTTCCTTAGTGCTGAGAGTCACACTGGAAATTCCAGGTGATGTAGGGTATAGGCTGTCTTGGCTAACCTGGGCCCTTGGCCCATGACCCCTCCTGCTGCCTGCTCTCCATGCAGAGGGTTTGAAGGGCAGCCACTTCTGCTGCACTTTGCAGTAAACGTTGCTTTTGTTGGAGCACCATGGACAGAGTCCCAAATTCTTTCAACAAAGCAAAGACTTACATGAGATGTGACAGGTCTATAGAGCTACTATCAACAAGGGAGAGGCAAGGGGGTTGGCACTTCCAGGAATATGACAGACAGAAAAGGAAAGAATAAAGAGCTGCTATCACACCTGCCAGAGAGGGCAATAAAAGATATGTGATATGGCAGGGGAGAGAGCTAGTGAGAGAGTTGAGTGCTTGGTGAACAAATGGCATATTTAGGGTAGCAGAGAGCATGTTAGAATCATTTTTTAGGTCATATGAATTCTGTAATGAATGACAAGGGTCACTATAAATCTCATGATTATTTGAGTGCAGTAGATCTCCAGCACTAAGGACCTGCAACACCAGCTGCATATTGCTTGTAATTCTCTAGTCTGGAAACACGGAAGGTCGTTAATGTAGATTATCTAACAAAGACTAAACTGCTCTGGAAGGTTTTGAACATTTTCTGAATGCTGTGGAATAATATTTCATTTTAGATCTTTGCCATGTAGGATTAAAATACCAAAGGATTTACTTCTGGAAATCTACTGAGTCATACTTAGATCAGAAACTTTGTTGAAAGTACAGTCTAATTGCAGTTTTATTAACACTAAATCAGAGGGAACCAAGATGGCGGTATAGATAAACACCTATACTGCTGCCTCACACAATTTCAAAACTACAACAAAAAGACAAAACAGGCATCATCCAGAACCACCAGAAAGCTGGCTGAGTGGAAATTGTATAACGAGAAGGAAAGAGAAAAGGACACTGAGACATAGGAGGTGCAGAGGGCAGAGATGAGGAGATGCAGAGATGTGCATGTGGAAAGGGCAGGTGGCTAAATATGTGGCTGGTTTTCTCAAATGGGAAGGAAGACAAAGGCTCTCCACTGCACTGAACTCCAGTTCTGGGTGAGACTTGGGGAACCTAGACTCATACAGAGTGAAATTGGACTGTCAGGAGGAAGCACACTGAGAATTAGGGGAGCTGTAGAGGTGCATGAGCTCTTGGAGAGGGCGTACAGCAGAGCACATGGCTGGCTCTCATTCAGGAAGGAAACAAAACCTCCTGACTGCACTGTACTCCAGTTCCAGGTGAAACTTTGGGTAACCAGACTCATTTGGGGAGAAACTGGACTGTCTGGCAGTGGGCAAAACAGAGTGCAGCTTTCTCTCTCGAGGTGCACATAGCCATTGCCTCGCGACACTGAAGCTTAAAGTGGGGCTGACGGGAAACCCAGGCTCTCTGCTCAGCCCTGAGACTCTGCCCCATCCAAGCTGAGCACAGACGCTCTCCCAGCATAGAAGCTCTCCCAACATAGAAACAGTTGCTCCTCACAGCCAATTGGCCTGGAGGTCAACCCCTCCCAGTGATACCAACAACAATCTAGGCTTAACTACAACAAAACTGTGCAGCTCACAAAGGGGTGCATCAAGATTGCCCACCTCAGGTAATTGGGGAGGCTGAGCCACTGTGACCTAGACAACACCTACCACACAAAGCTACTCGACCAACTCAGGGAAGCAGCGAAAATGAGGAGACGAGGAGATAAGGAAACAGGTCACAATTGAAAGAAATGAAGGGAAACAAACGACTGGACATAGAGGTAAAAAACCACAGTTTTTCAAGAGGTTCCTAGAAAAGGCTGATAAATTTAATGAGACCCTCAAGGAAATGAAAAAGGACCAACTAGAAATTAAGCATACACTGACTGAAAAAATATTATACAGAGACCTAACAGCAGACTAGAAGACTTTAAGAGTCAAGTCAAAGATATGAAATACAAAGAAGCAAAAAACACTCAGCCAGAAAAGAAAAAAGAATCCAAAAAATTGGATACCAACATCCATACCAACATCCGACTTATGGGGGTGCCAGAAAAAGAGAGCAAGATACTGAAAACCTATTTGAAGAAATAGTGACTGAAAACTTTCCCACCTGGTGAAAGAAATAGAAATAGACTTAAAAGTCCAGGAAGCGCACAGAACCCCAAACAAAAGGAATCCAAAGAGGACACACCAAGACACATCATAATTAAAATGCCAAGAGCAAAAGATAAAGAGAGAATATTACAAGCAGCAAGAGAAAAATAGTTACTTACAAGGGAGCACCCATACGCTTGTCAGCTGATTTCTCAACAGCAACTATGCAGACCCAAACTGGGAGCCCATGTGTGTTAAGAATGGAATATGACTAATATAAACCTGCTTTAGATTTGTGTGAGAGATGGCACTTGGGTAGTACTGCAGTGTCTGGGAGAGGGGATGCATGGTGTAGAGCAGTAGTAATAGTGATGTAGCTGAGGAACATTTTAGGTTTGAATGGGAAGTACTTAGCAATTGCCATGAACAGAGCCAGGACTATTGGGAGATGGGAACAAGTTTTAACGAGAAGGTAATTAATCCCACTTGAGACATATTAGAGTTAAAGCTGGAGATGTAGGCTGCACCCAGAGCTTGAGAAACTTGCGTGCAGGCTGAGGAAGTCATTAAGAGTTTAGGTGTGAGAATCACTGATGGATGGTAATCAAGGGAGTAATTTGACTAGTTGTACATTTTATAAAGATCTCTCTTATGGCTTTATCAAAGGCGGATGTGGGGCCAGCAAGATTTGTGTGAGAGACAGCACTCAGGTAGTACTGGAGTGTCTGGGGGAGAGAGGATGCATGGTGTAGAGCAGTAGCAATAGTGTTGTAGTTGAAAAAAAGTTCAGGTTTGAATGGGCAGTACTTGCCATGAACAGAACCAGGACTATTGGGAAATGGGAACTAGTTTTAGTGAGAAGGTAATTAATTCCACTTGAGACATATTGAATAAGAGAAGAAAGTACTTTTAACTTCTGTTTTTTAGCCAAAGTATCAGTCTGTGAGGTAGAGATTGAAGAGTCACAGGGTCTATAAACAACTCCCAAGTGTGGAGAGATGAAGTAGCACAGAGCTCAGGAAAGGACATGTGTGCACAGGGCAGGGGCTGAGCCTCAATGTCAGAGCTTGCTTTCTTAGGGTTGCTGTGTATATGTGGATGGGAGTTTGGGGACCGGAATTTTTGAACTATGGACAGCCTATGATGTCTGAATTGGCTTTCAGTAAGTAATGTGTGAATAGAAATAACTAATAAGCTCCTAATTTCTTACAAGCAATAATGATGATTCTTTCCCTTTTGTTCAAGGTTTAATCAGTAATAACTAAATGTCTGTTTCTTTCTCCTGTAACTCACCATATATTGAAATTCTTTAGGAAAAACAACAATATAATGTTATGGGTCTAGAGCAGTGGTTCTCAACCTTTCTAATGCTGCGACCCTTTAATACAGTTCCTCATGTTGTGGTGACCCCCAACGATAAGATTATTTTCGTTGCTATTTCATAACTGTAATTTTGCTACTGTTATGAATTGTAATATAATTACCTGTGCTTTCTGATGGTCTTAGGCTCTATAGCAGCAGTTCTTAACCTGTGGGTCACGACCCACAGGTTGAGAACCACTTGCAGGGTCACCTAGTGGTTCATGATGGGTCTCCCTTCTATGATTTTCCTCTTTATTTATGGATATTTTGCTAATTGAGACAATGTGCTTGTTTCTGTTAGTCATATTCCATTTACGAAGAGATTTTCTTCCCATCAACAAAGTAGGAAAAATAAATTACTTGTCCTACCTCTAACTGATGCTGGGTTTTTACCCATATCTTTGACCCTTCACCCTCATTTCTCCCTTGTGCATTGACTAGAGGACATAATGTCTCCTGTGGATCTTAGCAACTTAGAAGTGACATACAGATTTTTTTGAAGTGGCTATTTATTCATGTTAGTTTAGCAATAAAAATTTATCTTCATTGTGAATATGTTTGCTAAAATGTATTTTAAAAGAGGACATGTATCAGTTTTTGAAGTTGTTATGCTAAAAGCCTCAGCATATTTGCCACCGGCATTTGCATTCCAGTTTCCAATAATAGAAATACCACCAATATCTTCTGTTAACTAAAGAAGCAGGAGTTCTGTGAGTGTCAACATTCTGGGTGTCTTAAAGTGGTCCAGGAGGGGTAAATTTCCCGTTTTCTTAAGACCCAACAAAGAAATTTTTGGCTCGGGGGAGCTCATGGCCACTGAAAGGCTGACTTATGGTAGGCCCTCCTAATCCGGTTCTCTCCCCAATACTTGACATATAAATAAAAGTTACTTCAGATTTAATTTCTGTTTCAAACAGTGTTTTAAAGTTTTTAAAGATGTGTTTAAATTTTTAGTATTGGCTACATATGCATTATAGAAATAATTGATATTCATAAAGATGATCCCCAAACAGCATGAAATGTTGAATCAAAGCAATATCATATTTTCTCTAAAGTTTCTAAGGCAATAAACTGGATATTCATAAACTATATGGGGTAAAATTCAAAGGCTTAATTGACTTAAAGGTTACCTGTAGTTCAGCTAGAATGACTCATATTTGACCTCTTTGGTTAACTATAGTTTTACTATATGGGCTTGCTGAGAGCACAGCCTTTGTTAGCTGGACAGAGGAAATGATCCAGATTTATGGAAGGTGCATGTGATAATGAAATATTTAAAATGTAAATGTAGGAAATCCTTTGCACTTCAATGTATTGAAGCCAAGTAGGAAATTATGTGTGTAAGGATGGCAAAATACCCAGTCACCTGGAACATCATATCACTTACCTATGCAGAAGAGAAATTGAATAAAGTTGAGCCAAATGATAATGTGCCAACCCAACCTATCATAGAAATGGGGAAAATGTGAAGTTGTCACGTTTTATGTCAAGACAACAATTTTTCAGGATTTATATATACCTTTTCTTAAGTACAAAAAGATAATTCTAGCTGCTTAAAGAAACAAAGGAGTAAGTTGGAATGCAGTGACAGTTTTATTTTGCAATAATGGGATGCAAGACTTTGGAATGGAATGGAGCCACTGAAAAGTAAGGGTCAGCTTTATTTATTAAGATCATCCTTTTGGTGAAATCTGTTGGAGTTTGATATCTTCTGAGAAACAAAGAAACTCTGGTATTTTTCAAGGAAGCTTACTTTCATGAGGTCCAAGAAGATGAAAAGGTGATTTCTTATTAAGGAATCATCTGCTGGTATTTCCCAAGACTAAGATCTGTGCCTCTCGAGGGACGCTCTGTATCTGGTGGGTGGACCCTAGGCAAGAAGCCCAGTGTTAATGTAGTGCCATGTGCTCTACTGTCTGTTCTTCCAGACTGGCCAGGTCGGCTAGGATTACACCCCAGGCTCCCCAGCTTCTTTTTCATTTTCTAGTGTATCACAACACTATTTACCCAAATTATACTGATGCCAATAAGAGGCCTTCAAATAAAGTATGTCTTACATTCATTTCATTTTTCTGGATATTTCAGGTTTGATTCCTGGACTTGTGTCTTTACCTTAAGAATGTCCTCTGCCACATCTGTCATTCCTGCTATTAGTTGTTCTTCTAACAAGTTTACATACTCTAAAAACAATGTGAGAATTACTGACTGCATGCAAAGTTTCCATTGTATTCATAAAAACTCATATTCCTATATATTTTTAAGTTTTATTTACCAGATAAATTTTGTTCTTTATAGGTGTATCAAATGAAAATGTCCTCTTTTATATTGGAATATATTAGACCCACATCAATGTCCTGCAAAAAAGACATATGGAACAAATATTTATTGAATGAGTTAGTTATAATACATTAGCCACTTTGAATTAACTATAAACCAAATGTTTTTATGTAATAGCTTAATTTTCCTGCCACATAGGTCAATTCATTTATATCTGTTATTGTTTTATTATTTTTCTTTACTCATCTTAAAGCTTAGTCACTTTAGTCAAGATAGGTATTTTTTTCATTTTTCCAGGGGTATAACATGGAGTTTCAACCTATGAATTCAAGTCTACTTTTATTTTGAAATGACTTTTCTTATTTATACATTTATATTTTTGGCCCACTATTTTACTTATTAATTTTGGGATTACCAGTATGCACAGTATGATTCTTCCTGTTTTTTTTTAAATGTCATTTATTTCCTTATAATTTATGTATAGTAAAATTCACCCTTTTAAAACTGTGCAGTTTGACAAGTTGTGACAAATGCTGTTCGATCACTACTACAATGAAGATACAGAATATCATTTATCACCTCAGAGCTTCTCTCATGTTTCTTTGTAGTCATAGGAGCTTGCTTTTCTAAAATGTTTTGCACCAGTGATCATGTTTTTTGATCAGTTCATTCTTGTGGCCTTCAGTGTGCAATTGCTGAACAGTTAACTGGAAAAAAAAAGGATTAACCTTCATATTCATGACATAAATGAAAATTAAGCAACAATTAATATCACTTCTGGCTGTCTTATTGGAATATATTAAAAAGATGGCATGTTTTGTAAAAGTAGTGTAGTTGCAATATTATATATATTGCTTGTGGGAATAAATTTTGACACATTTTTTGAAGTGAGTGATATATTACCACTTTGAAAATATCCAGTTCATTAAAATATTAATTTCACGTTCAAAGAAAGTGTTAAAGATATACATTGGTATTAATGTATAAAGATAGTTGTCATAGCATTTTTAGAATAAAAAAACTATTACAAAATGAATATTCAACCGTATAAAATTGATTACATTATGTTATATCTGTGTAATGGGATATTCAGCCATTAAAATATTTTTGAATATGTAATTGTTATGTGATATGCTCATTTTAATAGATTAAAAGATTTAATAGATTGTGACTGACTCCCTGGCTCGTAACTATTCCTCCTTTCTCAGGGATGGGCAGATTCCCAAAGATTCTATTTCTGCCATAGTTTATTGATTGGAATTTTTCAGATTTCCTATAATCAACATTGCTTCTTTTATAATCTCATTTAAAAAAGAAAGTCCAGCTACCTCCTGTGGATGGCATATAATCAATAGAATATTAAGCATTTCTGAGGCCACAATACTATCACCCTGTGGGGTAAATTTCTATTACATGGTCAAGCCCTTGCTTAAATGGGCAGTTTGGGAATTTCATTTGATATATGTTCATTGTTCTCACTACACTATGGACCTTTCAAGACCAGGCAGAAATGTAGATGTTGGAGAAACTGAAAGAGCAATTTATTTTCTGAGGCTTGTTCCCCTCAAGTGGCACTTACTTGTTCAACCCTTTTCTTAGGTGGCGATGTTGAGCTATGATTGTTAACACATTATGAAAGGAAGCATTATAATGGTGAAACACTGGAAGACCTTTTAAAATAGGGCCTCTTTCTTATTTATGTATTCCCCAAGGAGCAAATGGTACCCACCATGGCCCTGTCTAAACCCATCCATAAGCTTGCTCCTCAGATGTAAGAATCCTCTTGTTTCTACCCCAGGTAAAAGATAAACACTTCTGCTCTCATAATTTTCCATGTGTTTATATGCCCTCACACTGTCTTCAGAAGGCCAGAAATGGCATCTGAATTTTTCTGTAAGATATTAATTAAAGCTCCCCTTAGGGTGAAAACCTGAAGATTATTACTTAAATCCTAAATTAGTAAAATGTCATTTAGAAATGCTAAGCATATCTGGTGCTCTGTATATTTCCTTTGAGCCCACTGGCTCCTATTAGCAATCAGAAGATATATATATATATATCTATATATATATATATATATATCTATATAGATATATATAGATATATATATATCTATATAGATATATCTATCTATATATATCTTCAGAAGATATCTATATCTATATCTATACATCTTCAGAATATATATATATATATATATATATTCTGATATAGCTCAATTTTGAAAATTAAATGTTTTTTTAATAAACACTTTTAATTGAAAATATGTGTATACATTTTTAGGATATATATATATATATATATATATATATATATATATTGTTTTCAAGAATGTTCAAGAATGATCCAAAATGGGATTTCTGTTTATAACCATCTTTTATTTCTATGGCATAAGAAAATGTGTAGTTTTATTTCTATGGCCTAGGAAAATGTGTATAATTTGTCTTTCATATTAGCCTTTCATTATATATCTCCTATATAATAAAAGGCTAATATGCAAATTGATCGAATGGCAAATTGACCAGTCGATATGACATGTATTGACCACCAGGGGGCAGACACTCAATGCAGGAGCTGCCCCCTGGTGGTCAGTGTGCTCCTACAGGGAGTGCCACTCAGCCAGAAGCCAGGCTCATGGCTGGCAAGAGCAGTGGTGGTGCCCGGAGTGGGCCTAAGCTGTCAGTTGGACATCCCCTGAGGGCTCCCAGACTGTGAGAGGGAGCAGGCCAGGCTGAGGGACTTCCTGCCAAGTGCACAAATTTTGTGCACTGGACTTCTAATATACTAATAAAAGGGTAATATGCTAATTAGACTGGGTTGACCGGACATCTTCCAGACATCTAACTTCCTTCTGGACAAAGCCATGGTGGTGGGGGCTGAGGCAGAGGTGGTTAGTGGCAATCAGGCCAGCAGGGGAACAAACAATTAATCAGGTCAGCGGGGGAGCAAGCAGTTAGGGGGTGACCAGGCCAGCAGGGGAGCAAGAAGAGAGGGGTGATCAGGCCGGTAGGGGAGCAAGCAGTTAGGGTGTGATTAGGCCAGCAAAGGAGGACATTTGGGGGGCATCAGGCTGGCAGAGCAGAGCAGTTGAAGGCGATCAGGTTGGCAGAGGAGGGCAGTTGGGGGGATCAGGCTGGCAGGGGTGGGCAGTTAGGCAGCAATTAGGGCAGCAAGGATTGGTTAGGGGGTGATCAGGCTGGAAGGCAGAGGTGGTTAGGGGCGATCAGGCAGGCAGGCAGGTGAGTGGTTCTGAATTGTGAGAGGATTGTCCAACTGCTGGTTTACATCCCTTTCACAATCCTGGACCACTGGCTTCTAACTGCTCACCTGCCTGCCTGCCTGATTGCCCCTATCCCCTCTGCCTGCCTGTATGGTTGCCCCTAACTGCCTCTGCCTACCTGTTTAATCTTCCCTAACTTGCCCCCTGCCATCCTGATTGCCCCAAACTTACCCCCTGCCATCCTGATCACCCCTAACTTGGCCTCCCCTGCTGCCCTGATTACCCCTAACTGCCTCTGGCTCAGCCCTCAGTCTAAGCTGCAGTCTGGTCTCCCTTTGTGGGAGGTGACCTGGCCGATCAGGGGAAGGTGCCACCCTCACCCTCCTGCTGCTGCCACTGCCAGCCTCCACGTCTGCCTGAGCCTGGGTCCACCCTGCTGCTGGTGGCTACCTGAGCCTCTGCCCTTGCAACTGCTGCAGCTTTGTCTGGAAGGACGTCCAGAAGATGTCTGGTCTAATTAGCATATTACCCTTTTATTAGTATAGATATGGTGTGAGAGAGAGATGAACTGTATCTTCTCTTTAGTTTAATATATTTTTTGTTTTCAAGAATGTTCAAGAATGATCCAAAATGGGATTTCTGTTTATAACCATCTTTCTTTTATTTCTATGACCTAGGAAAATGTGTATAGTTTGTCTTTTGGATTTAAAATCATAAATAAAATACAAAGTAACCCTGTTCTTTACTGTTCTTCTAGAAACAGAACTTATAATCTTATTCATCATATGATCCAACACAAAAGATTATAATGTCCAAGGAAATGACTGTGAATCCATGTCTTTTCCCATACATGTTTCATTTTTGAACTTTTGATTGAAGATCATGCTCTACTAGAAGCACAACAGTGATACCAGTCAACTCCATATCAGATCTGCTTCTTGAGGTTTTCAGAATAGTCTAACAAGGGTCATTCCACTTTTGACAAACCACACTGAATTCTGGGCTCTCCACTGGTTTGGTGTTTTATGATGAGGCTAAGGTTTGGTGGGTTATTTAACCTAATGCAATTAGGTACATTTCTGAAATAAACCAGCTTGGGGCCAATAATTTTAAAATAAGTGAGCAATTTGACTCTGAAGTTTTTCTGTGATAGAAACTGACTTACTTTTCATGCTATCAGAAACTAAATTGCTGATCAATGAAGAAATGCAGTGAGCTGGAAAAAATATTTATTGAAACCATTGTTAAGAAAATATATTTGTGTTATACTACCGAACAAGATGTACTCTTTTTTTTTTCTTTCTAAATCTTATGTTCTGGTCTGCCATCATAAAAAGAGATATATTTTCTTTTATAATTATTTAGGTTTTTACAATTGGCATAGAAATAAAAAAGGAGAGTAAAAATAAATCTATAAGGTTTGCTTCCCTGACAAGTAGTTTATAAGTCATAAAAAATGTACCTATTTATATTCTTCAAATTAATTATTTTATTAATAAAGTAAGAGCTGCTTAAATATTTGATTAATGCAAATGTAGGATAATTATTGTCTGAAAAGTTCTTTTTGGTTTTGATAAAAATATTTGAAACCATTCTCTTAACTATTGGTTGTACCCCAGGAGTATTTATAAAAGTAAATGTGATGGTTGGTAGATGAAGAAAATTTCTGTTTAAAATATCAACATACATTTATAACAATTTTCTTCTTGCCATTATTTCTCCATCCTCTATCCCTATCTTTGCTGCCGAGTCTTATAAATCTCTCCCATTAAGAGTTTGCTAGCTTTTGAGAATTGATTGACTCCAGGGTTATGATATGGTGAATGGATTATTATAAAATAACTAAAAGGAAGCTTAGAAGGGGTTCTATGTATGAGACAGAAGAATACCATTAAAAAATTCCTTTAAAGATCAGCTATAAAATTTGTGGACCCAATTGCAAAAGAAAATGCAAAGTTTTTTGTTTAAAAAAATTTAAGATGGTGGTAGTAGAGCATTTTAAGCTAAGAAGGGGGGTCCTTTGCAACTGCATAGATTGATACCCATAAAGCCAGTGTTTACTCCTTATCTTGAGAGCCTCTTAACTATTCTCTCATCTTGTTTTATCTTTTTTTAAGTTTTAAAGACAAATACAATATGATTTTCCTTATATGTGAAATCTAAAGAGCAAAATAAATGAACAAACTAAATAGAAAAAGACTCAAATACAGAGGTCAGACTGATGATTGCCAGAGGGGTGGGGCCCGGGGGGCTGTGTAAAAAGATGAAGAGATTAAGAAGTACAAGTTGGTCATTACAAAATAGTCACGGGGTTGTAAAGTATAGCAAAGGGAATACAGTCAATAATATTGTAATAACTATGTGTGGTGCCAGATGGATACTTGACGTATCAGGGGAAACACTTTGTAAAGTATGTGATTGTCTAACCCCTATGCTGTACAGCTGAAACTAATATGAAGTAAGATTGAATGTAAACTGTAATTAAAAAATAAATAATTAGCCCTGGCTGGTGGTTCAGTTGATTGGAGTATTGTCCCATGCACCAAAAGACTGCAGGTTCAATTCCCATTCAGGCATACACCTATGTTCAATCCCTGGTTGGGGTGCATACTGGAGGCAATTGATTGATGTTTCTCTCTCACATCTATATCTCTCTCTCTCTTTGTCCCCCTTCATTTCTCTCTACAATAGATAAAAACATCTCCTTGGTTGAGGATTAAAAAATTAAAATTAAGCCTGGCTGGTGTTGCTCAATGGCTGAGTGTTGATCTATGAACGAGGAGGTCACAGTTCTATTCCAGGTCTGGGCACATGCCCCGGTTGCAGGCGTCATCTTCAGTGCGGGGTGGGCAGGAGACAGCTGATCAATGATTCTTTCTCATCATTGATGTTTCTATCTCTCTCTTTTCCTTCCTTTCTGAAGGAAGAAAGATCATTGATGTTTCTATCTCTCTTTCTGAAGGAAGAAACATCATTGATGTTTCTATCTCTCTCTTTTCCTTCTTTTTTAATATATTAAAAAATTAAAATATAAAGAAATTATTATTTATTAAAATATAATAGTATGTAATATTATATTAGTTTAAGGTATATAACATAGTGATTTGAGATTTATAAATCTTAAGATATGAACACCACACTCAGTCTAATAATTATCTGTCACCATGCAAAGTTACTAGATTATTATTGACTATACTAGAGACCTGGTGCACAAAATTCATGCCCGGGGGCAGGGGGAATTGTCCCTCACCCAGCCTGTGCCCTCTCACAGTCTGGGACCCCTTGGGTAGGGTTCTTTGGCCTGGCTGGTATTCAGGGCCAATAGGGGTTTTCCTTCCCCCAGTTGCCAGCATCTGGCCCACCCCCACCACTGCCATCTGTATGGCACTGCCCCTCCTTGCCAACCCTGGTTGCCTCCCTCTGTGGGCAACAGGCATGGGGTGTGATTGCTTGGCTGGCCTGGGCCTCCCTTTGTGGGGTGATCGCTGGCTGGTGGCCTGGGCCTCCCTCGACAGGGCAATGGTGGGGCCCCTGACCCACCTTGACTGGCCTGGCACCAGTGCGTGTCATAGTGTGGTTGTCCGGAAGATTATCTGGACAGTCGTCCAGATGATCACTGTTCGGTTGTTCAGTTAATTTGCATATTATGCTTTTATTATTATAGATTCCCCTTCATCTTTTTCATCCACTACCTTTTTTTAAACCACCAAGGACCATCTATTCTCTCACTTACTACAGACTTTAAGCTGCTGTCTTTTCTCTCCCTTTAATAGGTGGAATTCTTATTTTTGCTTTCTGTCAATTTATAATTCATGTATGGCCTCTAAACTGCCCAACAGTATCTTTTTATGACAACTAATTCCAGAACATATAACCATCTCTTTGGTTTTTCTTCTCCCTTCATAAAATAGCTTTCCTTCTCTGCCTTGTGTGCTCTAATGGTTTCAACACCCTGCTCTTTGTCTTTAATCTAACACTCCCACTACCCTGGTATTGTTAGAAGTTCTATGGGTTCCTGGGTTAAGTGACATGTCTTAAGACTAGAGAGCAGCACCAAGATTCCTTTATTCTCATATTCCACTTTTCCTACCATCAGATTTCACAGAGATCTATGAACCAAATATGTACTTAAAAAAATTCTAGATGTGTTTTAGCTCTGATGTTATGACTTCATTTCTACTTTTATGGACTGGACCAGAAACTAACTTAGAAAGAGACAAAGGTTCCCTTTCATCATCTTAAGGTGAAACTCTTAAGAAAATGCTAAGTCTTTGTTTTGTTTTCTCCTGGACACCTCCAGATCTTTTAGTTCTTTAGATCAAAAGATACCTCCTAAAGAGGAAGAGGGAGTTTTAAAAGTATACCCTTAAAATTAAATTCATTCTTGAGATCAGATTAGTTTATCTCTCCAAATATACAACCCAAGCAAATAAGGACAAGGAACCAAAGAACACATCAAAATTCTTTTTAATGTTATTCTTCCTAACAGATATATTTATCCCTTCTGACCACAGTCCAAGAATCTCAGCCAAGAAGAGGAGTGAGGTCAGCTGTAGTTCCTTCTGGCTTTTATGTTTCCAGAAATAGTTTTGAATTTCTAAAGCAGCTTCTTAATTCCTCCCAATAACCCAATAAGTTGAGGCAGGTAGCAATTACTTTTTATTAAAGAGTAAATTGAGACTTATGTGACTTAGCTGATATTTCCCAAGGTCAAAAAAAGTTTTGTAAATATTTAATGAGAACTCAGAATTCTCAAATGCCTAATAAAGAATTTTGCTATATCTTGTTGCAGACACCAAGATATTTGTTACTATTGTTTTTGTTTATCTTCTTTTCTATTTTATATCTTCTTTATCTTCTTTTCTATTTTATTTCAGGTTCATTATCTTATCTTCTTTTCTATTTTATTTCAGATTCATTATCATCTGAATTTCTAACTTCATTTGCTTTGTTTTTCTACTTTTTCTACTCATCATTCCTAAACATAATTCTTTAGTTTATGTTTGTGTAACTTTGAGAAATGAATTGTTTTTCAAGCTTTTGAGGTTAGTTCTTTAATATGTGTTATTTCAAAAGTGAGGCAAGAATTAGTTATTACAATTTTAGGCTGAACCAATAACTATAGTTTCCATAGGTGGCTGGCCACCATCTATGATCTCTGAGTTGCCCTTAATAGTTATTTGTCTTGATGTATTTTTGTTAGCATTAAATAGTATCTTGCGGTTAGACAGGGATTTAAAACTGTGCAGTTACTTAGTCACTTGCTTTTTTCATTGCTTCCCATGTAAGCCAATGACTAAATGAACAATTAGGACTTGAGTCGTGTGAGGGATGTGTTTTATTTGGCATGGACCCTAATGATCAGATAATGAACAGCTTCATTCCTATCAAGAGGATATTCTAAAGGATGGTTTCATTTCTTAATGCTGACCCTCACTCTGAGAGGCAGGCTGCTCTAATCATGATAGTTAATGACCAATAAGTGGCCATTTGTCATATTTTCACTCTTTATTTCAGGCCTCAGCCAACCTCTAACATAAAGGATTCAAACTATGATGAAATGTTTTTTCAGGTAATGATGAGAGAGATGATGAGAATTTTTAGGGCAGGGTTCATGCTCCATATGTTCTCTGTAGTAATTATGGTGAAAAATAGCAGTTTGGTTTGGAGGCACTACACAGTTTGATTCAATGGACATTTATCGACTACTCTGTGTAACTCATAAGAATAGAAAACGAAAGATATCACAGCACTCATCTCTGCCTCTAATAAGCTTATTCTGTAATAGAAAGTTTGATTCTAATCAAAATTTAAATGAAATAAGTTAGGGCAAACTTGACTACTAGATTTGTGTGTTGAAAATATTATAAATAGGAAATACCAGAAGTCCCTAAAAGTTATGAAGACCTTTAATTGTTTCTTATGTACTTTTGGCTTGTTCATACTTAACTTTGACTAGAATCATGATCCAATATTTGAAAAGCTCACAGTTAAATTGTAAAACTGCATTAGCTACATTATTGAAGCTGGCTTGTTATGTTTAAATTTCCATAATCCATTTACAAGGTTTATCCATTTAAAAATCTCTAAATTAGCAGTTTTCTCTGCTTCTATTATTCAGGTCATTGCACCTTAGATAAGCTAAATGTTTAAGTGTGCCTTAGTAAAAAATGCAAACAAAATTGAAATATTTGCTATCGGGAGGTCAAAACAGAAATCATCAGAAGTCTGAATAAAAGCTTCCGTAGTTTTCTATTTTGTCTTTCCTCCTTACCACCATGTAAATTACAACTTAATAAAATTTTGTAAAAGGTTTCCCTTTAAAATAAATATTTCAGTTCGAAACACAAATTGTAACATATAAAACTCAGGTAATTTTGGATTCCTTTGGCAAATAGTGTTGTCAATAACAAAGGTACTAAAATAAAATTATTTTCATTTTAAAGTTTAGTTGGATAATATGTCATGAGAATGAATATAGAATATCACATCCAAATAAAAAATGACATTATAGGAGAGAACTAAGATGGCGGCAAAGGCAAAACACCTATCTTGCCGTCATAATCAGCAATTTTAATACTACAACTTAAAGAAGGAACAAACACCTTCCAGAATCACCAGAACGCTCGCCGAGTGAAAATTCCACAAATAAAAGTGAAGATAAGACACTGTGACTTGGAGGAGCGGCGGCGAACAGCGTTGAAAGATTCGCACGGAGAGAGGTTTGGAGTGCGCGCCGCGGAGAGGGCGGGCGGCTGAAAACCGGCCAGTTTTCTCGAACGGGGAGACAGGGGCGTCCCACTGGACTGATTCTCCAGCTCTGGGCGAAGTCCAGAGAACCCACTATCACACGGGGTGAAAACTGGACAGTGGGAGGGCACGCCGAAGCTCGGGTGCTGCCGGGTCTGCTGGCTTGTGGAGAAGGCAGCTCTCCCGCGAGCAGCTCGGCTGCGTGACGGCGCAGAGAGCGCACCGCGACTTGCCTCTCATTCGGAAAACTGTCAGACTGCTTTGTTTTACGACCCTGGGTGAGACATTGAGCATGCAAAGTCATTTGGGGAAAGTCTGAATTCCCCGGCAGCCTGTGGAGCTCCACAGCGGCTCTCTCTCAGAGGTGCTGGCAGCCATTGCCCCCCGGCACAGAGCCCCTGGGGCCGCATAGGGCGGAGCTAACGCTGTCTGCTTGGCCCGGAGACTCCGCCCATCCAACCTGAGCACAGCTGAGCTTCACAGACAATTGGCCTGGAGGTCAAACCCTCCTAGGGCTAACAACAAAAACCTGGGTTTAAATTCAAAAACACTGAATACAACCCATAAAGGATTGCAGTAAGAGTACCCACCTCAGGTAACTGGGGAGACTGAGCCACTGTCCCTTTGAGGATAGCCACCACATAAAGCAGCCACCATGCAGAGACATGGAAAGAAATCAGGAGTGAAAGAAATGGAGGAGAAAAGACGACAAGACATAGAGTTCAAAACCACGGTTATAAGGCTTTTCAAGAGGCTCCTACAAAAGGCCGATCAACTTAATGAGAATTACCAGGAAATAAACAAGACCAACCAGGAAATAAACAAGACCAACCAGCAAATGAATGAGATTTACAAGGAGATGAATGATACTTACAAAGAAATGAATGAGACCCTCAGGGAAATGTGCAAGACCTCTGAGGATACAAACCAGACCCTCACAGATAAAAAAAAGGACCAACTAGAAATCAAGCATACACAGGCTGAAATAAAAAATATTACACAAAGTCCTAAAAGCAGTCCAGAGGGCCACAAGAACCAAGTCAAAGATTTGAAATACAAAGAAGCAAAATCCACTCAGCTGGAAAAGCAAGAAACAAAAAGAATTCAGATAATTGAAGATAGCATAAGGGGCCTCTGGGACAACCTCACGCAAGCCAACATCCGAATTATTGGGGTGCCAGAAAAAGAGAGAGAGCAAGTTAATGAAAACCTACTTGAAGAAATAGTGACTGAAAACTTCCCCCACTTGGTGAGAGAAACTGACTTAAAAGCCCAAGAAGTACACAGAACCCCAAAATATAGGAATCTAAAGAGGACCACACCAAGACATATCATAATTAAAATGCCAAGAGCAAAAGATAAAGAGAGAATATTAAAAGCAGCAAGAGAAAAACAGTTGGTTACCTATAAGGGAGCACCCATACGATTGTCAGCGGATTTCTCAACAGAAACGATGCAGGCCAGACGGGAGTGGCAAGAAATATTCAAAATAATGAAGAGCAAGAATCTACAACCAAGATTACTCTATCCAGCAAAGCTATCATTCAGAATTGAGGATCAGATAAAGTGCTTCGCAGATAAGAAAAAGCTAAAGGAGTTCATCACCACCAAACCAGTATTATATGAAATGCTGAAAGATATTCTTTAAGAAGAGGAAGAAGAAAAAGGTAAAAATATAAATTATGAACAACAAATACACATCTATCAACAAATGAACATAAAAATCAAGTGAACTGATAGGCTGATGAACAAGATAAACTGGTGACTATAACAGAAACATGGACATAGAGAGGGAATGGACTGACAATTCTTGGGGAGAAAAGTGTTGTTGGAAGTACAGCAAGAGATTGGACAAAAATCTTGCAACAATGGGAGAGGACATTGGGGAGGGGAAGATGAGGGCGGAGGGTGGGATAGGTACAGGGTGGAGGGAAGATATAGGGGGATAAAAAAGGGGAAACAATGTAATTAATAAACTGAACAATAAAAAAAAAGAATCTCAAAAAAAAATGACATTATATTTAAAAATAATTCAGTTCTTAAAATAGCTTTCTCTAATAATTTATATTTATGCTATTAATTAGAACACTAGAATAATTACATTGATAAAACTCAAAACATCATTGATTACCAAATATTAATCACTCCAAAAAGGGTTTTGATAATAATAAGAGAAAAATAATACTTTATAATGTCTTTTTCTTAGTAATTATCTAAAGTTCAGAAAGTGTCAAGCCAGATACTTTATGGAATAATTTTCGAGTATTAAGATAAATTTATTGTAATGCTTATAAGAATGTTTTGATTCTCTGAAGAAGGAATTATTTACTTTGTGCCTACTGTGGGTATCAAACTTTGTGGAAGACACAAATCTCTCTTCTAAGAACCTTAAAATCCAGAAGCAACATTAAAATGTAACATAAAAGACACTCATAATAGAGGTACAGAAAAAGTAATAGGACTTTTGAACTTTGGGGATATTACTTCCAACTGGAGAGTGAGTTTGATCACCAAAGAGTCTACACATCAAGAAGCATTCCATTGAGATGGCCCTTTAAGGATGATATAAGTCCAGTGTAGAAGTGCCACACTGGAGGAATGAAAAGCAAGTAAGTGAACACTCTGCTTGATTGGGGCATGGAGGAACTGAGTAACAGGATTTGAAAATATTTGGAAAGTATGTGGGAGAGTATGTATGGGAGAGGCTTGAATGCCAGGTAAGAGAGTAGAACCCTTCAATTCTATTTTGTGAATATATACCAAGCACTTTGTGCTGTGCTGTAATCTGTGGCTATAAAAAACATCAAGACAACAAGGTCACACCTCAAGAAGTCACTTTGTAGATGTTGATGTCATCGATGTTAGGAGTAGGTTAGATGCAATATTGGATGCTTTTGGTCAGAAGAGATCTTCACTGTGATTTGGAAGTCCTAATGTGAAAGTGATCTGTAAAGTAATTTGGACTTGGGCAGCACACTGACGAGTTTCAGTTGTCTCAATTTTATTTTATTCAGTTCTGGAAGGATATCTTTTTAAAGAATAAGAAAACAAAACAAAAAACTATGCTTGAAGACTGGCATGGAGAATAAATTTATGTGGAATGAGGCTTTTTTTTTCCCCAGGAATCCCAAGTTAATATTCTAATTTCATTTAAGTGAAGCTAGTTCTGACATGGTGTAGTCGCTAGAATGATTTATTTCTTTAATATGCACAACTGCATTCACTAATGAGGGCAGAGGCATGGTGCCAGACTGTGAAAGCACCAATGTTTGCCCTCTCAGGAAATCTCAGCAGCTCAAGATCACAGCAAGAGTAAATAAGTGATACCAAGGATTTGAGTGAGAGGGAGAGAATAATGGAGGAGAGGGGGGAAAAAGGACAGATTTTGTTGAAATTAAAGAATGGAACAAATAGGTATAAAATTAATACTCATTCTTATAAGTTTTAGAATAAGGAAATATGGTATCATTAAATACTAAAGGATTGCTAAAAAATTCTGCTGCCAAATTATTAAAGTATTTTTAACATTTCTCCAAATGGTAGGTGGAATTCTAGGACAATAACTTAAGATTCCTACCCTCTGCAGGGCTTGCCCTGTATAATTCTTCTCCAAGAGGGTAGATGGAACCTGTAAATATAATGATGTCTCTCTTATTATTGAATTAAATTATACAGCAAAATAAAGAGTTTTTTTTTCAGATGTGATTATGATTTCTCGAATCAGTTGACTTTGAGTCAATCAGAAGGTAGATAATTCTGGGTGAGCCTGAATTAATTAGGTGAGTCCTTTAAGAAAGATCTAAAAGTTAGAAATGCTCTCCAATCCTGGCTTTGAAGTAAGTCACCATGAGTTACTCAGCAGCAAGTAAATTCTTCAATGACTGCATAAGCTTGGAATAGGATCTCACATGAGACTATGGCTCTAGCTGACATCTTGATTTCTGCTTTGTTAAACCCTGAATAGAGGATCTGGCTAAGCTGAGCTACACAAAATCCAGAATGCTGAGCTACAAAATGTGTGAGATAATAAATGGGTGTTGTTTTAAGCTGCTTTGTTTGTGGTAATTTTTTACACAGCAATAAAAATTAGCACACGCCTCATTGGATACATTTTGTGAGGGCGGGAGAGTGGGAATAATATGCGTGGAACATTCTTAAAAAAAAAAAAGGAATGAAAATCCATTGACAACGTTCAATGATTAGTCAACTTAAAGCATCCAGGTTAGTAGACTTCCCTTCCTGTGCATCTGGCTTTTACCTTAAATAGATAGGTGTAGTTTGGGACAGAGTAGCCCATTATATGAGGACATTAAATGGCCATGTATTTCTGTGACAGAGAAAAAATATGCCCTTCTCATTTGATTATCTCTGAGGAGTTTTTTGCTAAGGGGAGGTTGTTTTGATTAGAATTGGACTTGCATTATTGAAAGTATTTATCAGTTAACTATCAATTAAAGGTACAACTGATTAACTTATTGTACCTCTTTGTTTCTATTTGGAAAGTATTTCCTTTACATTGCACTGAGGAATGTCATTAAGAATTACATGTTTCATGTAGAAGCAGAAATAATGGTTGTTAGAATGTTATGCAACTGTAATACTTGTGAAAGGTTCAGCTTTCTTCCCTCCAGCTTTCCTGCTTGATTCCTGGGATAATAGAAATTGATTTTAGAAAAAATGAAGAAATGAACAAAACCACTATAAGCAGAGTAAATCTACAGAGTTATGCTAATAAACAACGTGGCAATCTTTAGGAAGGGAAGGAAAATAGGATTCCCTATCAGTAAAATAGCACATGGAGTTAGGTTATTAGAAGTGGTTCAACATAGCCATAAAAAGGTTGATTTGTCTCATAAATGTGTCATCAAGAGGATGAGCTGATTCCTTTGAACCTTTCTTCTGAAGGCTGAATTTGAAGGCCAGTGCCTCATTATAACTATAAGCAATGGAAGAAAGAAATAACAGAATCTCTAAAAACTTGTATCAGGAGCCCAGAGGAGATGTGGAGGCACCCAAGAAGGCCAGAGAACTAAGAAGAGAGGACAGAAAAAGAGCAAAAGAGAAGACATATCCCAGTGTCCTTTGATGAACAAGATTTGTATTATCTCCTGAGTGTATGCTTCACCCTCTAGCCATCCTAAAATTGCCAGGGCCTATGACCTCTGAACTCATTATCTGACTGGTTCATGATAGACTACACCAGCACCTTCTTCATGACTATGGCAGTTGAAGTTATCTTCTGCACCCATATGAGGGTGTGGAATTATTCTCACTCTCTTCCCTCAGCTGCCTGGGTGGATGGATATTCACTTTAATCACAAATGGAATCTGGAGTGAAGAAGTTTGTGGAGCAAAGTTAAGAGGTAGATTTTATAGTAGTCTCATGACCACATAGTAAGAGTTTTTTTTCTTTCTTCTGCTACAATGTTCCTTCCTGAATAATATCCAATTCAGTATTTTTCATTCTTATAGAGAATTACAGTCCAAAAGTGATTTCACTGGAATTGTAGCATTTTAAGTTACAAAACATATACACATAAATATGTACTTTCATATTCAGTTAGCTTCATACAGGTTAAAGTTTCTCTTTAAAACTAAAAGTTTACCATTATGGCTTTGGATCATTTTGAATTTTCTGGATAATACAATTATACTTTCAATTCCCCCTAATCAAAAGCAATAGTATTTCTTTTTTCCTTTCCAGTAGTACTCCATTGTGTAAATATACCACAGCTTTTCTAGCCCCTCAACTACTACTTGGGTTGTTTCCAAGTCTTGTCTATTGTAAATAATGCTGAAATGAACACAGAGGTGCATATTTTCTTTTGAGTTAGTGTTTGTTCAATGAATGAATGAATGCCTAGCCTGAAATAGATCACATATTTGTTATTGTTTATTTGAAGGAAAGACATTTGCTTTATTTCAGAATATAGTCATGAAATAAGAACTGAAAATTATATTGAGAACCAATCCAGCTGTAGATATCTAAGGAAGAAATTTATTGTGGTAGTAAGTGCTTTTTTTAAGGCAAGTGATTAAAAAAGTCTTACTAATATCTTGCAGTAAATTGACACAGCAGGGAAATGCAAGGTGATCAGAGTACACAGTGGAAGCAGGGAAGCTCTTCCAGCTTAGATGTAGAGTTAGTTAGGAATGCCCTGTACCTAGCTGTTTCTGATTGGAAGTTTATACTAGGGAGAGGCATACTCCCCAAAGAGCTATTACTGTGTATCCAAAATATTACAAATATGATAACTTTAGAACTTTTTCTATCCTTGGTTGACTGTTGTCTCACTTAAATCTGTATATTATTTGCCACTTTTGCCTGCCTCCTAGATTTTTAGGTTTTTATTTTTATTTTTTATTGCTAAGCTAGAGGCTCAGTGCACAGATTTGTGCACTGGTGGAGTCCCTTGGCCGAGCTTGCAGGGATCAGGCTAAAACCGGCTCTCTGACATCCCTCAAAGGGTCTCGGATTGTGAGAGGGCAATTCTTGGGTAACATACCCCAGAATCAGGCTCCCTCCTCTCTGGTTCTGGGGGCATCACCCAAGAACCACAGCTGGCAAATCCCTACAGCTTGGCAGCTCCTGTGTTGAGCATCTATCCCTTGGTGGTCAGTGTGTGTCTTAGCCACTGGTCAAAGTGTTTGCCCCCTGGTGGTCATTGCACATCATAGCTACTGGTCAGATGGTTGGACAGTTGGATGGTGGCTTAGGCTTTCATGTATATACATAATTGCCTCACTTTAGCTCCTAAGATTCTCCACAATCTGACCCTAACTCAGAAATCTTAAAATTCAACCAAAGGGAAGTGCCCTCTAGACATGGCAGTATTTAAGTTCTCTTGTGTGTGAATTTTGGTTTTCATATATCTTTGCCTGTAAAAATAACTTAAGACATAAGCAAAATACAATCTTCTTAATCAATTCTCTGATTCCACTTCTTGGAAAAAATTATTATCTATAATGTTAATTTATTGTATGCTCCATAATCTTTTTTCTGGGATTTCACTGACAGAAAATATTTAAATTATAGAATTACTTAATCTAAAATGTAAGCATCACTGCTTCAAAAAATAAATGAGAAATTTATGTGTATACCATAGTTATATTTTGAGCTCATGAGACTTAATGCCATAAAATCCAAATATATTCTTTAACTCTCCTGTGCCTTAAACATGGACTAACTCATTCTGAAGAATACAACACATATATTTAACAGCATGAAAGTTTTGTAACAGTTTTGATTCAAAATTATGCCTAACATGTTATATTTTCTGTATATATATATATGTTTTCAACTAGATTTTTTTAAACTTTAAAGTGTTAGCTTATTGACTTCATTTGAAAAACAACTTTATTATTCAAAGTATTATAAATGTCTTCCTTCCCTGCCTCACCATTCACCTTCTCTCCCAACCCTTCCTTATGAAATAAGGATTTTTCCTTCTCTCCATCTTTCTTCTTTTCCTTGCTTTCTATATTTTCTTCTTTCCCTCTCCCCCCTTTTCTCCTTTCTTCATTTCCTCCTTACATATTTATTCAGTAAATATATTTAAAATATACAGACACTTAGGGAGCATTTGAATACTAACTGGAACAGCTTAAATTATGAAGTCTAAGAAAAAGAACAACCAGGGTATATCATGAAACCCATGGAGAGATAGTGCAGTTCGATTTAAAGAGATACTAGAATTAGGAACTAAAATAGTTATTTTATCTCTCCCTCTCTGTGAGAAAAACACAGTCTCTTCTCTCTGGTTTCTCTTTGTGTCTATTCCATTTTTTTCATTTTCTGTATGAATCTGTCTCAACTAGCTTTTCAGTACACATGACACGAAAGTGACAGCATTTCATTTTCTGAGAAACATGACCTTCTGGATTCAGAACTTACTAGGAATTGATTCCTAGACTCGTGTTTCAGAGTTGAAGTTCTGGATGAAGAGACTAATCTGCTCAGCTCCAGGGTCAGGTCTCCACTTTTGCTTCAAACAAAGGAGGGGGAAGAATCCTGATTGGAGAAATGTGGCAAATGAAACCATCCCTCCAGCTAGAATAATTGCACAGGGAATAGTTCATCAGCTGAAAGAGCATCCTAATACTGTCTGTTATATTTGTTATGCATCAAGAACTTTGATAGGCATTATGAATACCAAAGGGTGACAATTAGGGAGACAAAACTTGTACTAGAGTAAATGAATGAGATTAAAAAAGAAATAATGAGTATAAAACTTTGATAAATACATCAATTAATTTAAACCACAATCTCACCTTAAAATATGTAATTTTAGAATAAAAATGAAATATATTTCTTTTGGAGAACATATTTGCCAATTTTATATCCAACAGGGCCCAATCTCCAAAAGTTATAGGGAACTCATGCATCTTAACAAAAGGAAGATAAACAATCCAATCAAAAAATGGGCAAAGGACTTAGATACTTTCAAAAGTGGACATACTAGTACATAAGTCCAAGAGAGATATGAAAACATGGTCAAAGTCACTAATCATCCAAGAGATGCAAATCAAAAATGCAATGAGATACCATCTCACACCTGTCAGAATGGCTATCATCAACAAATCGACAAACGACAAATGACAAGTGCTGGCAAAGATGTGGAGAAAAAGGAACCCTCAGACACTGCTGGTGGGAATGCAGTCTGGAGCAGCCACTGCGGAAAACAGTATGGAGTTTCCTCAAAAAATTAAAAAGAAATCTCCCATTTGACCCCAGTTATCCCACTCCTAAAAATATATACCAATAAATTAGAAACATCAATCAGAAAGGATATATGTATCTCTATGTTCACAGCAGCACAATTCACCATAGCTAAGATTTGGAAACAGCCTACGTGCCCATCAACAGATCAATGGATTAAAAAATGGTGCTACATCTACACAATGGAATACTATGCTGCTGTAAAAAAAGAAATACCTCTCACCATTTGCAACAACATGGATGGACATGGAGAACATAATGCTACTTGCTATAAGCAAGAGAAAGACAAATATCACATGATCTCACTCATTTGTGGAATATAGTGAACAACATAAACTGATGAACAAAAATAGATCCAGAGACAGAGAAGCATCAAACAGACTGTCAAACTTCAGAGGGAAGGCAAGGGAGGAGGATGGTAAGAGATCAACCGAAGGACTTGTATACATGCATAGATGCCTAACCAACGGAAACAGACACTAGGAGGGTGAGGGTATGTGCTTTGGAAGTAAAATCTGTATAATTTGCTAGCTGTAGAGAGTAAGAAAGATAAAATAGTCCAGTAGGACTCCTAGTTCTCTATTTAAGGCTATTGTCTGAATTGAAGTATCATTCACCAATGTTGACATACAGGGAGAAGAAATGCAGGCGTGTGGGAAGAGGAAAATGATAATTCAGTATTGAAGAACCAGAAAGGCATCCAGGTAGTTGTATCCTCAGTTCTTGGCAAGCCACTGTTAGCTACCACATTTAATAGCAACTTTTTACTTTTAAGAAACAGTTCATTTCTCACAAGAATACATTAAATACCTCTTAACTTTTTAACTGTAATCTAACCACATACCACCCCTGGATTGATTTTCCTAAAACACATTTCTGAATATGCTACTCAACAGTTGAATATTTTAAACAGTTTAATGGAGATTGTTGCTAAATGGAACTTATTCTTCTACATTTTTGTGTATAGAGAACACTCCAATTTTTAAAAATATATTTTTATTGATTTCAGAGAGGAAGGGAGACAAAGATAGAAACATCAATGATTAGAGAGAAGCATTGACCGGCTGCATCTTGCTTAGCCCAATGGGAATAGACCTGCAACCTGGGCATGAGCCCTTGACAGGAATTGAACCCAGGATCCTTCAGTTCACAGGCCGATGCTCTATCCACTGAGCCAAACCAGCCAGGGAAAGGATACCCAAACTTTTAATGATTGATAGTTTTTATTGAATTAAATTCACATATTAAATACCTGCAATATGCAACACACTATTGAGATAAAAATATAAATAGGGAAAGGTAACAATCTTCAATAGATTTTAAATTTATATAACATTCAATTTAACTTTTTACAGTATGTATTACAAGAGGTGAAGTAGGATTAATCAAAAGAGAGAGTGCACCAGGTTTAATTTGCTTTGAAAATATAGTATAATCCAGAACTGTTAAGGAATTCATAAGGGAACAAAGATGAACCATATGGGTATTGAAAAGATACTAAAAATATTAAAAAAATATATTCTCCTTTATCTAGTGATGAGAGGGTCATTCATTACATTTGCGAGGGCAATTTTAAGAGATCAGTAAGGCCCTAAGTCAATCGTGAGAATACCATAGAGAGAAATTGAGGCAGTGACCATAGTCTATTCAATGGGCATGAATTTCATCCACCAGGCCTCTAGTTGACTAATAAATGTCAATAAAAATATCCATAAAACAGTAGCAAATATAATGCAGCAGTATATTAAATCTATACTGAAACACAACTGAGATCCATAGCAGGAATGCAAAGATTATTTAATATAAATTCCATTAACATAATTTAGCATATGGAAGGAGAATCATACCTTTTCATATGTGCTGAAATGAAATTCATCATCAATTATGATTAAAAGAATTCTTAGTAAAATAAGTAAATTGAAAATAGTATAGTATAGTAAAGCATGTGCATCTCAACCCCAAAGCCATAAGCATGACTATATGGTAGTACAAGATTCATTTCTATTGGACATAACTATCCACAATTACTACTATCTATATCATAAAAGACCTGTGGTCATGATGCCGAATGACCAAACAACCGGTCACCAGGAGGTCCATGGAGCACCTCCTGCTGGCCAGGAATTGCGGCTTGCGTGGCAAGGCGGGGCTCACACGGGGCTGGCTGGGCTGGTGCAGGGCTGGAGGGGCTGGCAGGGCTGGCGTGGTGAAGGAGGTCCTGCAGCTTATTCAGGGTATGTCTGGGGTACCTTGGCTCACACAGGGCAGGTCTAGGGTCCCGCGGCTCGTGCAGAGCAGGTCTGGGGTCCTGTGGCTCTTGCAAGGCACATCTGGGGTCCCACCTGTGTGGTGGGTCTGGGTCTCACACAATTTCGCACGCTGAGCCTCTAGTTATTTAATATTAGAGGCCCAGTGCACAAATTTGTGCATGGATGGGGTCTGGCTGGCCCACCTGGATGGGGGCCCATCAGGTGGGCCCAGCCGTGGGGGTCTAATGCTGGAAGCTATAGCATTCCCCCAGTGGGATCTAATTATACTTTAAACCTGACCAAAAGAAAACCCACAACAGAACTGTTTTGCATGTTACATGCCATGAGATGAAGTTGTTTATGTTTTGTGTGCAAATGTATATCAAGATGGATGATGGCCCTTTAATGATTTTTGTGATCTTCCTGGGGCTCTGCCCTCAGTTTCCCCATATGATCTTCTTGTCTGTTTGTTTAAAAGTTTTTCTGTTTCTGAATGTGCCTACCCTTCGCTGTTGTTCTTGGCAGCCTCTGGGTCCTTTTCGCTGCTCCTTTTAAAGAGAGATTGAAAGTTCACCTAATCTGCAAGGCACCACATTTTCACAAAATCCCCAGCCAGCCTTTCTACATTCCTCAACAAAGGGCCACCATCCCATTAATGCATAGGTAGTCTTTTTGGCTAACTTGGAAGGGTCTCTGGGGGCTGCAGGCTGTGGAGGGAGAAATCCACACCTTGGCTGCAGTATTAGCAGAGCCCTCTGGAGACTCTGGTCAGGGACAGAAGGGTCTGATAATTATTTTCTGGTGATATAACTAAATGTACATGTATCTAGGGAGCAGGCAGTGATTTAGTGGTGTTGGGGGATGATCAGAGGCAATGCCAGCTACCAACCATCTGTGGCCTTCCCCTTGGCTGACCCTGGCCCCGATCAGCATGTTGGGGGCTGATTTGGGGCCGGGCTGGCTAGGGAAGGGTGGTGAGGGGTATTTGTGGCTAGAAACAGGCGAGTTGGCTGCCACAGTGTATATCATAGCCACCTGTCATTCTGGTCATTCTGGTTGTTCCTCTGTAATGGTCACTGGGCTTGTATATATATATATATATATATATATATATACACACACACACACACACACACACACACACACACACACACACACACACACTAGTGGCCCAGTGCATGAAATTCATGCATGGGGGGATTGAAAGGGGGTGTGTCTTAGCCTGGCCTGCATCCTCTCCAATCTGGGACCCTGTGGGATCAGGCCTAAACTGGCAGTGGGACAACCTCCTCACAATCTGGGACTATTGGCTCCTAACTGCTCACCTGCCTGCCTGCTTAATCTTCCCTAACCACTCTGCCTGAGGGCCTACAGTTGCCCCCAACTGTACCCCCTGCCAGCCTGATCATCCGCAACTGCCCTCCCCTCCTGGCCTGATCACCTGTAACCGCCTCTGTCTCGGCCCTGTCACCATGGCTTTGTCCAGAGACCCAGGCCACCCCTGCCTATGGACCCCCCAGCGACTTCAGGCACTGTCCATGCTGCCTGCCAGATCCCGATCACCACCTGGACCCCTCGGACAACTTCAGGAGCTGCCTGCTGGAACTGCCTGGTCACAATCGCTGCCTGCTGGAACTGCCCAGTTCCAATTTCCGCCTGAACTCCACGGGGGGCATCAGGCGCTGTGATGCCATCTGCCCGGGTCCCCGATAGCTGCCAGGACCCTGAGGGTGACATCAGGAACTGCCTGCTGGAACTACCGGTCTGATCGCCACCTGAACACTGCGGGCAGCGTCAGACACTGTCCATGCCATTTGCCCACTCCCGATCCAAGCCTGGACCCTGTGGGCAGCATCAGGCCCTGTCCATACTGCCTGCCCAGTCCTAATCAATGCCTGGACTCCAGGCAACATCAGGCACCGTCCCCAGGCCTTTCTGGTCCCAAAGCAACCTGGAGCCCACAGGAAACGTCAGACACTATCTATGCTGCCTGCCCCATACCGATTGCTGCCTGGATCCAGCAGGTGACATCAGGAGGTGCCTGCTGGAACTGCACAGTCCCTACCACTGCCTGGACATAGCAGGCAGTGTCAGGCATTACCCATGCCGCCTGCCCGGACCCAATTGCTGTGGACGGGGTCAGGTGCTGCCTCCCAGGCCTGCCTAGTCCTGATCGCAGCCTGGACCCCACAGGCAGCTTCAGGCACTGACCGCCAGGTCTACCAGGTCCATAGTGGCCTGGACCCTGCAGGCTACATCAGATGCTGCCTCTCCCGCCAGCATGTGCAAATTTACCTGCCCTGGGCACCCTGCCATTGCCCTGTGATCTGGGGCCCTCCACCCGACCCCACCTACAGCACTGCTGCAATAGATGGGGGGCCCGACATTGCTGCCTGGTCCCACCCATCACCTGCCCAGGCCTACAGCCAGGTCCGGGGAGAGGCCTCTCCTGAACCTGGGTGTAGACCAACCACCGCGTTGCTGTGGTCCATAGATTGGGGGCCCGTCATACCAGCCCAGCCATGCCCTCTACCTTGCGCCGCTTGGCCCTGCCCCCGCTCCTAATTGGCTGGTAGCCTAGCGAAGTTAGGGTCAAATTTGCATATTACTCTTTTATTAGAAAGGACTAGAGGTACAATACATGAAGATTTGTGCAAGAATGTGCCTTCCTTCCCCTGACTGCCAGCACTGCCTTCACTCCAGCTGGAGCCACATTTTTGCTCCAGCCTGGAGCTGCCTTTCTGCCTTCCCACACTGCCCAGAGGTCCAGAGTGGCTGGGGCGGTGCGGAACACCTGTGTCATTGCCAAGCATCCCGCCCCGCCCCCAGCCGCTCAGTGCCTGAGTATGCAAATCAACCCTCCATCTTTGTTGGGTTAATTTGCATACTCACTCCTGATTGGCTGGTTGGCATTGTGAAGGTATGGTCAATTTGAATCTTACTCTTTTACACATGCACACTAATAAAGGAGTAAGATGCAAACTGACCGTACCTTCACAATGCCCACCAGCCAATCAGGAGTGAGTATGCATATCAACTGAGCAAAGATGGAGGGTTAATTTGCATACTCAGGCACTGAGCAGCTGTGGGCAGGGTGGGATGCTTGGCGATGATGCAGGCGTTCTGCACTGCCCCAGCTGCTCTGGGTATATATGTATTATTTGGGGAGTACTAGTCAATGTAATTGGAATAGTGATAAAAAAAGATGTTAAAGGTACATAGTTCATAAATGGAAAAACATACACACACAAACACATACACACACATACACACATACACACACATACACACAAAACTGAACTGGCAACTTGGGCTGCAATTCTAGGAGAGATTGGTTTTTGTGGTTCAAGTGGTAGTGTTATCAAAGAAAAATTATTTCTTTGGACCTACTTTTTCATTAATGAGGTAATTGGGAGAGAAAGGAATAGGGCACATTTCTGAAAGTAGAGATTTTTAAAATTTTTAAAATTTTTAATTTTAAATATATTTTATTGATTTTTTACAAAGCAGAAGGGAGAGGGATAGAGAGTTAGAAACATTGATGAGAAAGAAACATCAATCAGCTGCCTCCTGCACACCCCTTACTGGGCATGTGCCCACAACCAAAGTACATGCCCTTGACTGGAATTGATCCTGGGACCTTTTAGTCTGCAGGCCAACGCTCTATCCACTGAGCCAAACCAGCTAGGGAGATTTTTTTTTTTTAAGTAACCAAGCTGGATTCCTCTATCAGCCTTCCTCTCCCCATTTGAAAACCAGCCCTGAACAAATACATAGCTTTATGTTATTTCACTGTTTGATATTTGTATCTTAATAAAAATGATCTCCAATAGTTGGTAGTGATAGTTGAAGTCAGCTGTTACTTAACATCAGTTTTAAGAAATCTTGTCTATTTATAGGGGAAAAATTGCATTTAGGGCACATTTTCAGGAGAGATAAACCATGAAGTCGTGATGAAAGGAGAAAATTGGCTGACCAAGTAAACTGGTTTGTTTAATTCTAATGACAATAAACAGTATATAATCTATTTAAAAAAATAAATTTTAGGGCTGGGGACTCCAAATTGAGGGAAATTTAGAAAATAAACATTTGATTGGGAGTTCAGAAAAATGATATTTTCCAGTATAATTTGTGTACTATTTTATAAATGTTTATTTAAAAATAAAGCCATACACTTTAAACTTAATGTGATTATTTGGGTGTTGGTGTTCTCAAAACCTATATTGATGCTTTTAAATGTGAAATACTAGTAAATAAATAGATAACCTAAAGTTTGTTGACCTTTAGTCAGGGAGATTAATTATTTTTCAATTTCAATTTAAGAGAAACACTTTTTTTGTTGTTTTGTTTTGGTTCCAGAATGCAATTTGTTTTGTGCTAAAGAGAGAGGCAATAGTGAATTCAAATCAGACAGTGGATGTAGAAAACATGGTGTTCTATCCAAACATCATTAAACTGATGGCAAGAATACAAAAAGTTATTAACTTACAAGGCAAAAGTGCATGGGTGGGGTTTGAGGGGGACTGAAAATAGCAGATAATAGAGAAGCACCATGATATTTAAAAATATAATTAAAATAGATAAAAGGCAAATCATTAACTAAAACAGAAAATCTGAAATTTCAGTTCACCTTTAATGGTGAAGATCAATCAAGAAGTCTGATTTGTACCTCAGGATCTTGGGTTTGGCAGCAATAGCATATTGAAACATGAGACATAGTGATGGTGGGGCGGAAACAAAGAATGCTGAAACTTGGTGTTCATCCCAAAGCAGTGAGGCAAAGTGTTCTATCACTACACTCCAAACAACTAATAGGATATTTTCTCCTCAACTCCAGCAGAGTTCAGGATGCTTATTCCTCTGGGAGGATAACACAGGACTCTCAGTTTAGGGAGAGTGAGTACTGATGAGCATAGTGATGCTCTACTCCAGTCATAGGTTTATGTTTCCTCTGGGGGAGACTGGAAGATTTTTCTGCAGAAACTGTCAGAAGCAAGAGAAAACCTATTAAGGTAAGGTAATGATTAATAACTATTAGGCTATTAAGATCCCTATTCAGCAATTCTACACACTGAAGCCTTGCCACTAATAAGCCCTTATTACCTAGAACTAGAGGCCTGGTGCAGAAAGATTCCTGCAATAGGGCCACCCCATCTGCTTCACTGCCTTCTCCCCACCCCGCCTGCTTGCTTCTCTGCAGCTTCCATTCCTTCTGCAGCACTTGGCTTCCTTCTCTGCTGTCTTCAGTCTTCACTCTTTGGATATGCAAATTAACCACCATCTTGGTTGGGTTAATTTTCTCCTGATTGGCTGGTGGGCGTAGTGGAGGTATGGTCAATTTGTATGTTCCTCTTTTATTAGATAGGATGAGATTCTAATCAGCTTTATGGATACCGAATGGGATAGCCAATGACCACCAGATATTTGAGAAAAATATCTTACATGAAAGACAGACCAAAATAAGAACTCAGAAGAGGCTGAGTCAATTCAAAAGTTAAAAAACTATAATCAGCCCTAACCGGTTGGGTTCAGTGGATAGAGCATTGGTCTGCAGACTAAAGGGTCCCAGGTTTGATTCCGTTCAAGGCATGTGCCTTGGTTGCAGGTACATACTCAGTAGGAGGTATGCAAGAGGCAGATGATCGATGTTTCTCTCTCATTGATGTTTCTAACTCTCTATCCCTTTCCCTTCCTCTCTGTAAAAAATCAATAAAATATATTTTAAAAATCCTCTTTTAAAAAATATATATAATCAATACTCACAAATATGAGACCCATAGATAAGAAAATATAATCTATCTTTGATTTAAAAACAGTATACAATATAAAAACAATAATCAATGAATAACAAAGAGCTCTTGAAAATTAAAATATGATAACAGAACTTAAAATATAAATATATGAGTTAGAAATAATATTGAAGAAATCATTCTGAAAATAAAATAAAGATCAAAGAGTTAGAAAATTGCAAGATACATTGTCATCTGATTTACACAAAATGATATCACTACAAATCCAACTGTAAAAAATGACCTTAATAAATAATGATTCTCAGTTGGGTTTGTAAGTGGAAAAAAATCTTGACCCCTCTACTATACACCATACACCAAATTTAATTTGAACTGAATCATGGACCTAAATGTGAGCAATAAAATATATTATTTTGTGGGAAAGACTTAAGAGATTATAAGTTGAATAGTTAAAAATTTCTTAAGTAGAACATGAAGACCATTAACATTAAACCGATGAAAAATTAAAATCCTATTTAAGAAAAGAGTAATATGCAAATTTGACCATACCTTTGCCACACCCACAAGCCACGCCCACCAGCCAATCAGGAGCAGAATATGCAAATAAACCTCAACCAAGATGGCTGCTACCACTGAGAGCAGGAGGAAGGCTTAGGTTTCCCTGGCAGCAGAGGAAGCCAAGCTTTCTGCCTGCTGTTGCCTGCCTCGGCCTCCACTCAATGTTACAAAGTTTCAATTATAAAAGATACAGAAATGGCAGCAGCCACTCTGCTGGAGAGAATAGAGGCTTGGGTTTCCCTGGCAACGGAGGAAGCTGTTATGCCCAGAGTTCGGGATCCCCAATAATCAACCACCAGGGAGCCTTTTTTCCAATGCAAAAGCAAAGAGTCTTTATCCAAGCCCAGGTTTGGCTCTCACAGCCCCTTGACCTGTGCAGCAGTGGGACCAGAGAGAAAGAGCTTGGGTGACCAGGTTATAAGGACTGGTCATTTGGGTGGGCCGAGGAGAGTGACGTGGGTTACAGAGATTGGTCACTTTGGTTAGGGTTTCATACTCAGAGATCTGAGCCATCCCTTATTAGGACCTAAGCTGTGTCCCTGGAGCTTTTATTGTTTCACTTGGGCAGTGGTTGGGGGAGTTAGGACATTCCTGGTGTTCCTGTGGTCACTCCCATCAGGGGAGGAGGAGGTCAGGCTGACCAGCTCTGCAAGATGGAGAATAGCCAGTTCTGCTTTGTTCTTTCAAAGCTAAGCTTTCTGCCTACCATTGCTGGCCTAGGCCTCCACTCTAGGCTACAAAGTTTCAAACAGAAATGGCTGCCGCCCCCGAGCGAGCAGAAGGCATGGCTCCGCTCCAGGCTACAAAGTTTCAATTGTAGACATAGATTAATCCCAGATACCAGGGCCTTCATTTGGGTTTCTGGGGGGTCGTGGCTGGTCTGCAAACCTCCACAGGCCCCTCGCCCAGGCTGCCCCTCACTCCAAGGCAACCACCACCCTGATCTGGGACACTCTTCAGGGCAAACCAGGTTGCCCCCACCCATGCACCAGGCCTCTATCCTATCTAATAAAAGAGTAATTTGCAGATTGACCATCACTCCAACACACAAGAGGGCTGCCCCCATGTGGTCAAAGATCCTGCCTCCATGTGGACACAAGATGGCCACCACAAGATGGCCAGCAGGAGAGGGTCATTGGGAGATTCCAGGCCCTGCAAGGGAATACAGTTGTGGGCCATCAGGCCAGCAGGGGAGGGCAGTTGAAAGGGACCAGGCCTGCAAGGGAGGGCAGTTGGGGATGATCAAGCCTGCAGGGGAAGGCAGTTAGGGGTGACCAGGCTGGCAGAGGAGGGAAGTTGTGGGCAAACAGGCTGGCAGGGGATCAGTTAGACATCAATTAGGCTGTCAGGGTAGTGGTTTGGGGGTGATCAGGCTGGCAGGCAGAAGGGGTTAGGGGCAATCATGGAGGCAGGCTGGTGAGCAGTTTAGAGCCAGCAGTCCTGGATTGTGAGAAGGATGTCCGACTGCCCCTTTAGGCCAGATCTTACTGGGATCGGGCCTAAATGGGCAGTTGGACATCCCTCAAGGGGTCCCAGATTGGAGAGGGTGCAGACTTGGCTAAGGGACATAACCTACCCCCCTGTGCATGAATTTCATGTACCGGGCCTCTAGTTTATTATAAGTAATAACTGCTGTTCAATTTTTAATGTTTCCAGTAAAAGTTATATACAGTAAATTTTATAGAAGATTCATTCATAATAGCCCAAGACTATAAATAACCTAAATGTTCAACAAAAGTTGACTGGATACATGGTACTCTATTTATATTATCAAATGCAACAGTAAACAAAGAAAACCACTTCATTGGATGCAATACTATTGATGAAACACACCATATACAATTGAGTGAAAAAAATGTATACATGAAAGAATACATATACATGATTCTATTTATAGGTTGTTCAAAATCAGGCAAAATTAACAACTTTTGATAGAGGTCAGATTACTGATTACATTTAGGAATGTAAACAGAGTGAGCAGGAACAAGTCTTGGGGTATTGGGAATATTTTATATCTTGACTTGGATTACGTATGGTACATGGGCACATACATAAGTAAAAATTCATCAATATATATACTTAAATTGTGTGAACTTTACCTCATATAAGCTGAGTCTTAACAACAAAATTACAAAAAGAAGAGAGAGAAAAGCAGATAGAGTATCCTTCTAGGAGACATGTGTATATCCTTAAAGCTGTTATTTAACATTCCATCTGCTATCAGGTCTTTGTAGGGTGGCATATTCCTACCCTTTCGCAGTTAGGCATGGGCACGTCGCTTTCTGTGACCGATAAAATGTAAGTAGAAATGATTCAGTTTACTTCTAGGGGAATGTTTTGAACAGTCAGTGTGTGACTTTCCATGTTGCCCTTCCTCTGCTGCAGTCCTGAGATCTTTGGGAGGGTGAAAACTCTGTCACCCTAGCATCTGTGTCAGGACAGTGGGGACCCCCGCCCTCAGCTGTGCTGAAGGCCTGGCTGGGGGTGCTTAACACACAATACAACACACAGATGATGTATTATAGAACTGCACACCTGAAACCTATATCATTTTATTAGCCAATGTCACTCCAATACATTCAATAAAAAATAAAATAAATAAAAAATAAACCTCTGCTGTATTAAACCACTGATATAACTCATTTTGACTGATGCTAATGCCCAATGTTCAGAAGGGTAGAAAAGAGAAGAAAAGAATAAAGAAAATTGTCAAAGAAATCAGGTAAAAACCATTTTCCAGAATGTGTGGACTTCAATTTCCAGATTGGAAGCCCCTCCCTAGTGCTGAGTACAATGAATGAATGAAACAAATCCCACATAACGCATGCTTTTCTGACATTTTATAATGCCAGAGTAAAGAGGCCATCCAAAATGCTTCCAGAGTGGGGTACAAAATATCACTAACAAAGTATGACCAATCAGAACAGACTTGTGCTTCTCAGTATCAACTCTGGAAGCTCAAAGACAACGAAACACCTTCAAAATTCATTAAGAAATATTTATGATCTGGTTTCAATCCCAGCCAATCTTTCACTCAAATTTGAGTATAAAAATAAAGACATTTGAAGAGAGGCAAGGCTTGAAAAAAAAAAAAAAAGGATCTTTAGTTTATTCTTTCTCAGACAGCTCCTTTAATATGCTGCACTAAAATAATCTAGAAGGACAATATAGTATGACTGAGTATCCCACAATATTTTCCCTCCTTTCTTGGTAACACATCTGCTAAAACAAAGACTAAAATCTCCCATCTCTTTATAGGTAGGTGGGGCCAGGTCTGCATATGAAATTTAAATGGAGGTTGTGTGTCCAACTTCCAGGAAGTGTTCTGGTAAGGAATGGCCTTGCGCTTCCTCATTGTCCTCTTTGTGTACAAGTGGATGAGGTCCTGGCTGCTTTCTTTTATCATAACCTTGTGTCTTGGGACATTAAAAGCAAGCATCCCGAAACATCTGAGGGGCCTGTTTGTTGTTGTCGTGGTTGTTGTTGTTTTGTTTTTGTTTTTTCCAACAGCCATAGAGTTTTCTTTCTGTCCCATGACCATTCTTTTGCCTATGATAAAATAAATAGGCTCTCATTTTGTTTGATCCCTTGTGTTTAGTTTCTGGTTTTCAGAGACAAAGGAAAGTTCTAACTCAAAGAAAGGGGTTCTGTGAAAGGGCGTTGAACATATGAGGGATAGAGGAAATCCTAGGACTGATAATGAAGGAAAATCATGGATTTTAAGGGGATGATGTTCTTTAAAGGGCTACACTTAGTTTTTTTTTATTCTAGAAAGTTTAAAAGTAGTATCTAAAACTGAAACATTGTGATTTAGCAATATAAAGATGTCATTTAGAAAGACAAGTTAACAACACCAGAGTAAACATCTAGGAGAGCCAACATCAGTTACCTCTGGAGAGTGGGAAGCAACTGTGGGAAAAGGTGAAAATGGGTGGTGCAGAGGAATGTTCTCCATGATGAGCTTCAGTGAACTAATAAGTCAATTAAACTTGATAACTGTATCACTCTATTATTTACTGTATCTATAGTGATAAACACTACAAATAATTGAAATAAAAGAAAATAGGAATGTAAACCTGTGATTTGTGTTTTCTGTGGCGTCAGAATGAGAATGGTAAGAAAGTTCTATTGTTTATGCTAATTGACTTCCAAGAAGGTGATTTAAAGAAATGGCATTCTTAAATTGAGAGACAAAGGTCAAAGACAAGCAGTGCCTTAGCTGTTAAAACGTATATCATGAAGCACAAATCCTTAACAGCATACCGCGGCAGTCCATGGGGAGCTAAGAGGAGTGCCTTTAGTTTGTGTCTGTGACTTATTGCTATGGCATGACACTATTACATTTTGGTTTTAGCATTTTTAAAGAGGAAGTAATAGTTATGAGAGATGAAGAACTCAGAATTAAGTACTGTAGTTATACACAGAAGGGTAATTTGGTTTTGATGTATTGGCCTGAGCCTGTTAACTAATAATACCAAATTTTAAGTAGCATCTCACCAGTATGAAAAAGAGGTAGCATCATTATTAATGTCTAAACTATAGTGTGTTTCACACAGGATTATGGTAAAGGTCAGGCCATGTTTCTCTGAATTAAAAGCTATTCTGAGCTATCGCATTCCTAATCAACTCAGACCTAAAGGTGCATAGCTCAGTTATAATGAGGCACAATGAATTTAAATAAACTGCAAGCGACTGTATAGTGATTTATATATGCACTGTGGTATCCTTTTAACTCATTAGCAATGAATGATACTATGTGTTTGCAACTGTTTTTTGCTGTATAACTATTTTTTAATCACAATATTTCTTAGTAAAAGTGCCTTCTGCTCCCATTTCCTTCCCGTATGTGTGAGGTAAAAGGCAATGGGTGCTCCTGGCATGTACCCAAACATGAGTAACAGTAGAAAGAAACCAGCTAATATCCACTCAAATATATTTCATAAATTAACAATTTGTAACTGTGCTCACATGTTTATGGTTTCACAGGATAGAATTGTCATGGGGATTGAGAATCAGAATTGAAGGTTATGAGTAGGTTTCTGCGTTATATTTCAGATAGTCTTGAGGAGGAGTTAAAAAAATCATCGAACACATTTGAGTATTTATTAAGAAACAAAGTCAAATTGCCAAAATTTAACCAGAACTATTCTGCTTAATAATTCAAGGGTCTTGTTTACCACCCCTGTCCTCTTGTGTACACCAACAATTTTTGGAAACAACACATCCCTATAGCTTATTCATATAGCAAATTTACATAAACTATGGGGCTTTAATTTTATTTTGTAAAGCCCTTTTTATTCATTTCTAGATTGATAAGCAATCTTATGCATGCGTGATCAAACATTTAAACATATAAAAGTAGAATGATAGCATTGATAAAATTCTTTCTATGGATGGCTTAATTATATCCACTCTTTGTGGAGATCAAAGGAGACTATCTATAAACTCTGAGTTATCTATTTCTCCTAATGTTTAAAAAATCTAACCCAGATACTATATGCATCTTAAGTTATACTCTCCAAAGTTGAAATGGCCTCACTATTCCTAAAATTTAATTTTACCCAGGCTTTTGCATTGAAACAGTATATTTCTCTTGCAGCCCAACTGCTTTTGAGTTTCGTTATCAATTACATATTCTTCCCATTAAATATCTAATCAATTCTTGGCCTTATATTTATTAATTCTAAAATAACCTGGCAGATGCTGCTAATTACTTCTCAATATCTATCCTCCTTTCTTTTTTGTAATACAACTGAAGTTTTACCTAGTGAAATGTGTGGCCATCCAACTGCTAGTCACATTTCCCAGTCTCATTTGAAGCTGAATATAATGGGCTGAGCTGTGTACTCTCAAAATTTATATGTTGAAGTTCTAATCCCTAGTACCTCCGAATGGCACTGTATTTGGAGATTAAGTTTTTAAAGATGTAATTAAAGTTAAATTAAGTAATTAGCATGGGTGCTAATCAAATATGCCTGGTGTCCTTATAGAAAGAAGAGACTAGGACACAAACATACATAGAGGAAAGATATACGAGGACACTGGAGGAAGGGGACTATCTCTAAGACATGAGAGATGCCTCAGAAGAAACCAACACTGCTGATACCTTGATCTTAGTCTTCTAGCCTCTAGAATAATGAAGAAAATAAATTTCTGTGGTTTAAGCCACCCATTCTGTAGTATTTTATGACAGCCTAGGAAAGTAATGCAGTAAGATAGCCATGGGATTGAGTTTGAGTAACTAGGGTATAAACAGAAGTAGTGTATGCAGTTTTGAGGTAATTTATTTAAAAGACAACGTGGAATATGCTAAATTGTCTCCTTTCCCTTTTCACAGACTAGAACACAGATATGGTAGGGAGTTTGCTTCAAGTATTCAGATAAGAACAACACCTGGGCACAGTGGAGCAACGAGGTGGAAGGAAGCTGGCTTCTAAATGACCTGTAGAGAAGAGCCAGCCAGTCAGCCAGCTAGTCAGCAGGGACTACTGACATCTGGACTATTATGTAAGATATAAGTAAACTTTTATCTTAAGCCACTGAATTTTGGGGCTCTCTATTACTATCACTTAGACTTTACCTTAACTTATAAAACGTACATGGAGTAAGTACTACACATAGGACCTTTACTCTATTTCCACTATCATTTATTTCTACACATCCTATCTAATAAAAGAGTAATATGCAAATTTGACCATACCTTAGCTATGCTACCAGCCAATCAGGAGTGGGGGGTGGGGCTGAGTGGCACAAGGGGCAAGGCCACCAGCACAGCATTTGCTTCCCAGGCTGGGGCCCTGTGGGGGAACAGAACGGACGCCATGGGCCAGCCGGGACCACCAACGCAGCGTCCATTCCCCAGGCAGAGGCAGTTAGGAGCAATCAAGCCAGCAGGGGAGCACTTAGGGGAGTTCAGGCAGGCAGGCAGAGGTGGTTAGGGGGGATCAGGCAAGCAGAGGTGGTTAAGGGCAATCACGCAGGCAGGTAGAGGGGTTAGGGGTGATCAGTCAGTCAGGCCAGTGAGCAGTTAGGAGCCAGTGTTGCTAGATTGCAAGAGGGATATCTGACTGCCAACAATCAGACATCTCTGACTGCCAATAGTCAGACATCCCCGAAGGGGTCCCTGATTGGAGAGGGTGCAGGCTGGGCTGAGGGAACCCCCCTTCCGTGCACAAATTTTGTGCACTGGGCCACTAATTATATATAATAGTTATGTATAACAACCTATAAACATTTATAATTTAATTATATAAAATGATAATGTCATATGTTTTGATTGTATGCTAGAGGCCTGGTGCATGAATTGGAGGGGTCCATCAACCTGGTCTGTGCCCTCTAGCAATCCGAGAGCCCTGTGGGGATGTTCAACTGATGGCTTATGGCAGTGGTTGGCAAACTGTGGCTTGCGAGCCACATACAGCTTGCAAGCGGTGGTTTGCTGCTCTGTTGACTAATGAGTTTGCTGACCACTGGCTTAGTGGACCTTAGCATTGCCATAAAGACTGGAGAGGCTCCCACCACTGCCACGTGAGCTGGCTTCCGGCTGAGCAGCGCTCCTGCCGTGGGAGCACACTGACCACCAAGGGTGCAGATCCTGCATTAAGTGTCTGTCCCCTGGTGGTCAGCGTGCATCATAGTGACCGGTCATTCCACCATTTGGTCATTTGCATATTAGCCTTTTATTATGCAGGATATGCTGTAGATGAGGCCTCATAGAACCATAAGAAATGCAAAAAATTCACTGTTAACTCATTTTTGAATTGCCCCATTTAAAATCAAATTGGCCCCCTTTGGGGCATGTGCTGCACCTTGGGAACTAGGGGGCTTGACACTTTTCCTCTCTGAACTTCATTTCTGAATACATAAGCATATACAGTGGGAATTGTAATCTCTTCTCCGCCTACCTCACTGGGTTGTCATAAGGAGGTTCTGAGCTAATAAATCTAGAAGAGTTTCATCAAGTAAATGATGTGTAAAGGGGAAGGGATTGTTATTTTTAAGCTCACAGTTACTCTTGCAGCTAACAGGTGCTGATTAGGGGAGGAGGGCATGATTGTTTCCTGGGACTGTAGCTATGGAAGCTTTGCAGAGGGTTCTGCAGGCCTCAGAGGGGCGCGGGCACTGGCCAGCGGCCCTGCAGCGGTGGTTGGCCCTGGAGGCACCAGCACGGGGCAGGGAATTAGGGGGGCACTAGGGGAGCGGCAAGGCCAAAGGGGAAGTAACTGTCAGACCTTCCCACTTGGTGCCATTCTTTAAATTGTACCTGGCTGTTTCACAGCTATACCTGCTCAGGGCAGGGCTCTGATCTCCTGGACTGGGTTGGGTGCTGGGCCAGGGTAGATCCAGCCAGCTAGAAGGGAGGGTTTAGCCACATCCTCAGTGAAGTTCAGCACGCCTCCTCTTTAGAGATAGCACTGCTGCTGTGAGGATGGGGGTTGGGGGGAAGGGTCTCTCTCTGGAGGGTCACTCAGGCCTGTGTCCACCCGTGTCTGGAGTTGTAGGGAGGAGAGGCGTGCCCAGCCCCAGTGGAGGGGACCCGGCAGGGGAGGGGGCCCAGCAGCGGAGGGCCAAGGGCCCTGGGTGCCTCCGGGATGTTGATGGGTGGTCCCTGGAGTGCTATTGTTGTGGGGGACTCTGGTGGGAGTGGCAGGAGAAGATATCAGGAGTCGGAGGTGCAGGCTGCAGCTACCTCTGAGACGGGGTCTTCTCCCCATCTATTCAGCCTCCCTGTCCCCACAGGGGTGTGGGGGCTGGGGTAGGGTGTCTGTGCAGGGAGATTGGAAGAGCTCCCCATGGCCGCTTTCTCTTTCTTCTTTGCAGTCCAGGCTCCTGTCTGGTACTGTCCTCACACCCCCAGGAACTTGGCTCCAGGCCTGTCCAGTGCATCAATATGCAAATTGGTTATTATGAGGATACCATCATGGACAAATTAGCACATTACCTCCTCTTTATATGTATAGATTTCATTGTGACACAACTACTATTTTCATTACAATTCCATCCCTATTATAGTTTCTGTAGTAAAATATCTGAAGTATGCTTGTCTTTCTTTCCTTTCCTTGCTTATTCTCTGGCAGTCTTTATGAACTATAATTAAATTCAATTTCATCTTTCAGAAAGATCATCTGAGGGACGAAAGATATCACATAAGTCAGAAAGATGGTGTATACCCACAGCCCAAACCTGGCACCTATCTAAATACATTTCTGAGTTTGTTCGGATTAAACCCTGTTATTATTATTTCACCAAACTATAAACCTGGAAGATTTGGCCTTATTTTTCAGAGGCTTAATTGATTTTCTGCTTATTCATTTCTAGTTACTGTGTGTGATTTTTAAAAATTACTCATCTGAGGAAATTTTTCCATTGACTTTTTTTTTTCTTTTTTTCTGGTGGTGGGGAGAGTAGAAGAGACAGGGAAAGACAGAGAGAAATATCGATGTGAGAGAAATGAATCGATTAGGTGCCTCTGGCGTGATCCCAAACCAGGGCACTAGCGGGGAAGGAGTGTGCAGCTGAGGTACATGTCCTTGACCGGAATCAAACCCAGGACTCTGGTCCGCAGGCTTACATTTTGTTCACTGAACCAAATGGGCTAGAGCTGTGATGTTTTTTTACACACATTGATGACGATGGTATATGTGTTTGGTAAAGATAATACCCACTCCTTCTATCTGTTACTGGTTTCTAGGCACTCTACATGATTTCTACTAATCTTAAAGAACTTTAATCAATATACAAAGCATTTATAGTCAGAAAGTCTGGCTGTTCTTAACCCTAACTTTATATAATCTTGCTGATCTTTTTTTTGTAATCCATTATGTATTGAATAGCCATGTTTTAATGCTTAAAACCCAAGATTTACAGCAATGGGAGAATGGAGCCCCCTGAATGAAGGGGTGTATCAAATGCCACTGGTAGTTGTTTGGAACTTCTTTCCAGTGTGATTTACATTAAAGAGCTTGCAAGCAAACCAGTCTTGCAAACACGTGTTTAATTGGTGTACTGTTGGGAATTAAATGATGGGCATTCACTTGCTCTCTCAGGAAAAAAATAAAAGATAAGTTTAGCTTGACTGAATGGTGGTAATTCCATCTCCCCACTCTTGCATTATGTGATTAACCCTGTGGAAGTCTGTGATCTGCTTTGAAGTTCCTAGCTTCAAAAGACTCCCCACATGAGACCTATTCACATGAACCTGAGTTCCTTTCAATAGTAATAATAAAAAAAATCTTCTGTATTTTACTTATAATTTTTTTCGGTTGATGAAATGTCATTGCACATCAATAGGATTTTGAGATTATCATAATTTCTCTCCTATGCCCCTCTGGGAGGGTAGAGCTTGCAGATCCTGGCACACAGGATTCCTGCTCCAGGGAATCAGGCAGGAAAGCCACTGTCAATTGCTGTGAAGACTTTGTGAGATGCTTCCCCTGTCCTGTATCAGGTCAAGAAACAATGAATTGAGATTTTAAGGGGTCATTACATTCCAAAATAAACAGCTATTTTTAAAAAATTTGAACAGGTAATGAAAAGTATTTACCTTTTTAAAACTATCTGAACCCTGGAAAGTATATTCTACTTGATAATTTCAGATTTAATTAGTTAATTGGACATAATTTGCAGTGGAGAAGGACAAATAAAATACTCTTGGCTTGAGAGATCACTTTAATAAAGTGATTTCCTTCCTCTCCATTAACATTCATTGAAAATAATTTATTTCAAATGTGAGTGGAGTCATTCTAGTCCTAAAACATCTCATATTTGAATGCCCCTTCAAAGTTTAACAGAGTAAGACAAGGAAAAAGATATTCCTAAATACAAGCAAGCATGTAGCTCAAACCCAGAGAGTTTGAGCATCGGACATTGTGTATGTTTTTACCTTATTTATTGCCATCAGTATATACTATATGGTGACTATTATAATATATGGAAATAAAATTATGGGAAAGTTTAGATTTTCTAGAATTAATATCTAAGGGGAGCATTTATTTTTAATGACTCATTCAGGTCATTAAAATACTTCAAAGTCTACTAGATTCCTGAGATATTCTTTGTTCAGCAAATATTTACTGAGCAAGTACTACATTCTTACCAAGATGGTCTTAAGATTCCCCCTCAGCTTCAATAAACTTTAAACAGTATTCTTCCCAGCTATAGATCTCTCACTTCCCTTTTTGGAGAACATTTATTTTAGAAAACTTTCTATTGTAAATTCTTTCTCTGCCCCTTTGATATATAAATTCTTCTGCTTCTTGCCAATTTCACAACCCAGGAATGTCTTTCTCAAGGACCTGGTAGCCATCGCTTTGATATATAATCATTAAGAAAGATAGCATCCCTATCTTCCAGTCTCAGTGAAAGGGTAGGAGCCTAACTTTGATAAATGCCAGTTATCAGGCACAGTGGCCTAATCACATTATTCTCACCCCAGTATCTTCTACTGGCTTACTTTAGTACTTAAAATCTCTCCTACTTTCTATTTCAGCAAAGTTGAGTTCAACTCTCTCCCCTATTGCAATAGTTTTGAAAAAAGTTCCCCTTTCCTATTTAATTTATCCAGTGGAGTTTTTCTTTGACAATTCCAAATCATGTGTTAGTGGAAAACATGATGGATAAGAATTATCTTTACCTTCAAAGAGATTGCAAACTATTACAATTATAACAATTGCTTGACTATAAATTATACTTCATAGAAAACTTCAACTACATACATAGATTCATTTTATTCATATTTGAATTTACCTACAAATATGGACATTCTAGAGGTTCTTCAGGTGGGTAGTGATTGTTTGTAAAGTTTCTGGATAATAACCCATCTCAAATTTATACTCAAAGCCAGTTTACATAGAGGCTGAATGATGGTGTTATTTGAAAGATTACATATGGAATTTTACTTAGAAGTAAGTTTATTGGGGTTATTTGATGATTGAAATACCATATGTAGACATATGTTACTTTGTATTAACTTTACTTTTCTCTCAATTCCTTCTCTAATATGATAATTAAATCACTAACATCTAAGTATGGAATAAAATATCATATTGTTCTTCTTTGCTACATGAGAAAGCCAGGAGATCATAGGAACTTTGGGAAATTGGGCTAGAGAGGAGAATTCTAAGAGTCTGTTTCTTAGATTTCTGTAAAACTAATAAGTGTCGTTGAGGTTATATTAAATAATTCACATATAATAGATACTCATTAAAATCAAATGCATTAACATTACTTGTTAAAGTAAAGAATGACATTGTTTGAGTGATTTGGGATCAAAACTAAAACTTCCAAAAGTACACAATTAAATGTACTCTTTATCTTGATTTTTGCTTTGGTATTCAGTTCTTAATATCTATTGGAACAGATATGTTTTGGTTTCTCCTAATATAGCTAATAGGTATTTCCCTTTCTTTTCCTCTTCTTCTCTTTTTCCCTTGGTCTCTAGGCAACCTTTCTTCCAAATGTGAAATATTTTAATATATGTGTTCATCTGTACATTTAATTTATTCCAGCTTTACTAAAGAACAGTAATAAATAAAATAGTAACATATTTAAAATATACAACATGATGATATGCAAAAGCTACACATTATGAAAAGAGTCCCAGAATCTACTAAACAAACTCAGCTATCACCTCAAATATTTACCTTTTCTTTGTGTGTGTGTGTGTGTGTGTGTGTGTGTGTGAACATTAAGTTCTAGTTTTAGCAAATTTCTATTATATAATACAACATTATAAACTATAGATCCTCAGACTTCATTTATCTTTTTTTGGCTAGTTCATTTTTCAAAAAATGTCCCCAGTTTTATTGAGCTATAAATGGCATATAGCATTTATTAGTTTAAGGTGCACAAAATAACGATTTGATATATGTATCTATTGTGAAGTGATCCCCACAATAGGTTTAGTTAACATCTATTACTTCATACAGTTACAATTTTTTTCTTGTGATGAGAACTTTTAAGATCTACTTTTAAGAAAGTTTTAGCAACTTTCAAATATACATTATCAATAACTATAGTCACAATGCTGTACATTACATCCCAGGACTTATTTTTCTTATAATTGCAAATCTGAACTTTTGACCACCTTAACCTGTTTGCTCCAACTCCATCCCTGCCTCAGTCAACCACCAACCTAGTATCTGTTTGTGTGCATTTGACCATATTTATCTTATAACTGGAAGTTCATACTCTTTTACCAATAACTCCCTATTTCCCCATTCCTGGCTTTAGAAATCACCATTGTAGCCTTTTTTCTATGAGTTCAATTTTTTCTTTTTTTAGATTCCACATATAAGTAATACCAAGCAGTATCCGTCTTTCTTGGTCTAATGTATTATTAAATCTTTCCCCCATTAGTAACTAAGCTCCATGAAGTAATGGGTATTATCTGCATTGTTCAGTGTTATACTCTAGTATCTTCAGTCCCTACATCATGCCTGATTCATTGTGCACTCTCAATACTGAAGGAAACTTCATATTCAATTCATTTTTTTGCCCTAAATATATAAACTCATCTCTCCCCTCCTTTTCCATGAATGAATTTACCATCACTTCAATTTCACATTTTATACATTCACAACAATTACTCTTTAAACAAATCTTCTAACTTTAGTTAAGGAATAAATGTTTGTTTGCTATTGTGTTTATTTCTATTTTGTATTTGTGACCTAGACCATTGTGAAAATATATGAAAACTAGAATGTGTCTTATTATGAACAATTTATTTTAAAAAAACATGAAGGTTATATAAGGAACAAGGCTTTGTCAAAACTTAATTTGTAGGCTGAAAGGAGTTGACAAGTTCTATCACCAACGCATATATGCGATGTAAAAAGATTAGCTTCTGGGAGAGGCCCTCGAAAGACGCACTTTCTGGTTTTGTTTACTACAATTGCAGGCATTCTCTTTGCTTTGTTCTGTATGTTGCTTAATATATCATTTGGTTCTACATGTTTCTTTTCCTGATATTTCTTTTATACTGTCAGATCCTGCCATGTCCATTCAAATCTAAAATTGTCTGAAACTATCTAAGTCACAACAAATCTGCTGTGTGAATAAAATCTTTATGGAGAGCTGTGAGGTTTCCAAGGCACATGCATAATAGAAATTCAGTATCACTTCATTTGAGTACAGGCACAACGACCAATAGCTGAGTTTCAACAGAAACCCACAAATTGTGCTATGAAAAGAATGATTACGACAGAATGCCAGGCCTGTCTACAGAAGCCTGGTAATGTATTCCGCAGGCAGCTGTGTATCACCTAGGGGTGGTGGTGATAGGACAGAGGGGCACTCCTGAATACACAATTGTATTAGAAGCTTCTAATATTAATCAATTCTGACTTTTTAATAGCATACATCTCTTAGTATAAAAATTAAATTCAAATAGGAAAAGTGGCAATCTGCACAAGCTGCTTCAAATGGAGAATTTGGCATTAGCTTCTTTAAGTTTAGTGCCAACAAAGCAGTTAGAAAAAAAAAGGCACATAAATACAAGGTCTAATATATTCTATTTTATGCTTAAACTATTAATAAGACCTAATTCTCCAGGACAAAATTTAAGATATAAAAGGTCTTATGTGTTTGTTTGTGCACAGAAAGGGAGAATTGAAATTGTATTAGAATAAGTATTAAAACGTTTTTCTCCTTTCTCTTTAAAATAATTTTGTCATAAAATACTTTGCTCAAAATAAGCAGGGAAAAAGTTAAAATTAAAGAGTGCTAAAATTACTTTAGACACTATTTAGACAATCTATAATTAACTTTTCCTTATGTAGACTGTGACCTCTATGGATATGAATAGTACACAATTTAGTATATTGAATTGTTTCCATCAATAGTTTCCATTTGGGAGATATTCATTCAATTGCCATTTTTACCTAATACTTACATTATTAAGTAATTTTACATCTAAAAATCTTAATTTAATGTTTTAGCTAACAACTTATAAATGAAAAGTAATGGTCTATTAACACTTCTTGGTTGGTTCATACATCATTTTCAAAAGCATTAACTGAACAGCTAAAATATACTTTATAAAATTTATAGTTATTAAAATAAAATTAAAACTCAAGAGTCTAAAATCATTATTATAATAATCTTAATTTAGCATGAAACATGCTTATATAATTCTCAATTTTAATAATTAAAATAATTGTGGCACAATTATTATTTTTATAACTTTTGAAGTAAAACCAACACATAAAGCAATAATTGATTAGAATCATTGCTAGGTTAAATATTTAAGATCAACTTTATCTACTGATTATTTTGAAATAGTGGCCAGTTCTCTAAGGTCCAAATCACATAGAGTGAAGATGATTTTAGATAGAAATGGATACAAGATAGAAATATTTTTTCTTTATTGAAATATGGTAAAAGGATACAAACTCTCAGCTCTAGGATGAATAAGGTCTGTCTATAGGTCTACTATCAAATATGGTGACTACTAGTTGATATGACTGAATTATATATTTAAAATTTGCTAAGGGCTGTGGGCACATCTCCAGTGGGGGGTGTGCAGGAGGCAGCTGATCGATGTTTCTCTCTCATTGATGTTTCTGACTTTCTATCCCTCTCCCTTCTTCTCTGTAAAAAAATCAATAAAATATATTTTAAAAATTTTTGCTAAGAGAGTAGAACTGAAATGATCTAACACATACTAAAGAGATAAAAATGTGAGATGATAGTTGTTAATTAACCTCCCAATACCATGATTGAATAACAGAGTGTAAATGACTACCTAAGAAAATTACTTCTATTATCTTAAACTGATCTCTTTTTAAGATATAAAATGACAAATCCTAGAAATGTAAAAAAATCCCTCCCCTGCAATGCAAGGAATACTGCCAAGAAATTTAATCCATGTAAAGTAAGTGAATCATTAGAGAGTAAATTGGTCTCTCTGAATTAAGTCTTTATAAACGTGAACCAAGTCTGAAACCCTTTATTGAAGAAAAGCTTTAAAAAACTGACCAAACATGAAAAAAAATGATCCTAACGTGACTGTTGAAATAAAATCTTACCAAAAAAGGAAGAAAAATCCATGTGCTATATTATCGAATCTTTTAAAAATATGTCTGCTATGAACGTGATTCTAAACATATATATTGCTTTCTAGGTCTATCCATATTGTTGCAAATACTAAAAGTTCCTCCAGTCGGAGAAAGATAAATATCACATGATCTCACTCATTGTGGAATATAATGAACAACATAAACTGATGAGCAAAAATAGATCCAGAGACATAGAAGCATTAAACAGACTGTCCAACCTCAGAGGGAAGACAAGGGAAGTGGGGAGGTAAGGGGCAGGTTGGAGAGAGTAAGAAATCAACCAAAGGACTAGTGTGCATGCATATAAGCATAACCCATGGGCACAGACAGTAGGGGGACGAGGGCATGTGCTGGGGGGTGGGAATGGCTAGGGAGAGGTCAATGGTGAACAATAAATGTTAAGTAAATTGGTTTGTCAGGAACAATACTTTATTCTCCAGTACTTCTGAACATCTGTTGGATAATGATAATCAATATTTGTGATGATCCAGATGATAATCGCAGGTGTCACTTACTTGAACTCCCATAATTTCCTAAAACTTGAGAAATGATATTGTATGATGTTTAGGGCTGTTTACTTTTTAGTAAGATTTTATATTAAAGCTTGCTCTGTCACTTACTAGTGTGGAGACTTAGGAAGATGATTTGTCAGTTACTTTTTTTTTGCAAAACAGAGATAATAATAGTATCTACTTCATAGTATTCTTGTGAGGAAAGATTGATGTCAATACATTAAACTCCTTAGATCAATACTTGAAACACAGTGCTCAATAAATTTTGGTTCATTATACTTGATAGTCTGGATATTTTATCATGACTTTTCCTAATAGTTCTTGGAGAAAAGCTTTGTAATAATTACTTTATTGTAAAGAGATAAAGACTAAGACATTTTATGAAAGTTGCTCCAAGTCATATATCCAGTAATGAAGTTAAAAATTCTCAAGTCCATGCTGTTTCTACTATATTGCACTGACTTCAAAAGTACTGAGACTGAATTATTTTTTTTAAATACTAGAAAAATAATGTAAACAGCAGCCTTGATATGAGTGTCCAGGAAGTATATTAACTCAATCTTCACATCAACAATTATATTATCGTGAGGAAACTGCAACATTGAGTTATGTTCCCTCTATTGCCACTTTGCTGAGGATTTTTATCATAAATGGATGCTGAATTTTGTCAAATGCTTTTTATGTGCCTATTGATATGATCATATGATTTTTATTCTATCTTTTCTTTATGTGGTGTACCACATTAATTCATTTTCAGATAATGAACCAATCTTGCATCCCAGGAATAAATCCCACTTGATTATGGTGTGTGATGTTCTTAATGCGGTGTTAAATTTGGTTTGCTAACATTTTGTTGAGGATTTTTGCATTTATTTTTATCAGCAATATTGATTTATGGTTTTTTAAAAATGTTTGTCTGATTTTATAAGAATCATGCTGGCATTGTAAAATTAGCTTGAGAGCCTTTTCTCCTCTTGAGTTTTTTGAAATAGTTGGAGAGGATAGGTGTTAATTTTTTTTTAATTTTGTTAAAATTCACCCTTGAAGCTATCTGGTCTAGGACTTTTGTTTGTTGAGAGTTTTTTTTTCTTATTACTGGTTCATTTTCATTAGTTGCTAACATCTTATCAGCTATATGTTAGCAAATATCTTTGGCTTGAAATTTGTTATTGAAAAATCAGTTGACAATCTTAAGGGAGCTTTTTTGTAAGAAATAAATTTCCCTTGCTGCTTTTAAGATTCTCTCTTTGACTTTAACTGTTGACATTTTAATTATGATATATCTTGGTATGGGCTTCTTTGGATTCATCTTGTTTGGGACTCTCTGTGCTTCCTGGACTTGTATGTGAATTTTCTTTGCTAAGTTAAGGATGTTTTCCATCATTATTTTCTTCAAATAGGTTCTCAATTTCTTGCTCTCTTTCTTCTTCTTCTGGAACCCTTATAATGTGGATGCTATTATAGTTGATGTCCCAAAGGTCCTTTAGATTATCCTCATTCTTAAAAATTTTGCTGCTGCAACTGGGGTTTACTTGCTACCTTGTCTTCCAAATTATGATTCACTTCTTGCTTCATCTAATTTCCTATTGATTCCTTCTAATGTATTCTTTACTTCAATTATTGTAGTCATTATTGATGACTGGTTCTTTATTATGATGTCTATGTTTATTATCTCTTTGCTGATTTTTTTTTTTTAGCATTCTTATAACCAAAGAACCGTTATTTTGAACTCTATATCTTTTTGCCTCCATTTTCTTTTGTACTTTTTATGGAGATTTATCCTTTTTGTCTTCTTTTAGAACATGTTTCTTTGTTTCCCATTCTTTGCCTATATGTGCTTATTTCTATGTATTAGGTATATATGCTATTTTTATCAATCTTGGCAGGGTGGCCTTATGTAGTTGGTATCCTGTGGAGCCCAGTCATGCAGTCTCCCTTGATCACCTGAGCTGTTACAGGATGTTCCAGGAGTGTCCATTGTGTCAGTTGTGTGTGCCTTCCTGTTTAGACTTGATTGCTGTTGGTATGTCAGTGGGTGGGATTTTCCCTCAAGTAAATGGCTATGAGGATTGGCCATGGCCACAGTGTACAAGATACAGGATTTGCCCAAGCAAGATTTGGTGCCTGATTAGACTTCCCTTTGGATGTTCTTCTTGTGGGGCTAATTAGGTGATGTCCTGCTGTGGTCTGAAGTTGGCCACCAGATATATTTGTTCTGGGGCTTCTTGGGAGAGATTCCAGTGCAAGTCAATGTCAGATGCAGCCCATGAGTGGCCTGGGACTACCTGTTAGGAGAAACAAAGTGATCTGTGGTTGGTAACTGCTTGTGCTGGGCCTGTTGCCAGCAAAAGACCCAACCAAGATCAGTCAATGAAAAAACCTTGGGCAGAATTGAAGTGAGGTGAGTCAGAGTCTCAGGGGATCCTCAGCATGGAGCTAATGGAGTTCACTAAGCTCATGCAGAATTAGGTTGGGACATGTAGGAATAGGACCCAACACAGGTACAATGGTGGCTGTCCCTCCAACTCTCACCTTGATGGCACATAATTTAGTTTATCTCTGTATGTCTCTACTCATCCTCCAGCTCCCCAGCCCACAGGCTTGACAAGAGTTTTTAAGAAAGATTGCAACATAGGCTTAGGCTGGTTGTTGCATAAAAACAAAACAAAACAAAACAAAAACCTGGGGTGTGAGCAAGTTGGGTGGAATCTCAAGGCATCATCAGGGTGGAGCTAGTGGAGTTCAGACTGATGCAGGTTCTGTGGGAGGAGGGCTTGACACAGGAAAGATAACACTCAGCTATGTGGGAGGACAGCACAACCCAAGAACATTGGTGGGTGTTCTTCCAGCCCTCTCATCTGAAGCCACACAACTCAATCTATCCCTGAATGTCTTTGGTGTCCTCTAGCTTAACTGGAATTCCTTGAGAGTTTTTTAAGGAAGACTGCAAACAGTGCTCCAGCTGCTTGCCACTGAAAGATCCTCCTGCCAAGCTGGGTGAGCATTGTCTCAGAGAGCCATCAGGATTAGCTAGTGGAGTTCACCAGGCTAAGGTAGATTCAGATTTAGCTGCTGGGGAAAGGACTCGACACAGGACCGATGGTGCCTATCATGAGGCTAGAGCTCAACACGATGATATTGGTGGTTGTCCCTCCAGCCCATATATTAAACTCACACAATTCTGTATCTCCTATATGTCCCTGGAATCCATGGAGCCCCTGTCCCCCCATCAGAGCCCAAGGGTTTGTGGGATGGCCCTTTAAGAGAACACAGGATTTCAGCAGCTTACTGTCTTAAAGGGAAGGATAGAATCCTTTCCGATTTTCCTAGCCAAATGTTATATGGGTTACTCTTCCCATCAATGATGCCCCAGATTGGGAACTCCAGCATGGGGGTGAGACCCCCTCACTCCTCACGGGAAACATCTGCAACTAAAATATCCCTCTTGATTCTCAACTGCCACATGTGGGCATAGGGCCAGCCTGTTTTGTCTCCACCCCTCCAACCAGTCTTAATGTGACTTCTTTATATCCTTAGTTATCAGATTTGGGTTCAGCTGCTCTTCAGATTATCCAAGTTGGTTGTTCTATAATTTAGTTGTAAATTTGATGTACTAATGGAAGGAGGTGAGTACAGTGTCTACCTATTATGCCTTCTTAACCTTATTACTTTAGCCTATACTTTTTTTTTTTGGATTAATACTCCTGAACAATATACAGAAATTACTAAGTTTATAATATAATACACTAGCCAAAATATATGTACAGATGCCATTAGTATATTTAATATACTTGGAAAAGTGGTTATTAGTCTTGGATATGTTATGAAATGTTATAATATGGTCTTATTAAACAATTAGGCATATATAATAAATATAGCCAGTTTCCCACAATTAATTTTTATTTTTTCTCTCTTATTACACAAGTTACCCAGCAGCTTATATTTTCATATTATGAATACCAACTTTTCTTCCTTAGGGTAGAGAGTGGACAATGTTTTTGTTGTTCAGTAACGCTTCTTCTAGCAAAAAGGACTCAACTCTTCCTTTTATTTGATTGAACTGATTCCATATGGTTTAGATGAGTTGACCCCCCACTGGCTTCAGACTGGTATGTCACTCAGACCTGCCCAATGAACACATACAGCATTCTTCTAGTGACTGCTTTGATTGGTTCAATAGTATCTAGTTTAGTGTGTTAGTGATTGTGGTCAAAATCCCACCTACTGACATACCAAGTATGTGATGTAAATTCTGACAATCAAAATTCTAGGACTTTTGCTGGAGTTATTTAGAGCATTATTAAATCCAATAAAAACACTGTTGACCATCTTTGTTACAATGTAAGAGCAATCTACTTGATAATAAAGCCAAGAGAGAGAAAAGCCAAGGAAAGAGATGTCTTCAGGATGACTAACTTAGATATGGGGCCTTTAAGTTAGGCAAACCAATACCTTTTCTTTTTTCTTTAAGCTAATTGAGTTAGATATTCTTATCTGCAAACAAGAAAGCCCTGACTAAGAGGGAGGAAAAGTTTGGAATTTTAAATGAACTTTTAATTTCACACTTAGAGGAAAAGCTTGAATTTCCAATAGTAAAGTTAGCCTTGATGTTTTACCTTAACATTTTTAATCAGTAACCTTTGTCTTATGTTACCATACTAATAACTTTTTAATTAAATGTAACACAAATATTGCTTATATTCATCTTTTTCTTCTACTTTTTCTCTTTCATCCTCCTTCCTACTCCCTGTCATTCTGTACATCAAATTTAGAGAATAAAGAAGGTTAACTCTCTTGAATAAAAAAGGCTATCTTACAACTTTCACTTTTATAACATTAGAATTTTGACAAGCTATACATTCAGGGGAAAAGAAAAACTCTGTAACATTTATCACTATCATTTTTTTTTAAATATATTTTATTGATTTACAGAGCAGAAGGGAGAGGGATAGAAAGTCAGAAACATCGATGAGAGAGAGACATCGATCAGCTGCCTCTTGCACGCCCCCTACTGGGGATGTGCCCGCAGCCACGGTACATGCCCTTGACCAGAATTGAACCCGGGACCCCTCAGTCCGCAGTCCAACGCTCTATCCACTGAGCCAAACCGGTCTCGGCTATCACTATCATTTTTAACATTTTTATTCTTTTAATTTTTTTTTATTCTGTTGGACCTCTGCTTTATTGCCTAATAAAGTATTATTTTGCCAGCACCTTGTACATGATAGCAAGTCTCAGGCTAGTCATACCTCTCAAGACAAAGTTAATTGCTCCCTACTTAATGTCTGCTTTTTGCAGACTCAGGAATTTAGAAGTAGGCTGAGCTGTATTAAATAACCTGCAATTATGACACCTAAACAAAATGTTCCAAAAGCTTCTTAATTGTGATATTATGCTCTTGATTTCCTATGAATCTTTTGAAAAATTTTCACTTAGAAGTGTCTGATTTTGTCTCTCAACCTTACAATTCACCCCTGCTGAAAAAAGTCATTTTATGCTTTCTCTTGTGACTAAAGATATTTAATCTAAAGAGTTAAATGCAGATGTACTCCACTTTTAAAATATTAAAGTTTTATATTTAATTACATAAATTAGTTTATAATGCATTGTTTGAATTCCAAATGAAAATCCTTAAGACTTTGCTGAATAGCAAGTTCTTTGAAGAATTAATTATTTTATGATAATACCCTGGCTTTATTTTTCTCTATATGCACATATTAATTTTATCTGTTCTTGTGAAAAACTTTAGATCAAAAAGGAAGTTTTGTTTTATGTAATATCTATACAGATTTTCTTGAAAGTTGATAGTGAACCAGGAATTCTTCTAAGTATTGTAATATATCTTAAGGAATTCACAGTATAGACAAAGATACAGAGGAATAGGTATCAATGACAGTGTCCATGACATTTCTGTCTATGTGAAGAAAAAGAAATTATATGATCATCTAAGAAAATTAAAAGGTAGTTTGGGAAAAAACACACACAAACAGTAAACAATAAAAACAATACTATAGGACATATTTAAATGACATTCTATGTGTCGGCATGACTGTAGGGAACAGAGAAATATTCAGAAATATGGAAAAGCAGAAGAGTTATTTAAAGAAGAGTTTCTTTAGTTGACTGGCACAAAAAACAGTTGACACCTAAAATGTAAAGTTGGAGTGTTTCTAAGATGAGAAACTATGAAAAGAGTGGTATGTTAAAAATTAATCTAGTGGTAGGTATATAAATAAAAATAGAGATAAATTTCCTTGAGAGAGGTTATTTTCTTTGAAGGTTATTATGGTAATATTTAGGGATGTTAAGAGGAAGCAAGACAGGATACTGTGAAAGGAACTTAATTGTAGGGAATTATTATGATGATGGAATTTATATATTTTTTGGATAAGTAAATATGAAAGAAAAATAGTAGAAGTAACATTAAAAGTCATTTACAATAGTATCTAGTTTAGTGTGTTAGATAATGGTATTTATGAAGTTATGGCTAGAGTCAACTTCATGCTCTAAAGCTGCCCCAACTACCAATCATATTCTTAGGTTTAGGTATTCCTCATCCACACATGCCATTTTTCTCAGTAAGAAGCTGTAGTATGAATAGATCTGGCTAAATATGGACAATAGAAAATGATGTCAGTTCACATGCAGAATCATATAATTGATTTATTTTATTAAAGAATTATATTTTCAAAAATAAGGTACAAGGCATATTATTGTTTCTTTAACGGTAGTATAACTACAATTATTATCTATAATTACCTAGTAAAAGAGTAACATGCTAATTTACCATACCTTCGCTACGCCTACCAGGCAATCAAGAGTGAGTATGCAAATTAATCCAACAAAGATGGGGGGTTAATTTATAGGCATCAAGTGGCCAGGGGTGGCGCAGAACATCTGTGTCGTTCTGCACCACCCCTGGCCACTCCTGTCGCCTTAGCGATGACACAAGCGTTCTGCATCTCTCCTGGCCACTCCGGGCCTCTGAGCAGCATGTAAAGTCAGAAAGGCTGCTCCAGTCAGAGCAAAGGTGGTGCTGGCAGCCAGGAAAAGGAAGGCCCATTCTGGCATGAATCTTCATGCATTGGGCTTCTAGTCCTATCTAATAAAAGAGTAATATGCAAATTGACCGTACCTCTGATCAAGCCACGCCCAGAGCCATACCCGCCAGCCAATCAGGAGCTAATTATGTAAATAAACCCAACCAAGATGGCTGCCTCCACTGGGAGTGAGACGGTAGCTTGGGTTTCCCTGGCAATGGAGGAAGCCAAGCTTTCTGCCTGCTGTTGCTGACCTAGGCCTCCATTCAATGCTACAAAGTTTCAATTAAAGAAGATACGTAATTCCAACAGAAATGGCGGCTGCCATGGAGCTGGAGAGAGAAGAGGCTTGCCAGGACAATGGAGGAAGCCAGACTTCTGCAGCCCTAGCCTAGGCCTCCATTCTAGGCTACAAAGTTTCAGACAGAAATGGCTGTTGCCATGGAGCAAGCAGAAGGTTTGGCTCTGCTCCAGGCTACAAAGTTTCAATTGTAGAACATAAATTAATCCCAGATCCCAGGGCCTCCATTTGGATCACTGGGGTGTGGGGCTGGCCTGCAAACCACAACAGGCCCTTGCCCAGACCATCCCACACTCCAAGGGAACCCCCACTCTGATCTAGGACACCCTTCAGGGCAAACCAACTGGTCCCACCTATGCACCAGGCCTCTATCTATCTAATAAAAGAGTAATATGCAGATTGACCATCACTCCAACACATAAGAGGGCTGCCTCCATGTGGTCAAAGATCCTGCCCCCATGTGGACACAAGATGGCCAGCAGGGGAGGACAGTGGGAAGTTCCAGGCCTGCAAGGGAGGGCAGTTGAGGGCAATCAAGCCTGGAGGGGAGGGCAGTTAGGGGTGACCAAGCTTGCAGAGGAGGGAAGTTAGAGGCAAACAGGATGGCAGGGGAGCAGTTATACATCAATTAGGCTGTCAGGGTAGTGGTTAGGGGGTGATCAGGCTGGCAGGCAGAAGCGGTTAGGGGCAATCAGGGAGGCTGGCAGGCAAGCAGTTTGGAGCTAGTAGTCCTGGATTGTGAGAATGATGTCCGAACAGACAGTCAGACATCCCTTGAGGGGTCTCAGATTGGAGAGGGTGCAGGCTGGGCTGAGGGAGATCCTCCCATCCCCCCATCCCCCCATGGACGAATTTTGTGCACTGGGCCTCTAGTGTGTGTGTGTGTATATATATATATATATATATATAAAAGCCTAAATGACTGAACAGCAAAAAGACTGGTCAACCGGTCACTATGGTGCCTACTGACCAACAGAGGGCAGATGCTCAATGCAGGAGCTGTCCCCTGGTGGTCAGCGTACTGCCACAGCCAACCTCCCACAGCTGGCCAAACTCCCGCAACCTTTCTCCCTGGCCAGCTGGTCAGCCCTGATCAGCCCTCATCAGGACTGGATGAGACAATCCATCAGCCCTGATCGCCCCCAGGCTGAGGGACCCTACCCGTTCACGAATTTGTGCAAAAGACCTCTAGTGCTAATATAATTACAAATTAATGATATATTAATAAACTATGAAATGTCCTCCCATGCAGTGGGTTTTCTTGTTTTGTTGATGATTTCTTTTGCTCTACAGAACTTTTTATTTTGATGTAGTCCTATTGTTTATTTTCTCTTTAGTTTCTATTGCCGTAGGAGCTGTATCAGTGAAAATATTGCTTCGGCATAGGTCTGAGATTTTGCTGCTTGTGGATTTATAGTTTCACATCATATGCTTATCCATTTTAAGTTTATTTTTGTGTATGGTGTAAGTTGGTGGACTAGTTTCATTTTATGCATGTATCTGTCCAATTTTCCCAAAACCTTTTATTGAAGAGACTGTCTTGACTCCATTATATATTCTTGCCTCCTTTTCAAATATTAATTGAGCCTAGTGGTTTGGGTTGATTTCTGGGTTCTCTATTCTATTTTATTGACCTATATGTCTGTTTTTTGTGCCAGTACCAGGCAGTTTTGAGAACAGTGGCTTTATAATACAGCTTGATATTTGGTATTGAGATGCCTGCTACTTTGCTCTTCTTTCTCAGGATTGCTGTGACTATTTGGGGTCTTATTTTATTCTTGATGATTTTTTTGGAGAGTTTGTCCTAGGTCTGTGAAATATGTGATTGATATTTGTTTTAAAATATATTTTATTGGTTTTAGAGAGGGAGACAGTGAGAGAGAGATAGACACATCAATGATGAGAGAGAATTATTGATCGGCTGCCTCCTGCATGTCCCCACTGGGGATCGAGCCCACAACTCAGGAATGTGATCTTGGCTGGAATCGAACCTGGAACCCTTCAGTCCACAGGCTGACACTCTATCCATTGAGCCAAACCAGCTAGCGTGTGATTGGTATTTTCATGGGGAGTGCATTAAATCTATAGGTTGCTTTGGGTAGTATGGACATTTTAATGAGGTTGATTGTACCAAACCATGAACACGGTATGTTCTCCTATCTGTTTATGTCTTCCTCTATCTCTTTTTTTTTAATGTCTTACAGTTTTCTGAGGACAGATCTTTACCTCCTTAGTTAAGTTTATTCATAAGTATTTTAATTTTTTTGGTGCTTTGGTAAATGAGATTGTTTTTTAAGCTCTCTTTCTGTAGCTTCACTATTGGTGTATAAAAATGCCATAGATTTCTTGGTATTAATTTTGTATCCTGCTACATTGCCAAATGCATGGAAGAACATATTTGCCAATGTTATCACCAATGAGGGTTTAATCTCCAAAATGTACAAGGAACTCATACAACTTAACAAAAGAAAGATAAACAATCCAATCAAAAAATGAGCAATGGACATAAATAGGTACTTTTCAAAAGAGGACATAGGAAAGCCAAGAGACATATGAAAACATGCTCAAAATCACTAATACTCTGAGAGATGCAAATCAAAATGACAATGTGGTGCCACCTCACAGCTGTCAAAATGGCTCTCATTAACAATTCAACAAATGACAAGTGCTGGTGAGGATGCGGAGAAAAAGGAACCCTCATGCACTGCTGGTGGGAATGCAGACTGGTGCAGCCACTTTAGAGAACATTATGGAGTTTCCTCAAAAAACTAAAAATGGAACTCCCACTTGACCCAGTGATCCCACTTCTAGGAATATATCCCAAGGAACTAGAAACACCAACCAGAAAGATATATGCACCCCTATGTTCACAGCAGCACAATTCACCATAGTTAAGATTTGGAAACAGCCTAAGTGCCCAACAGCAGATGAGTGGATTAAAAATGGTGGTACATCTCCACAATGGAATTCTATGTGGCAGTAAAAAAGAAGGAATTCTTACCATTTGCAACAGAATGGATGGAAATGGAGAGAACTATGCTAAGTGAAATAAGCCAGTCAGAGAAAGATAAATATCACATGATCTCACTCATTTGTGGAATATAATGAACAGCATAAACTGATGAACAAAAATAGATCCAGATAAGAGAAGCGTTAATCAACCATTAAACCTCAGAGGGAAGGTAGGCGATGGTGGGGTTAAGAGGGAGAGATCAACCAAAGGACTTGTATGCATGCATATAAGCCTAACCAATGGACACAGACACCAGGGAGGTGAGGGCATGAGTGGGGGGTGGACAGACAATGGGGGGGATAAGGATGCAAATGTAATATCTTAATCAATAAAGAAAATAAAGGAAAAAGTTAATATTATAAACAAAAGCCTTTGTACACACAAACAAAATAAACAAAAAACCAGTAGCTGAAGTTCTTCTTTAACATAAAGCCACTTAAATAAAGGAAAGACAGCTCTAAAAAAAAATTATGAAATGATAATATAGTTCTTAGAACTCTGTCATTGGAAAAAATTTTAGCCTATTGTGTAACATAATTTTTCTTTATTTGATAATATGATAACTATATATTTGTTATTAAAGAATTATTTCATTTTAAAGCATGGAAGTGTTAAATTTTTAAAAACACTCTGGTTGAAATTTCATAGGTATTCTGATCGTGAAAGAGTACTTTCCAACAAATCTTGAGGAATTCCTCTTGGGGCCTTTTTACAACCCAAAGCAAAATTATTTTTCTCACTTGAATTTTTTTCTAATCTTTTTTTTAACTCTTGAAAAACTTATCTAATGACTTTAATTTAAAAATGTTAACTTCCTATTGGGTTTTAATGACAATGTCAGTTTTAGAATAGTTCTTGGTTTCTTAAAAGAAGACAAAGGTTAATGAATCCTGTAAGAGCTAAGTAAATTAGTTTTGCTAATTTTTAACAAGTAGTGAATTTCTGAACTGTAGGATACATATAGCTGTTCAGTTATAGTTATATAAATATAGATTATAGCTATAGTTATATATAGATTATAGATATTGTGTGTGTGTGTGTGTGTGTAGTGTGTCCATGAAAGGTCACATGTTTCATATAATGAAGCATGCAAAACTGTGTGGGGCAGATATATAAACCAACATTATGTTTATGTGACTCATGCATGCATATATTTATTTCAATGTGTGATTATTTGAATTTTTTCATTTTAAAAATATGCAATAAAATCTAGTGTCAAGAAAAATCTACTTCTGGAGTTTTAAAGTATGCAATATCAAATACCCTCCAAAATATTGGAAAATATTCATACCCTGGGTAAATTTTGTCTTTAATTTTAGATCAGGTTATCAACCATTATATTAAAACTAATATATAGCTACAAACTATAGAATATGCTGTTTGTGAAAGATTTACATTAAGTCCTAATTTCCTCTTTGGGTTTAACTCTTTGAGTTAGCTGTTATTAGATTATGAATATAAGTGATCCTCTTCCATTACACCAGTATCCTGTAAGCAATTTGAAAGGTATAGAACACCAGAAGGGCCTGGCCATGGACATAGAGAAAGAGTGCAGTGGAGGAGCAGTAAAGAGGAAAAAGCTGATCTTTCCCCCTCCCCCCACAAAAAAAAAACCCAAAAAAACACAGACTCTGAGTATATTCTGAGACTAGGTTGAGGAAGATTATTTGACAGCGAGAGGGATCAGTTGCAGTACTCAACATTTCCCTCCCTCACAGACCTACTATGGACAACTGTCAACTGTCGGTTCTTACAATGTACCCAATTTTGTTCTGTATCTGATGGTGAACCATGGTGAAAAAATATGACAAAGAAGGGCTTATGTCTCACTGAAGGGTCAAATGTAAACATATTCACATCCAGAAGTCTGTGGAATATTATGAATGTTTGTACTTCAGCAAAATCACTGGGAACATGGAGATTGGAGGGTCCATCTTTTTGTAAGATTGCCACTTAGACCTACTATGGCCTTAGATGGGTTACTTAAAATTGTTAGCCTTAGTGGGATAATCATATATCTATCTCATCAGATTATTGTGAGGATAAAGCTAATAAATATAAAACACTTAGTACAGTGACTAGGACATAGTAAATGTTAAATATGCTATCCCTTATTATCATGATCATCTCTATTATTATGAAATTTTATTATTCTTTCTTCATGAGGAAAGCCTTATATCCTTTAAATTTATAACTAGAATTAAGAAACATAACTTGGAAGGGCAAGAAACAAATAAATATAGATTTAAAGATATAAAATTTTAGAGATTCAAGACATAAAACTCTACTATTGGTTTTAACATTATTTTTAAAATGTAACTGAATTATCACTACATAAATGGATCACTATGTTTTTCAAAATTAAATATTAAATTAGATGTTTATTTTATTTGTTTATTTTAAATCTTTATTGTTGAAAGTATTACATATGTCCCCTATTCTTTGCCATTAATTTCTCCTAACCCACCTCTGCACCTTGCCCCAGGCTTTCACCACACTATTGTCTGTGTATTTTCCATTATTGCATTGTTTTCATGTAAGAAAAAACAAGTACATTTAATGATGGCATCATTAAAGACACAGCATATTTAACTGAAAACATAAATGAGTTATTTACAATATTTGCATACATTCATGCCATATATATTCTTCTTTTCTAAGTTTTAAGTAATGATGTCTTGAAATTGCATACTAACCTTATAATTATATACAAGATATGCAATTAAATGCTCCCCTAAAATTAGCAATTATAAACTTTCCTGCATATATGGTAGCTTCTAAAATAATGTAATGCACTTGCAGAAATATCTACTATGTTGTGTGTTGGTTTTCTGCTGTTCAGCAAAGGGATAGAGTGGGGAAATAATTTCACACTGCATATAATGCATCTGATATGAAGGGAACTTGAAAATTATTTAGTTACAGATTTCTTTGACCAGGCTTGTAAAGTGGCATATATTATGTTAATGGGCAAGCATTTGAAAATGAATTTGAATATTAAATGCACTAAGTTTGGTTCTGACATGAAGGAAGGCATAGCTGAGATACAATTTACAAACAGGTTCTTGTTAACTCTCTATTTGCTATGGCTCACAATTATGCTTTGTGCTTAAAATTACATTGTCTTGTAATTTTTTTATCACTGAAAATTCTGTAATATTGAAAACAGACTATACAAACGAAGTTCTATTATAGTATTAGATTTTTCAGCCATATTCTATGCTCAGTTGTGCTCCATGTTGTTCAGTGAAAAATAATTGCTTATTCATTGAAAGTTGTAAGTAGAAAAGAAATGAGCAACATCAATCACTGTATTAATGGTATACTATATTTTCTAGCTTTCATTTGTAAAGTAACACATTGGAGTTGGCATATATCGGAATGTATGCTACTAAGCCACCATTATATATTCAACTGAAATATCTTGTCTTCAAGTTCACGCACAGATCACAAATTTACTACTACTGAAATCATAGTGTTTAAATTCACAGAAAATGAATAGTTAATAGTAAACCTTTCCACCAAAGCATATTTTTATTGGAAGAGCAAAGCATTACAGTACACTGGATGTTTTAGGTCATTTATTTTGTTTTTGCTCTGGGTCATTTTACAAAAGCACTTCTGCTCTCTAGCGTTAAAATGAGAGCCACTCTACTCCCTAGATATTACCCAGCAGCACTTGGGGGCTCTTAATGATTAATACCATCACCGTCCAGCCACAAACCTTTCTGCTGCAGATAATGCCAGGCAGCAAGTGCGCTTGACACTTTTAATGTATAATTAAGTAGGAAAAGTCAGCACTCAGTATGCAAATTTTTCAAAATGATAAATGATGCCATACAGCAGTAGGGATTGATTTGGTGTAAATGAAACTAATTAAGGAAATGTCAAACATAATTAATAAAACAGGTTTAAGCTGCAAAACATTGTCAATTGAATGAATGAGGAGGCATTGGCTCCCATTGTTTCTGCTTTATTTAGGGCTTGTGTTTAGCTTGTACTCTGTTCCTAAATGCACTTTCACTACCTCACACCCTCCACCACCAATTCCCAGAGAGGGGGAAAATAAATTTGCTTGTCTCTCCACTGACTGCAGAAATTAATTGCAGAAATCTTGTCCCATCCAAGTGTTACATTCACTCACAGGACATTAACATAACTAATTTGAAAGAGCCCAAATGACTGCATAATAGAGCACTGTCAGTATGCCTGACAGTCTTTGGTCATACCAAATTAGCTTGGTTTTCTAATTGAAATTTTTTTCCTTGGACTCTTTTTATAATTTTTTCCTCAGCTATTCATTTTTGATAAGAACAAAGGTTTTATAATTTACAAAAGAGTGCTTGACCTATAATTACTAGGAGGAAATTAGGGGAGGTAGGAAAGTCAGATTTAGTCCTGGTAATGATGCTAGAGACCTTCCTCCCTCTAGGGAACCTGAAGAATAATGGAATCTTCTATTTTTACGGGCGACCTGTGCACTGGTGCTGACTCTAACTGTGAATCCACTTTACTTTGCAGATCACTTGCTTAACACTAAAAGTGCCAGTAGAATGGCAGGCCATTACTCCAAATGTCATTCAAACAGTGCCATTTCAAGTGCCCTTCCTGCTGAAAGAGTGAATTGAAGAACATCTGCCAGTCCTCTTATCTCACCCTTGTACATCTTCCATGTAGAGTTTTATGTAACTTAATTTGTGAATCATTTGGGTAAATAAGGGTGGGAGAGGATAAGAGGTTTGTCAAGAGTAGAAAATTCAAAGATTGCTAAAATTATTTGAACTGGAATACAGTGATTCTGGATTTTAAAATCATGTCATCTGCATGCTATGAATGTAATTTATCATACCTAATATGATTTTCCAAAGTCTGCTAATACTATCCCCTTAATTTAGAGATCTTTCTCAAAAGGACAGTTCCTTTTGAGTATACCATAAGAATAGTATCAGTCCATTCTATTTATACTTTAAATTATGAGTTATAAACTCAATATAATATTTCAGATTAATTGGGAAAATTCTATAGAATTGAAGCTATAGTTTGCACAGAAGGTAGATGTGATACATACACTCTTCTTAATCCATTAAGTTTCTGCTGAGTAGATGGATGGAGGAGATACAAGTGAAGAAGCATAGTTTTATTTACTTAAATTTTTGCATCTAGAAAACACTATATTTCAACAGCTTCTTTAATTTGGTCCTACAAATATAGTAAAGTATATTTATATCTTACATGAGATTGTAAAGATTCTCGACTTTGAACTTTCTAGTCTTGTGGGGCTCATTTCTAGATGTCATCCAATACATTCTCTTGAGTTATTGAATATTACACACATAGTTATCTGTTAACTAGAGGCCCAGTGCATGAAATTTGTGCATAGGGGGGCAGGGAAGGTATCCCTCAGCCCAGCTGCACCCTCTCCAATCTGGGACCTCTTGAGGGTAATCGGACATCCTTCTCACAATCCAGGACTGCTAGCTCCAAACTGCTCTCCTGCCTGCCTTCCTGATTGCCCCTAACCACTTCTGCCTACTAGCCTGATCACCCCCTAACCACTACCCTGACAGCCTAATTGATGTCTAACTACTCCCCTGCCAGCCTGTTTGCCCCCAGCTTCCCTCATCTGCCAGCCTGGTCACCCCTAACTGCCTCCCTTGTAGGCTTGATTGCCCCCAACTGCCTTCCCTTGCAGGCCTGGAACCTCCCACTGTCTCCCCTGCTGGCCATCTTGTGCTGGCCATCTTGTGTCTACATGGGGGCAGGATTTTTGACCATATAGGGGCAGCCCTCTTGTGTGTTGGAGTGATGGTCAATCTGCATATTACTCTTTTATTAGGTAGGATAGAGGCCTGGTGCATGGGTGGGGCCTGGTGCATCAGCTGGTATGCCCTGAAAGGTATCCCGGATCAGGATGGGGGTTCCCTTGGGGTATAGGATTCCCTTTGGGTGAGAGGCCTGTTCTGGTTTGCAGGCCGGCCACGCCCCCCAGGGACCCAAGCAGAGGCCCTGGGATCTGGGATTAATTTATGTTCTACAATTGAAATTTTGTAGTGTGGAATGGAGCCAAGCCTTCTGATCGCTCCATGACAACAGCCATTTTTGTTTGAAACTTTGTAGCCTAGAGTGGAGGCCTAGGCTAGGGTTGCAGAAGTTTGGCTTCCTCCATCACCCTGGCAACCCTAGCCTCTTCTCTCTCCTGCCCCATGGCTTCCACCATTTCTGTTGGGATTATGTATCTTCTATAATTGAAACTTTGTAGCATTGAGTGGAGGCCTAGGCCGACAAAGGTAGGCAGAAAGCTTGGCTTTCTCTGTTGCCGAGGAAACCCAAGCCTCCCTCCTGCTCTCAGTGGCCGCAGACATCTTGTTTGGGGTTCATTTGCATAATTTGCTCCTGATTGGCTGGTGGGCATGACTGTGGGCGTGTCTTGATCAGAGGTATGGTCAATTTGCATATTACTCCTTTATTAGATAGGATTTTATAGCATTGATTGATTACATTGTTCTCTACCAGGATATATGTCTTGGGTTCTTTGTTATATATTCTATGTTGTGAGCAACTGAAAGGCAAGATGAGTTATCATTTTATACTTCACCTTTAAATGGAATGGGTATGGAATAAATTAGTAGGGTTATAAGAAATAATTTGCTTCATCTCCCATCTAAAAAGGATACAAATAAGAACCTCAGGTTTATTTTATTCAACAGGTATATTTATAATTTTGGAGAACCTCTTGGATGCACATTGCATATGACTAATTCTAACTTCTCCCCAAATTGCAAAATGTTGATTAAGGAGTTCATTGTCTCATAAAACTGAGAAATCTAGGTCAGTTTTTCCGCAAAACTGTCTTCAGACATAGCTAAATAAAGTGGCTTAAATAGCCCTAACTGGTTTCGCTCAGTGGATAGAGCGTCGGCCTGCGGACTGAAGAGTCCCAGGTTTGCTTCCAGTCAAGAACATGTACCTTGGTGGCAGGCACAACCCCAGTAGGTGTGCAAGAGGCAGCTGATCAAGGTTTCTTTCTGATTGATGTTTCTAGCTCTCTATCCCTCTTCTTTTCTCTTTGTAAAAAAAAATCAATAAAAAATATATATTTAAAAAGTGGCTTAAATAATGTCATCAGGACCTGGTATTTCTGTCATTTTCCTCATCTCTTATCTCTACTTTCCTCTGTGTTGAATTCATCTCTATCTGTGGGTTCTAATAGCTCTGTGATTAAGATGGTATCAATCATAACAATTCAGTGCAGTGAGAGTCAGCTGTTTTCTAGGCACTTATATAATGTCTCAGGATTAGCTCTGATTGAACCATGAAGAGGGATGTACTCATTCTAGAATCCATCTCTAGCACTAGAAATAAGGAACACTTTGAAGGTCCAGCTTTGAACTTTATACCTACCCTAACACCAAATTAACTGAGAATGGGAGTTTGGGGAAGGGGGCGCAAGATTCCTCAAGGAAAATCATGGTGATTTTTTTTCAAAGGAAAAAAAAACACACTGAGAAAGCAATGGCAAAAACAATAGATAGACATTCTAAGAGTATACAATACAGTTCCTAACAACAGAAAATATACCAGTGTAGACTTCTTATTCACTACTAGAAATTACTGACTAAATAAAAAATGGGAAAATGTGAGTTTCTTTTTTTGTGTGTGTGTGTGTGAGTGAAAGCATTGTTTGATAAAGCTTATGACTAATTCCTTTACTAGAGGTTGTAAAAGCACAATGCTAATTATGTGGCTGTTAATATTTTGGCATTTATGATTGAACAAAGGGAAATATGGCTTTTGTACATTCCATTTTGTAATAAACTTCTGTTTATAGAAGAGTTGCAAATATAGTTTAGAGAATTCACTATACCCTTTGCAAATCTTCCCCAAATATTAACAACTTACATAACCATGGTAGAGTTAGCAAAACTAAGAAATTAACATTGGTGCAATGATATTAACTAAAGTATAGATTTTATGTGGTTTTTACATTTTTTTTATGGTTTCATCACTTCTGGTATTTAATGCAGGACACCATGTTGCATTTAGTCATCATGTCTCTATAGTCCTGTTCAATCTGTGAGTTTTTCTTAACTTTCATGACCTTGACACTTTGAAGAGTTCTGGTTATGTTTTATAGCCATTTGAGTTCGTGTGATGTTTTTTTGAGAATATATGTTATGTGCTTTTGGAAAATATATCACAGGGCAATGTGCTTTTTTCATTGCATCATTTCAGAACCCTCCATTTCAGCTTGATTTTTTGTTGGTGATGGTAACCATGATCACTTAGTTAAAGTACTATCTGCCAGGTTTCTACACTGTACATTTATGGTTTTACCTTTCCATATTCTATTTGTTATAAGTGAGTTTCTAAATCCAGGTTACATTTGAGGGAAGGAGAATTAATGTCTACTCCTTTAGAAATGGCTATCAAACAATCTTAAATATATATTAAAACCATCATATTAACACATAATTTGGGAGGATTCCAAGAGACCAAGCAACCATCCTGTTTCTCCTTAACATTTTGCTCACTAACAATATTAGCATGCATCAATAAATATTGCCATTATTACTGTGGTGGTTTAATGGTGATTTTATATTTTTATTATTCCTTATATATTATTTTTAATTCTTCTGTATGAAAAATGTAGTCCTCAATTTATTTATTTATTCAAATATTTATTTATATAAGTCTGATGAAATAAATTAGATTTGGAGGAATCAAATGAACAATTTTAAGACTTGTTTTATAGCTATAGAGATCAATACAGTGTGACATTGGTAAAGGGACAGACACTCTATAAAAGAAACAGGAAAAAATAAATAAAATCTCTGCCTAAACCTCACACCTTCTGTAAAGATTCACTGAGAATTGATTATGGATCTAAATGTAAACTATAAGACTTTTAGAAGAAAATATAACAGAAACTGTGTGGTTTGGTAGTAGATGAAGTCTTAAATATGACACTGAAAGCATGATCCCTAGAAGAAAAAGGTAAATTAGACTTTATCAAAATTAAAAACTTGTTGTATGAAAGATACCTTAAGAAAATTAAGACAAGCTAAATATTGGGTAAAATATTTATACATTTTATATCCAACAAATGAACCATATTCAGAATATGTGAATAACTTAAAATTCAACAATCAGGAAACAAACTATACATTTAAAAATTGGTTAGAACACTTGAATAAACACTTGTTGTAAAGAGATACAATGATGAGAAAAATAATATGTTCAACCTCATTAGGGAAAGGCAAATTAAAATAAGATACCCCTCCACAACTCAGAGAATGACTAAGTTAAAAAAAATACCGACTCTCTTGAGGGCTGGCAAGTATACAGAGAAAGTGGAGACCGTATAATCGCTGATTGAAATGCATAATGATATAGCCACTCTGAAAAATTTGGACAGCTTCTTATAAAGTTACACATAACCCTTACTCAGCAATCCCACTCCCAGGTATATAGCCTAGAGAATTGAAAGTCAATGTCTATGCAGGTAACTGTGCAAAAATGTTTATAGTAGCTCTATTCATATATTTGCAAACACAAAACAAAAAACAAGGGAAAAGAACCCAGATGTCCTTCACTGGGTGATACTCATACCTTTGGATCAATCAGCAACAGAAAAGAACAAACTGCTAATATAGTAGCATCCTCTTATCTGATGGAGATACATTCCAGGACCCCCAGTGGGTGCCCAAAACCACAGATAGTACCAAACCCTATATATACTAAATGTTTTTCCCATGCAGACATACCTGCTTGTTAGGTTCAGCAAGAGATTAACAGCAATTATTAGTAATAAAATAGAGCAATTAATAGGCTATAATAGAAGTTATGTGAATGTGGTCTCTCTCAAAATATCTTATTGTACTGTACTCACCCTTCTCCTTCTTGTGACATGTGAGATGATAAAATGTCAAGCCTATTCCTGAATCTGTGTAACCTCTTTTTTTTTTTTTTTTTTTTTTTGCAGTATATGTCTTGGTGTCACCCATTTCAAGGATCCGTTGTTAAAGTCTTTGTATAGGCTCAATGCTTTCTGATGCAGCACATTGCTGTCAGTTGGAACATGTTTTCTGCTCATGTCTTCTACCCCCAAATTTAATACCTTTTCCGTCTTAACTAAGCACTTATGCACTGTGGCTGTAACTTTCGCAGTTTGAGGTGTGACAGCAAAACTAGCACAGATTTCTTTTTTCTTTTTCACAATTTCACAGATAGAAGATTCGTTCTTACCATAGATCTTAGCAACTTCAGCATACAATTTTCCCCTCTTAACATTGAAAACTATCTTTATTTCGCTGAAAGGAAGTACATTACGGCTTTTTTTTGGCCTGTTTGAGTTGCCAGCATCTCTACTATTGCATTTTGGGGCTACTGTTAAATAAAATAAGGGTTACATGAACACAAATACTGTGATGCTAAGACAGTCCATCTGATAACTGAGGAGCTACTAAGTGATTAACTGGTGGGTGGCTATACCATGTGGATAAATTGGACATGGGTGATTCAAGTCCCAGGCGGAATGGCGTGGTGCAGTGTGAGACTTCATTATTCAATTTGAAAGTTATGAATTGTTTATTTCTGGAATTATCCAGGTAATATTTTCAGACCTTGGTTGAGAGTAGGTAACTGAAACCAGGGAAAGTGAAATTAAGTGTGAAACCACGGATAAGGGGGAGGAGAGCTACTTTAGTCTGTGCAACAGCTCAGGTGAATCTCATAGGTATGTAGCTGAATGAAAAGCCAGTTTCTGAAGATTATATGCCATTTCAGAAAGAAAAAAGACAAATTATAATTTCAAACAATAGACCAGTGGGTTCCAGATGTAGGGTCAGGAGGGAAGTGGCTAGAGAAGAAGAGCCCAGTGCTGTGAAGAAACTGTTCTGTCTTGATTGTGGTGGTGGTTACACAAATCTGTGCACATGTTAAAATTTATTCAACTGTACAGGAAGAGAAAAAAGTCAGTAGTACCCTAGCCAGTTTTGCTCAGTGGATAGAGCATTGAACTTCAGAATGAAGGGTCCCAGGTTCGATTCTGGTCAATGGCACATGCCCGGGTTGTGGGCTGGATCCCCAGTAGGGGGTGTTCAGAAGGCAGCCAATCAATGATTCTCTCTCATCATTGATGTTTCTAGCTTTATCACTCTTCCTTCTTTTCTGAAATCAATAAAATATATTTTTAAAAAGTCAGTAGTGTTGCATGAAAATTCTAGGTATAAAAATTAAAAAATAAAATCAATGCAGACTAGAGGATAACGATCTCATTCCTTGTTAAAACCTAACACTATTTTTATTTATGTATTTGCTCAAATTGTTTCAGCTGTGACTATTTGGGACCCCTTTCAGAGCTACCATGTAAATGTTATTTTAATTGACATTGTTTCTAAAGATTTTTTCAATGAGATTCTAACCTTAACTGAAAGGTCAAGAAAGGATGATTAATCGTATAATTGTTCATTGGAAAGTGATTAAACTTGTAATTAATCAATTCTATTAGAGATAGAATCTGATTGATCTACATTATTTCTAATGGATTACTTACTTTGATATACATTCTTGCTTTGTAATAAATGAACTCATATTTTCCATTTCAAGTTATATATTGATTTGTATCATTTTTTTTAGCCTCACAAGACTCTCTTTTTTTCTTAAACTGATTTTCCCCTAGTTAGTGCACTGAATAGGTGAATGCTTATTTGAGATCCAAAGGTATCTATTACTGACAATTATGTAACACTGGAGGCCCAGTGCACGAAACTTATGCATGACGGAGAGGTAATGTCCCTCAGCCCAGCCTCCACCCTCTCCAATCTGGGACCCTTTGAGGGATGTCCGACTGCCCATTTAGGCCCAATCCTGGTGGTAGGATCAGGCTAAACGGGCAGTCGGACATTCCTCTCACAATCCAGGACTGCTGGCTCCCAACTGCTCACCTGCCTGCCTTTCTGATTGCCCCTAACTGCTTCTGCCTGCCAGCCTCATCACCTCCTAACCACTCCCCTGCCAGACTGATTGATGCCTAACTGCTTCCCTGCCAGCCTGTTTGCCCCCAACTTCCCTCCTCTGCTGGCCTGGTCTCCCCTAACTGCCCTCTCCTGCTGGCCTGATTGTGCACAACTACCCTCCCTTGTAGGCCTGATCCCTCCCAACGGCCCTCCCTGCTGGCTGTGTTGTGGCAGCCATCTTTTGTCCACATGGAAGCAACCATCTTTGACCACATGGGGGCAGCCATCTTGTGTGTTGGAGTGATGGTCAATTTGCGTATTACTCTTTTATTAGATAGGATTATTTGATTAATTTATCAAAAGCAGAAAATATCTTTGTGCTTTCTACCAGGAATTGATATCAATATTTAAAAGCATAACTAAGGACTACATAAAGCATTGGTTTAGCATTAGTTTTGGTAATTACATCATTATTTACTTTACTTAGTAACTAGAATACTTAATGACATACCTTCTAAACATTATGCTACAAAGTAATATTTTTAAGTAAAACATTTAACATAATTTGACAGAAAATTATTTGATAGAATATTTTAAAAGAATAATAGAACTTACATGTGCTCTCGGGACAATATCCTCCTCTTGAAATAGTGTAAACAATTCTAGGTATAATCAAAATGCATTTCAGACTTGCAAATAGGTTTCTGATGCCCTAGAATCTCAGAAGGCAGGGGAGATGGTTGGGTGGGAAGAGATCAACCAAAAAACTTGTATGCATATATGCATAACCCATGGACACAGATAATAGGGTGGTGAAGGCCTAGGACAAGGTGGGGGAGGGTAGGAGTGGGCTAGAAGAAGTCAATGGTGGAAGAAGGGGGGGGGCGTATGTAATACTTTCAAAATAAAGATTTAAAATAATTTTTTAAAAGTATAAGCTAATCATTATACATACCTATAATTTTTCCTAAAAAGAGAAAAGGGGAAACATTTCTGGATATGTGTGAAGGACTGTGTATAAAAATGATGGCCTCCTATAAGGTGGACTTGTGTGGCCTAAATGCCATATATCTTTTGGACTTTTAAAAAGATTGCTATTTGTGGGTAATGAACCTGGTATGGTTACTACAGGCTATGGGCAATACAAACATACACAGAGAAATAGTTTAATTGATGTTGACAATAAAAGGAGATTGACCCCAAGCCAAGCAGAAAATAGCAAGGACAGAGGTTCCATTTTCTACACACTTATGAATGTGTTTTAATGTCATAATGCTTTGATTATCCACTATAAACAATTGTAGCAATAGCTGTAACAAATCAAAATAATATTAGCATTACCTAACTCACTTCCTACCCTTCCTCTACTCCCTAGTATTACCATCTTGGGTGAGGATTTAAAAAAAAGTAAAATACATGTCAGATGCATTAAATAGTTAAAATGAGCATTAAAAAATGTAGGAAGTAATGGAATAGAATAATTAATAACTCTGTAGTGAAATAACACTTTATTTTTGGAATTATTAGAAGTTATGATGAAATATGTGTGTATGTTGATCTCTGGAAAAAAAAGATATAAAACCTAAGTAAAATGATAATATTATAATTATAGATATTTTTCTCAATGTGATGATGATAATGTATATTCAAATTCGTAAGAAAGATTCAAGATTCCAAATAAATTAGTGGGCAAACAATATAGTAATTTATAAAAGAGGAAATGAAATTGATAAATGAGGTAAATATCAGCATCTCTACTTAACAAAGAAATATAAAATCTTAAAATATTGTTCTACACAGTAAAATGAACAAACAAAACCCAAAATATTCAATGCTAGTTATACTGCAGAGAAATTGCCATATTCATTCATTACTGCTAACTTAATAATTTTGCAGAGACTTTCTGGAAAACAATATGGCAAAGAAGTTAAGTTTAGTAGACTTAAATACTATATTTTCATTCCTAGTTTTGTCCCAAGTAAAGGCAGTTTCTTTGGAAAAGACAAACATGCTAGGAAAAATAGAAGGCAGCAGGAAGAGAGGAAATATGAGATTGATTGATTCCATAAAGGAACCTATAGGCGTAAAGGAGCAGCGTTGTTGAAACAGGGCATTGTGGACATCTCTCATTCATAGTCTCCAGGAGTAGGAGTTGAGTTAACGGCAAGTAATATACAATCAATAAACAGAAGCCAAGTATTCTCAAATATGTTCACTGCAGCTTTAATAATTATAGCAAATCATGAATAAAAGTAGTCAACACTGATATATTTTATTAACACATAGTACAACAAATATATGTGAATACATACATATGTGTGTACATTTGTATGTATATGTGTATAGTTGAACTGCACAAACTAATCAACATTAATTCATTGGCTTGCTAATCTGTTAACATAACAAGGTAATACATTTATTTACCCATATCTCTGCCTTTCTTCTTAAACTACCTGCTGTAAAAATACTATCATTGATATCCTGACTATATACAAAAGAAATGTATTGACTGAATGAATAAATTTTAAAAAATGATGATTAAGTTGAAAATCACAGTATCAATTTTGGGCACCATACTAGGTGATATATATTTCAATCTGGTGGGCTTTTTAAAAATATATATATTTTTTATTGATTTTATTTTTATAGAGAGGAAGGGAGAGGGATAGAAAATCAGAAACATCAATGAGAGAAACATTGACCAGCTGCCTCTTGCACACCCCCTACTGGGGATGTGCCCGCAACCAAGGTCCATGCCCTTGACTGGAATTGAACCTGGGACCTTTCAGTCCACAGGCCAACGCTCTATCCACTGAGCAAAACCGGTTTCAGCTGGTGGGCTTTTCTTTGACTCAAATGTTATACCTGAATATCAAGCACTGGATCCAAATATAGGGCTATTTTCATTAAGATGATAGTGAATTTTTAAGTAGGCAGAATCATAATTTTGACCCATTTATTTACCCATTTTCATTATAAATATATCTTGGGTCTCCAGTATGTGCTTGAAACTGCCTCTGTCAAGTCATTACTGAGCACATACTTTTAGAGACGAAAGGCAGTTGCCACAGGCTCCTTGGTGCCCTGCCTAGACCCTCTGGGAACCTTTTACTGTGCCTCCTTCTAATTGCCATAATAGAATATTGTGGTAATGACTTATAGCTATAACTTTTTCTAAAATTGTGCTCTGAGGAGTCTGAAGTCCTCTTGCCTAGAAATGAAGCTCTGTGTCTCCAACTGCCTTTCGGCAGCCTATACGCAAAGACTGACTGATGCTGTGTGTAAACGTCCAATGGCCTTACTTCAAGGCAGGGTATGCTCCGTGAGGGACAGTTTATGGTTCAAAGCTCCCCTGTGTGATGAGTATGAAGCTAAACTTCATCCCAACTACATCTTTGCTTAATGTCCTCCTCTTTCCTGAGCTGTCCCCTCACTCCAATACAGGTTTTTTTCTGAGAGCCCACTCTTAATAAGCTGCTTGCTTCATGAATCCCATGTCAGGCTCTGCTTATAGAGAATCCAATCTAAGAAAATGATTAAACAAGCAATTACAATTATGTATTATGTGTGCTATGGATGATGAAGAAGGGTGAGAAGTAGAAAACCCTGGATATGTAATAGGGGTTTTAGGGTCAGGGCTATCTTCCCCAAGGAAGGAACATTTAAATTAAGACCCTGTGTCTTTTATCTACCTTGTTTTAAAGTAGCATGGCATGCATTTGTGAAGTGTCTGGCATGGCTGAGGTCTGTAGATTTGATCGTGACCATCAAGAAAATAATCAGCCCATCTCATGACTGAGCCTTTATTCGCATTAGCTTCAAACTGGAAACACTGGTCACTGACGAGAGTGAAGCCACTTCACAGACTGACAAGTTACTCAGGCACGATACCCATCTCTGCAATTAGGAACTGGGGATGGGTCATGGTTTAAAGTATTACATATGTCTCATTTTCCTCCAATTGACCTTTCCCCAGCTGTTCCCACCTCCCCCAGCACATAAAATCACTCTCTCCCACAGGATATGCTCATATGCATGCATACAAGTCCTTTGGTTGCTTTCTTATCCCTCCCCACTCCCAGAAACTGTCTTTGGAAACATTCGTAAAACTGTACCATTGAGCATGTCTTTCAACCTGCATGTGTATACACATGTACAAATAGTTCTCCACATATACATATTTATTGTTAGCATTCTCATTTTGGTAATAAAAATTGGCCAGTAGAATTTGGGTGGTGGCCAAAATAATACTCTAGTTAGTACAGTTCTATTATGGGCCTCTAGGGCTATGCCTCTGTTTAATGTCCTAGAAGTAATGCTTTTCTTAAAGTAAATGAGTTAAAATTCATACTGTGAAACAGAGAAGTAGAGTATTGATTCTCATGTAAGGCACCAATTCCTACTTGAAGCATTAATCACTAAAATCTTGGAGCAGAGAGGAGTACAACTTTAAAGAAAAAAGCCCATATGCACAACAGTTATGATGATAAGAAATAAGAAGCTAAACAATCCTAACAGTTTAATTGCTATGGTGCACCATGTACTAGGAAGCACAATTATATATAACTAGAGGCCTGGTGCATGAAATTCATGCACAGAGGGGGCATTCCTCAGCCAGCCCTTCACCCTCTCCAATCTGGGACTCCTCAGGGGATGTCTGACTGCCAGTTTAGGCCCAATCTCATTGGGTGGGTGGGGGGGGTATCCAGGTAGTCGGACATCCCCTCACAATCTGGTTCTGCTGGCTCCTAACTGCTCACTTGCCTGCCTGCCTGATTGCCCCTAACCCCTCTGACTGCCTGCCTGCCTGATTGCCCCTAACCCCTCTGCCTGTTGTCCTGATTGCCCCTAACTTCTTCAGCCCCCAGTCTGGCCTCCCTCTGTGAGAGGTACCCTGGTGGGTCAGGGGAAGGCACCATCCCCATTACCCTGCTGCTGCTGATATTGCTGGCCTGAGCCTCAGCCCTTCCCAGCCACCCAACAGCTGCCTGAGCCTCGGCCCTCGCAGCTGCTGCGGCTTTGTCTGGAAGGACATCTGGAAGAGGTCCACTCTAATTAGCATATTACTATTTTATTAGTATAGATTTGGGGACCGTTACAACCATGCAGAACTTAAAGAAAACACATGTCCCTGGCCGGTTTGGCTTAATGGAGAGAGCATTAGGCTATAGATTGAAGGGTCGCAAGTTTGATTCTGGTCAGGGGCACAATCCTAGGGTGCAGACTCGATCCCTGGTAGGGAGCCTGCAGGAGGCAGCTGATCAGTGATTCTTATCATTGATGTTTCTATCTCTTACTTCCTCTCCCTTTCTCTCTGAAATCAATAAAAAATTATTAAAAAAAAAGAAAACACATGATTTTCACTTTGGGCTTTGTCATCTTACAATAACCTTTGTGCAGTATTTTAACTTCCCTCAACTTTCCTTTACCCACTCTTAAAATGCAATCTATTTTGGATAAGATGATCAGGAAAGTGATTCTAGTGAGTAGAAACTTTTTTTGGAGGGAATGGGGTCATGAAAATATTTTAAAATTGAGCATGGTGATGGTTGTACCATTCTGAATTTACTTTAAATTACCAGCTCATTGTATACTTTAGGTGACATGTACAGTATATGTATGTGTTAACAAAGCTGTTCTTTCATTTCTTTTTAAATAAAAACCAGTCTTATAATCAATTGCAGATGTTTTTAGAGGCCACCCAGGATTTGCTTACTGAGTCCCAAACCATGGCTGTGACTCCCAGTTGCCTCCAGTCCTGGTGGATTTGGATGGTGTGGTTTGCAAAAGAGAAGGTGGCAAGAGGCTTGTGGAATTTCTGCAACCCCATTCCCGAGGTCTCCTCATTGGGCACCAGGGCCATTTCCACGGTGCCAGCTCTCTGCTTCCTTTAACCTGTTGGGCAAAAGAATCCTGCGTGCTCTGGCCAGAAAGTGCAGTCTCTCTTAGGTGGCCCAAATCCTTTTTTTAAGGTTATTTTATGGATTCAAAAGAATAAACAGATGTGGAAAGCTTTTGTCAAGTTGCTTTTACAAGGTTCTTCCAGTCTCATGGGAAGTGAAATGTGCCTCTGAATTCATTCCAAAGGGTTTCTTTGGGCAAAAGCACCCAAGAACAGCACAACTCCTGCAGGATGCCCTACACACTTCATTGTCAGGACTCAGGGGGACTTGAGGGTGAGCGAGGCTGTGGTGCCAGCACAGGACCCACGGAGAGTGCTACGGGAGAAGGTAGCACTTTCTACACTGCCCAGGCCTGCCTGGACAGCAGCTGCACCCACCGAGGTGGGCAGGGTGTTTCTGCTGTTTTGTTTTGGTGTGGCCTCCACCCCATCAGCCATGGATCCACACCTGCACTGAGGCTGTGAAAGGCTTGATGGTCCTACTTTTTGGTGGATGATGGACGCACTCCCACCTCCCAGAGACTGGCAGTTAGACACTGGCAGCTTTCGAGTTGCTTGCAGGAAGAGCACAGCCCTAGGTCCAGAACAGATTTGGGTGTCCTCGGCTAGGAGGCCTCCTCGGGCTAGGGGTTGCCAGCAGTTTGAAGGCCAGCCATGCCCCCAATCGTGGCGGTGGGGGGGGGGGTGGTGGTCTCCTCATGGTGACCGTTTATCCCGCTCCCTCAGATCCTTAGCCCGCTGTTTGGTCACCCATTCAGTTCTTTTAGTCATTATGGCCCCTGGCTTTTTATTTTTATTTATTTATTTTTTAAATGGTATTTTTATCTTTTATTTTCTTAAATATATTTTATTGATTTTTTTACAGAGCAGAAGGGAGAGGGATAGAAAGTCAGAAACATCGATGAGAGAGAAACATCGATCAGCTGCCTCCTGCACGCCCCCTACTGGGGATGTGCCCGCAGCCAAGGTACATGCCCTTGCCGGAATCGAACCCGGGACCCTTCAGTCCGCAGTCCGACGCTCTATCCACTGAGTCAAACCGGTCTCGGCCCCCTGGCTTTTTATATGTTAGAAATTTGAAATGGTTAATTATGTGTCCCAACTACATTAAATATTATTGGTTAAAGACAATAAAGCCAGTGATCTCTGTATTTCCATGTTTATAAGGCAAAATCAATTTAACAGACGTGATTATATTTGAAAGAGTTTTAAGGTATACAATATGGTTTATCTATTAAAATACATATTTAAGAATTCTCTTTATGTCTATAAAGACAAAAACTTAAAAATACCAAGACTGACTGAGGATAGCACAGGGACATTATGGCCATTGTAAGGATATATTTAGGTTCTCATATTCAAACTTTATTTTAAACAGTAAAATTTATAACGTTTGAGAAAATAAGTAAAAATATTCCTAAGATTTGAGGACAATAAATTAAGCATCCAAATAAATATGCTGTTTTTAAGTTCCTTGGGAAAATTTATATTTTAACATTAATAGTTTTTTTTCAATATAATTATATCATAATATTTGGTTGATCTTTATTTAGAGACTTGAATTCCATAAGTAAATTTCAGATAAAATAGTAGTCTATTATATAGCAAAATTTGAAAATGTATTAATAATCTTGTCTTCTGGGGGAACTTAACAGTAGATAAAATTTATGTCATTGCTATTAGGAGCAAAAGTAATAATAGAAAACATTTTCCAAACATTTACAGGAGGAAATAGGGGAAGAAAAATATTTGTACTAAATAGTGATTTAAATCCCATTTTAAGTGGAAACTATGGTAGGTGTTAAATATGCTATTATTTTACTAAACTTTCTTTTTAAAAAAATCAGTTCAGCTAAAAGCTCTGTTATACCTCAACAAATTGTAAAACTGAAGGGCTCTTGGGTTTCCAGCTCTTTGAAGGGAGTAGACTAGCCCAATGTTGTACTTAGCCCCAAAGTAAATTAATTACTTAGGGCTTATGTGGTTTTCTGAAGGACAAAATCATTGTGGACGTGGGAGTTGTTTATGTGAAATGATATATTAAAGTCAGAATCTAGGCAAGAAAGTAGTGAGTAACATGCAAAACAGAAATGCCAAGCACAGGTAATTAACAACTTAAAAATTTCAGAATGTAAGTTTAGGTTAAATGCTGTGGAGATTTAATTGAGACAACTGCATTCTTACTATAACATATCACTTTCTGATAAGTAAATCACCTGGCATTTATTCATTGAGAGCCTTCATTCACAAGACACTAGTAATTGACCAAAGCAGGCTATAAGTCTAGTTGAGGAAATGGGGATTGATAAAATGAATCCATATAATGTTAAAATATAAGTGTATGATATTGTTACAAATAATAATGTACTTAGAAAATGAGACACTCTATAAATTTGAAATTTTATGTGTAGTATTTAATATTTTCCGAATAGCATAAATGGGTACCCAGCTTAAAAAATAGAATAGTACCGACACTTTGAAGCTTAGTGTAATCTCCTCCTTGATCAAGTTCTTCTCTGGCAATGAGATTACAATGAAGATAATTTTATTAAATGGTGAATAGGGAAAAAAATCCAAAATAGCTCTAAAATGGGAATTTAGATGCTTTAACTCTAATCATTTTCTCTTTTATCTTACACTAGAGGCCTGTGCATAAAATTCATGCACGGGGGGTGAGGGGTTGTCTGTTCCTCAGCATAGCCTCCACTCTCTCCGATCTGGGATCCCTCTCATAATCCAAGACTGCTGGCTCCCAACCACTCACCTGCCTGCCTGATTGCCCCTAAGTCCTTCTGCCTGCCAGCCTGATCGCTTCTAACCACTCTCCTGCCAGCCTGATCTCCGCCTGACTGCTCCCCTGTCATCCTGGTCTTCCTCAACTGCCTTCCCCTGCCAGACTGATCACCCCTAACTGCCCTCCCCGGCTGGCCTGATTGCCACCAACTGCCCTCCCCTGCTGGCCTGGTTGCCCCCAACTGCCCTCCCCTGCTGGCCATTTTTGGCAGCCATCTTGTGTCCACAAAGGGGCGGCCATCTTTGACCATATGGGGGGCATCTTGTGTGTTGGAGTGATGGTCAATTTGCATATCACCCATTTATTATATAGAACTAGTGGCCCAGTGCACAAAATTCATGCATAGAAGGGGGGTTTCCCTCAGCCCAGCCTGTACCCTCTCCAATAGGGATGTCCAACTGATGGTTTAGGCCTGATCCCTGTGCTGGCATCCAGGACTGCAGGATGGGCGGCTTGTCCCTCTCCTGGGCCAGAGGCTCAAGTGCAGTTGTTGGCACCCAGAATCCTGGAGCAGGTGGCTTGTCCTCCTTCTGGGCTGCGGCCTAGCTGGTCCCCATTTCTCTTTCCCCAGTGTTGAGTGTCTGAGTCACTATGGCATGATGGCATGATGACTATTTGCATAGTACCTCTTTATTATATAGGATTTTAACATGTCATGGTCTATCTTCAAGTGGATATTATATCACTTCACAGCTTGTATATAAAGTTCACTGTCACAAAATTTCATTTTTCCCGGGCACTCTTTGTGCTATTGCTGTCATGTATTTTACTTTCACAGATGTTATAAAACTGACATTACATTGTTATTTCTTAAAATAGTTAATTATCTTTAAGTATATTTAAATAATAAGAAACTTCTATTATATTTTTTCCTATGCATTTACTGTCCTTGATGTTTTTCACTTCTTGGCATAGATCGTTATTTGTATCTGGCAAAATTTTATTTCTGCTTGTAGGACTTCTTTTAACATTTCTTACACTAAAAATCTGCTGATGGTTAAAAACATTCAATTCTTTATATATTAAAAATATATTTTAACCATTTTAAAAATATTTTCACTCAGTTTAGAATTTTAAATTGAGAGGATTCCCTCCCCCCCCGCCATTGTACTTTATTTTTTTATTTTTTTATTTTTATTTTTTTTAAATAGCTTTATTGTTCAGTTTGTTACTTACATTTTTCCCCAATAGCTCCCCTCCACCCAGTACCCATCCCACTCTACGCCCTCACCTCCCCCCACCCTCTGTCCTCTCCCATAGTTGCATGACCTTTGTCCAGTCTCTTGCTGTACTTCCCGCACCCTTTTTCTCACCGAGCATTATCAGTCCATTCCCTCTCCATGTCCATGATTCAGTTCTATTCCTCATTTTATCCTGATCATCTGGTTGGTAATTCACTTGATTTTTAGATTCATTTGTTGATAGATGTGTACCTGTTGTTCGTAATGTACATTTTTACCTGTTTCTTCTTCCTCTTCTCAAATAATACCTTTCAGCATTTCATATAGTGTTGGTTTGGCGGTGATGAACTCCTTTAGCTTTTTCTTATCTGTGAAGCACTTTATCTGACCTTCAATTCTGAATTACAGCTTTGCTGGATAGAGCAATCTTGGTTGTAGATTCTTGCTGTTCATCACTTTGAATATTTCTTGCCACTCCCGTCTGGCCTGCATCGTTTCTGTTGAGAAATCCACTGACAGTCGTATGGGTGCTCCCTTATAGGTAACCAACTGTTTCTCTCTTGCTGCTTTTAATATTCTCTCTTTATCTTTTGCTCTTGGCATCTTAATTATGATGTGCCTTGGTGTGGTCCTCTTTAGATTCCTATATTTTGGGGTTCTGTGCACTTCTTGGGTTTTCAAGTCAATTTCTTTCACCAGGTGGGGGAAGTTTTCAGTCACTATTTCTTCTAGTAGGTTTTCATTATCTTGCTCTCTCTCTTTTTCTGGCACCCCTATAATTCTGATGTTGGTATGCTTGAGGTTGTCCCAGAGGCCCCTTATACTATCTTCAATTTTTTGGACTCTTTTGGCTTTCTGCTTTTCCAGCTGAGTGGATTTTGCTTTTTTGTATTTCAAATCTTTGACTTGGTTTTTGTGGTCGTCTGGACTGCTTTTAGGTCTCTGTATAATATTTTTTGTTTCAGTCAGTATATGCTTAATTTCTAGTTGGTCTTTTTTCATATCCTTGTAGGCGTTGTTCATTTCTTTGTAGGTGTTATTTATTTTGACATAGTTCTCATTAATTTTATCCGCCTTATCTAGTAGTCTCTTCATAAACCTAATTACTGTGGTTTTAAACTCTATGTCTAATCGTCTTTTTTCCTCCATTTCTTTCACAGCTGAGTTCTTTCCTTTTCTCTGCATTGTTGTTGCTTTCCTGAGTTGGTTCCTTAGTGGTGTGTGATAGGTATCCTCTAAGGAACCAGTGGCTCAGCTTCCTTTGCAGCGCGCACCATCAGCCCTAGGTCTGCCCTACTTGGCGCACAGCTTGCGTCTAATGTGCGCGCAGCGTCAGCCTTAGGTCCGCCCTGCTTGGTGCGCAGTTTGCGTCTAATGGGCGCGCTCCGTCGGGCTTAGGTCCGCCCTTCCTGCCCCCCCCCCCCCCCCCGTTTCAGGTCTATGGGGCTCGCGGCGTCAGCTTATCTGTGCTTATCCGTGCGGCTCACGGGTCTTGGTGTTGGGTGGCTGTGTAAATCCACCGCTGGTCTTCCCATTGCCAGACAACTCTGCCTCTCCCTAAATGAGTCTGCACAGTCAAAGACTCACTCAGGGGTGTAAAACAAAGCAGTATGGTGGTCTCCAAGCAAGTGAGTTGCGCGTTCTCTGCCCGCGTTCTCTGCCAGGTTGCGTACTCCAATTTACTCGTGCACTCTCCCCAAACACACAGACCTCAGCCGCGCCAGGGATCCTCCTTTCCCCGACCTGGGAGCTCGCCTGAAACTGGGGGGTCGGTGCTGTGGGAGACCTCCGCCCTCCTTGCTGGAGAAAACCAGCCAGGCCCGCTGTCTGCCGCCCGTCCCTCACTGCTCTCTCATGCTCCGAACTTCAAAGCTGCACACCGCTGCTCCCGAGTCATCGCCTTTACTCTCATGTGCGGAATTTCCCCTCAGCCAGCTCTCCGGCAATTTCTGGATGCTGTTTGTTTCGTTGCTAAGTTGTAGTTTCAGAATTGTTGCGTGGACAGCTAGATAGGTGCTCACCTATGCCGCCATCTTAGTTCTCTCTCCCATTGTGAGTACTTTAATGATGTTGTTCTATTATCTTCTCCTTTATACTGTTTCTGATGAGAAATCTTTTGTAATCTTTATGTTTATTTCTGTGTATAGTGTATCTCTTCTGACTACCTAAAAGATTTTTTTTCATGATAGGTGTTGAGCAATGTGATTTTTATGTGTCTTGATGTAGCTTTCTTTGTGTCCTATACTTGATGTTCACTGAGCTTCTTTGATCTGTGGGTTTATATTTTTACTATATTTTGCTAAATTTGGAAATTTTTGAATCATTCTTTCTTCAGATGGTTATACATATGTAAGTTTGGATCTCTAGAGGGGGCTGGGGAGGAAGAGGAGTGAACCAAATCGTAGGGTCAGGATTTTGGCAGGCAAATGAATGTGGGGACGGCCAGTAGGGCTATCCCTGCATTGGCCAGTTCATGACCAGCTGCCTGAGTCTGGCTCATTCCTGGGATGAGGGGTTTTATGCATCTTCTCTATGCTGCCCAGCAGTGTGGTGCCTGTCAGGGCTGAATGTAGCTTACGGGGAAGGCACAGCCTGGGGAGTCAGAGCCTTGATCCCATGCAGTAACCAGATCCCGACATTGGGAATTTGGTCAGTTCTCTGTAACCTGAGTCACCCACTGTTGTGTTCTCTCCCCACCCCAGAGCAGTCATGGTGCCTTCCTCCATTACAGTCTCCCTAAGCTTACAGCAATGGAGGTGTGCTCTCATAGTTTGGGGTGAACGGAACATGGAAGACCTGTGGGTGATAGCAGGTGCCGGGTGCTGGATGGGGAGGCAGTCGTGTGGGTTTGTGTGAAATGCTCAGTCATAGCTTTGGAAGCCTCTTTTTCAGTTTCTCAGAGAGCTTGATGGTGAGGAAATGAAGGTCTTGTCCTGTGTTGCAGTTTCCATGGGAAACCTCACCATTGGGAGTGTCAGAGGGGTTGCCAAGAGCTCCTGTGCCTGTGGCAGAGACACACCCTTTTCCTGTAACCTCTTCACACACAGACTGGTCACTGGATGCCTGGGAACTGCTCAGCAGATCTCTGCTATTCCACAGAGTTCTCTGAGCAGCTGTCTATCTTCCGAGAGAAGAAAGATGTGTGCTGGTGCTCAGTTACTGTCTGGTCCTGGGCCTGCAGGGGCACCCCGGCCCCAGATGTGTTCTCCTGCTTGGTTCGTAGAGGTCGGACAATCGTCCAGAATTTCCTTGTTTAACAAAGGAAGTTAAGTTCTCAGTGAGGCCTCTGGTTAGAAAGGGAGGGGATTGGGGGAAGAAGGAGAAGCCAAGCTGCCTCTTCCCTGATCGCTGAAAGGTGGGGAGCCTGAGGCATGATCTCCAGCCTGCTCACTTGCCCCAGGAGTCTGCTTCCAGAGAGACTGAATGACCCGCAGCCCCTTCCCCCAGCCAGCTCTGCCCCCTATCGCCACACCCACACATACCAATTGGGGTTGGGGCTGACTGGCCAACCTCCCACAGTCCTTCCCTCAGCTGCTGACCCCCAATTGGGACCCCCACCCTAATCTGGGGCAGAGGCCACCAGCCAATCACCTACAGCCCCTCCCCCCAGCTGGTCTGGCCCTGATTGGACCCAATCAAGCAGGGAGGGCTGAAAAACCTCCTGCCATCTCCTCCTCCTGACAGGCCCAGACCTGACTCACCTCAATTGGGGCTGGACTCCACCTGGTGCACGAATTCATGAACTGGACCTCTAGTACAGTATATTTATTTATCCATAGAGGATTCACTTCAGTTGGTTTTTGCTGAAGTGTTAGGTTTTAATTTTTTTTACCTATTTTATTCTCATCCTTAATATTAGTTTTAAACCCTTTTTATGGGTTTACTGAAAATAATGTTCTACTCCTAATAATCTTTCATATTAACAAGAAAATATGATAAAAAAGAAAATATACATATATTGCCCGAAGTACAAATTATTTAACTAAAGACAGTATGAAAATAGGCCAAAGATAATGTTCCATGTTCCTTTCTAGTTTCCTTTTTCACATTTCTCCGGTATAGCCATCTTCAGGCAGGCCTTTAGATTCAAGGGAGCAGTCAATGAAGGTAATTGGATGCTAATGTTTCCTACAGTCCTATCCTGGGAACATTCCAAATACCTTTTGTGATCTTTTTTAAAAATCATTTTGCCAGAACTAAAATGTTCCCACTGAAGATGGCCCCTCCACACTAACTCATCATTTAACTGGAAAAGTGATATAGTTGCTCTTCTAATTATTAGTAAATGAGTAGAAAATGATGGAATTCAGGCAAGAGGGTGTATCTAAAGTTGACTGCCATCATTCTTGCAAACTTGACTGTCTGTCCATTGGGGAAGATTAAGGAAATACTTAATTTCTGAGATTACTGATTCATCTAATTAAGTGGAGGCTTTAGGTTAACAAGGATTCCTATTCTTTATTTTTGGCTATACAATTTTACTAATACATATATATTTTTGGAAGAAAGACGGCAGTCTTCTCTGCTATAAAGGCTCATTCTTTCTAAAACTGTTAATTGTGCTAGGCAAAATGGCAAATTCTCATATGTTCTGGATATGCATATGCTTTGCACACTACTACATGACTGTCACACTGTAGAAATACCTCCTAACAAGAACAAGAACAAAAATCTGTCTTTACCTGCTCAACCACATTCTGCTGTCTAAGGTTTCCTGACTGAGCCTATGGCCCTTTCAGTCTATCTTTCACTCTTCAGGCAGATTTATTTCTCTAAAATGACCATCCGATCACCTCTCCTTTCTGTTTAGTTATGGTTATTCCTTAATGTTTCCCCTTACAGATTAGGATTAAGCTTTAAGCCTCTTTGCCTTAGATACAAGCCTTTTTATGCCAGGCTTCTTGTCTAGCATATTTTGCTATTCCCTGACCCTTCCCCACAAGCAGTTCTTAGAAGAGACAGAATTCCTATGTGTTTCTTAGGCTTTGCACAAGGTTCTTAATGTGTGTAGTGCTCCTGTTATCACCACCTTTCCTCACCCTTACTCCTATAGTCCCCCATTTTGTTTTTATTCTCCATCTCTATAAATTGTAATTATCCTGTGGGATATAGTCTGTAAATTTTCAGTCTGGCCTTGATGTTTATTCTCTGAATTCTCTCAACAGAGCATGCCAGGCACATCATGTTTATTGTCCACCTGGTGGACTGATGTTCTCTACTGGTTCTCTGGTTATTAGGTAAGGAGCTCGTTGAAGGCAGAGGCTGTACTTTGCTCATCTGTTCCTTCCATGTCCAGCTCAGTGACGCAGAGTCAGGGAACAAAATAAATTCTGGTGTCATTATTAAGCTTAAGTAAATGCTTATTAAAGCACAAAATGATCCTGGAACTCATCTGCTATTGAGCTTCTACTGTCCTTCTAAGAAAAAGAGAATGTCATGACTTAGCTAAATAGGAAGAGCTAAATCATTCATGAACCTGAGTGTCAACACAGGAACCATCTTTTTCTTCCAACCTTGTCTTCAGTTAGGAAAGCTTATACAAACTTAACTTGCTGACCTAAGTCAAAATCTTTTCATGGTAACAATAGTAGAATTCAGAATAACTTATTATATGTAAAATTTTAATCAGCTTGGGAACTGATTCCAATTGGAGAATTATTATTTGCTTTGACTACTTTTACAATTAGTAAAGTTTTCATTCTATTGCTTTTTGTTCTAGAAAAGCTGATATTAAAAACAAACCAAAACATAAAAATCTTTTGTAATAAAAAAAGTGTTATATGCTAATTAGATGGAGCTGCGAGGGAAGGGTGCCTGCCAGTGGCCAGAGGGAAGCCTGGATCCTGGGTGCCAGAGGGAAGCTTGCACCAGCAGCTGGGGGAAGGAAGGCCTACTATTGCATGAATTTTGTGCATCGGCCTCTAGTATAATATAATTAAATACCATGTGTGTATTTTCACCTCTGGTTATTATATTTATGAAATACTTATATAACTATATAGGTAGATGTTGATTGTCTTACAGGTGCTCAGTTATGTCTTAACTGAAAATTTATAGATAGTAATTCTCATAAATTCAGTTTACATATTTTCTGGCTCAGCACCATAACAGAAGTGTAATACAAGTTTTTTATAATGAGGTTAAAATGTTCAGTTGCGAATGTGGTCAGGGCTATGGTCACATAATATTTCTATTCCCTGTTCAATGAATAATTCAAATAGTAGCCTTCATACTCCTCGTAAGACTGAGAAGATATATCTATTCCCAAATCTTGTTTTCTGTTATTGAGATATAAGGAGCTACTGCAAATGCAAAGTCTCTGGGGCCTTGTTACAGGGGCAAGCTTTAAGTTTCCTTTGTGAACTCAAAGGGATATGCCAAGAGAAACATCAGAATAGAATCTCTTGTGAAAAAGCAGGAATAATTTCAGGGGCTGTGTCAATGTAACATGAAAAGTATATGTGTATTCATCAAAATAATGTGTGTGTGTGTGCATAGTGGTGGGGGTTCTCTCACTTATTTTGTGTTTTATGAACATAAGTAAATATGGAAATCTTTTTAAGGGTATTATTTGAAAATATGTAAACTTGCACACAGATATGTGGATGGCAGTTAAAAATTATGCGTTTTATGTATGATTATAATATGGTGCCATACATTAATTAGGTTCTTGTCATTAAATATTATATGAGATCTCTAAAAACTATTTGTGAATTTATGTGTGGACATCAAAACAAAGAAGTAACTATAAACTGAAATGCAAAGTTGTATGTGACTATCTGAATGACCCTGTAACTATTATCCATTGGATGAAAGCAAAGTAAGGCTTTCGTTAGGTTCCTGAACTATAACCATTAGAACATAGTAACTATTAGGTACTCTGAGAAGTATCTATTTTTATATTTTTGGAAAGTATTCTTAAGTCAAAAATTTGTATCTGTGCATTAGAGGATCCTTCATACTTCCCTTAAAATATGTAAAAAATATAACAAAGCCATTTTTCAATGTTCCTAAAAGAAATTTTGTTTCATGAGAGAAAATAGCACTAACCTGTAATAACAAATTTTCCAGGATCATGGACAAACAACTTACTGTTTTTTTTTTATAGGTATTGACTTAATGAAACCAACTATTTTTTACACTGTTATCTTTCCCATTTTTAAGGGTTGTCTGGAAAGAAAGTCCTAAGTGAACATTCTAAAAAATATTGCTGCATTTATAATTTTGAATAATATTTTCATAAGAATTCTGATGACAAAGACAGCCCAAACAGGAAAAACAATAGAAAAGTTTATGATGTATAAAATGAATTCTTCAAAAGAATTTTGTTTCAAAATGCCAAGGGTTATAAGTCAAATATATGCAGCACATATTACTATTTATTACCTTGCATTGGGTGAAATTCATCTCTCCTGACAACCCTGGGTAAATCATCTTATATATTTCATAAAATATGAGTGCTGGTCCTTTTCTGAAGATGCCACTTAGTGTGTGAACTCACTGCCATTGGCTATATCCCAGTAGCTGTAAGCTCCCTTAAGACCACTACTTCTCCAGAGTCTTGTGGCAGCTGAAACAGAGAAGAAAAGGTATTTATAGAAAACATATGCAAAAGGTTGATAGCTCGTCCAGTTTTCAGTGCACAGACTGACAGCTAAATACAAATTGAGAAATGTAAGTTTCACTTGGAGCAAATTTACTGGGTGAAAACCTCATTTTTTCATTTCATTTGAATATGTTCACTGCTTCTCAGAATATGCAACTTTATGGTGAGCATATTTTTTATTCTTGAAGGCTCATTATTTTACAGTGAGGTTACTGAACCTAGACCACATAGAGCAGATTACCTAGCATAATATTAATCAAAATATACATGGCAAATGGGATTCCAAACAGTGCCAAATAGGCATCTGCTTTTAACACAGAATAAAAAAGGGCATTTAGCTTCTTTATTAAAAGGTATTATGGGCAATTTATTTTTAAGCCATCTCTCTAACACCATTAACTAGCATATAATTTAATGGACTCCCAAGCAACTTGACTTTTACTGTTTCCTTCAAAACATTAAATTGTATAAGCAAGTTGATATAAAAGATGCCTTTGACCCTGAGAGAAGATTCAAATCATTAAGAATAAATTTAATGATCTTTTAGATACATCTAAGAGTCACTTTGGGGCTTACAAAATAACATACTTTCTGTTGTCATATATGATATGATGTTCATAGGGAAAAATAAAGCTAGTGCCATTTGTAATGAGATAATTTATATTCTCTTGGTAATCCTTATCAATTTTGTAAGTTTGGCTTAAATTTGAACAGGGTTGCCAGATGCCCTAATATTTCTTAACAAACAAATGAAAGGAGGCTCTCTCAGTTTTAATAAGGGAGAAAAGAATTCCATTATTTCTATTAGGAAATTTTGGACAGGTTAGTCCAAAATTTTTTTACCTTCTTTACAGTGTTTGTTTTTAGAGAAAAGAAATCAATTTGCTTCATCAAAATGTAGCCCAACAATTTTATACTAATCAGACAATGGAGGTAATGATAGGATAATAAAAAATATCTAGGCTAAGCAATATAAACAAAACTCAAAATTCTGATATATTTAATTGGTTGAAAACTTTGAATGGTAAGTGGCAAACAAAACATAAATTTTAAAAGTAATGTGAGGATGCACGCTCCTCTTAAAGAAGTAAAATATTTGAGGATAATAATATTAAATGAAAAAACAGCAATAAAAACAACAGTAAAACCTTTACATCACCCACTGACCCCATTCTTCCACAATAAGATTCTACTATCCTACTATACATAGCTATTATAAACAATTTGGGAGACTATACATTAAGGCCTTTTCCTACATTTACCTAACTATATCTTTATATCTACACTAGAGGCCTAGTGCATGAAATTCGTGCATTGGGGGTGGCCCCCTTAGCCCAAGCTGCACCCTCTCCAATCTGGGACATCTCTCTCACAATCCTGGACCACTGGCTCCTAATCGCTCACCTGCCTGCCGGCCACATCACCCCTCACTGCCTCTGTGTGCTGGCCTGATTACCCCTAACTGCCGCCCTCCACCAGCCTGGTCGGCCCTTACTGCCATCCCTGCCAGCCTGGTTGCCCCTAACTGCCACCACTGCTGGTTTGGTAGCCCCCAACTGCCCCCTTTGCCAGCTTGGTCACCCCTAACTTCCCCCCTGCTGGTCTTATAACCCCCATTTGCCCCCTTTGCCATCTTTGTTGCCCCTAACTACTCCCTTTGCCAGCTGGTCACCCCCAACTTGCCAGCTTGGTCACCCCTCATGCCCCTCATCTGCACTGGCCTGGTTGCCCCATGCAGCCTGTTGTTCAGTCATTTCGTTGTCCCTCATTAACTCCCCTGCTGGCCTGGTTGCCCCACGCAGCCTCCTTGTTCGGTCATTTGGTCATCCCGCACTAACCCCCTGCTAGCAATGTCATAGGCAGCCATCCTGTGAGGGTGTGAGGGTTAATTTGCATATTACTTTTTTATTATATAGGATATCCTATGCATGTGCCATTAAGGAAGTATATATATACACTAGAGGCCAGATGTATGAAAATTCATGCAAGAGCAGGCCTTTCTTCCGCTGTCTGCCAGCACTGATTTCCCTTCGGCACCCAGGACCCGGGCTTTGCTCTGGCCCCAGCTTCATCCAGATGGACATATAGAATGATGCCTGGAAGGCTGTTTGGGATAATTAGCTATTATTATAGACTAGAGGCCCGGTGCACGAAATTCATGCACGGGAGAGCGAGGGATGTCCCTTAGCCCAGCCTGCACCCTCTCCAATCTGGGACCCCTCAAGGGATGTCTGATTGCCTATTTAGGCCAGATCCTACCAGGCCTATCAGACATCCTTCTCATAATCCAGGACTGCTGGCTCCAAACTGCTTACCTGCCTGCCTCCCTGATTGCCCCTAACCCCTTCTGCCTGCCATCCTGATCATCCCTAACCACTACCCTGCCAGCCTAATTGATGTCTAACTGCTCCCTGCCAGCCTGTTTGCCCCCAACTTCCCTCCTATGCCTACCTGGTCACACCTAACTGCCTCCCCTGCAGGCTTGATAGCCCCCAACTGCCCTCCCCTGCTGGCCTGATCACCCACAACTGCCCTCCCTTGCAGGGCCTGGAACCTCCCAATGGCCATCTCCTGCTGGCCATCTTGTGGTGGCCATCTTGTGTCAACATGGGGGCAGGATCTTTGACCACATGGGGGCAGCCATCTTGTGTGTTGGAGTGATGGTCAGTCTGCAAATTGCTCTTTTATTAGATAGGATAGAGGCCTGGTGCATGTTTGGGGGCTAGCTGGTTTGCCCTGGAGAGTGTCCCAGATCAGGGTGGGTGTTCCCCTGGGGTGAGGGGTGGCCTGGGTGTGGAGGTTTGCAGGCCGGCCACACCCCACAGTGACCCAAGCAGAGGCCCTGGGATCTAGGATTAATCTATGTCTACAATTAAACCTTTGTAGCCTGGAGTGGAGCCAAGCCTTCTGCTCGCTCTGTGGTGGCAGCCATTTCAGTTTGAAACTTTGTAGCCTAGAGTGGAGGCCTAGGCCGGCAATGGCAGGCTGAAAGCTTGGCTTCCTCTGTTGCTGGGGACACCCAAGCCGCTGTTCTCTCCAGCTCAGTGGCTGCTGCCATTTCTGTATCTTTTATTATTGAAACATTGTAACATTTAGTGGAGACCTAAACTAGCAATTCCTCTGTTGCCAGAATATCCAAGCCTTCCTCCTGCTCTCAGTGGTGGCAGCCATCTTGGATGGGGTTTATTTGCATAGTCTCCTGATTGGCTGATGGGCGTGGCTGGTGGGTCTGGTGAAGGTACGGTCAAATTTGCATATTACTCTTTTATTAGATAGGATATTGTTCACAGATTTTTTTTCTTTTTATTTGAAATAAAATGGACTTTAATGCTTTGGTACATGTCTTTTATTTTTCCTACTTATACTATTTTTGGCTGTAGATGCCACTAAATATTTTAAAACATTTCCCTAGTGATAGATACTTGGATTAATTTAAATTTTTGATTAAAATATTCTGAAGAAATTATTATGTCTATGAAATATTTTGCTAAGTAATTAATTGGTTTCACAAACCAATTAAAATTATCTCTGAAGTTGGTACTGGTTTGTGACCCTCCCTGTAAGAGTTGGTAAGAAGATTATTTTCTTTCAGATCCTCATGAAAACTCTATTATTACCAGCATGTATTTTTTGTTAATTTATTGGTAAAGTATTTTATTCTTTTAACATGAATGTTCATTATTACTAGTGAGATTAAACATTTTATATGCACACACACAGTCTCACATCGTGTTTAATCTTAATCTTAAAAATAAAAACCAACTCGTCCTGGTAGATTTTATTTTCTTTATTTTGCAAAAGGAAAATGTGTTTCAGAGGTGTTCAGTGACTTGCCTGAGGACTCCCACTGAGAAGTTGCAGAATTAGAGCATATTACTCTATCCCATCGGCCCCAGAGCTGGAGCTTCTTGAAACCCACTGAACTGCCCTCCACTGCATCCTCTGGCCATCCCTGAGAGCTGAAACAAGAAGGCAGAGCACTGCCTTGTTTGCCATCAGCCGGGAATGTGCATATAGCGCAACACAAATATTTCACAGCTCTATGCATGTCCGTAAATGACTTTGAAAGCCTATTGATTTTTGATTTGGAGGTTTCAGGTAAATATTAGGGAGCAGGAAATTTTTCAAATGTGGAGTTGTGGATATGAGGATTGTTTGTAGAAACACACACAATCTGTATATAATGTACATATCTACACATATATTTGAATTGCTTTAAAAATATTCTATGCAATTGCTTTCTCATTCTTCTGTGGAATACATTTCTACATTATCCTTTATTTATTGCATATTTTCCAAACATTTTCTTCCAGCTTGGCCCTTCTGTTTTAAATCTTTAATCACAAGGGAGATTTGAGTATCTGCGTAGTCAATATATCAATCTTTCCTTTATATCTTTTGGTATTTGGTCTTATTTAGAAAGGACATCTTCATCACTACAAAGTAAATACATAATTAGCTAGGTCCAGTCCACAGTTAAGGAGAGGGCATTACACAAGGGCATAAATACCATCACTAGGACCATCAGGGTACTAAAAGCTGTCTACCACAAGTATATAGAGTAACTGGGCCCAGGTTTACAATATTAAGTCTTGGCGTTGATATTGCTAAAGTCTCTCTCTTTCTCTCTCTTCCCACCCCCAGAGATTTATCTTATAAATTTCAATTTTTAAATTTTCTCTATTAGCATTTTCTCTGCAACTAATGATTTAAATTTATGCCTTTTGAATACTGACACTTCTTATATTTCTTATTGCATTGGTTAGAACAGTTATAACAATACTGTACAGTGGTGCTAGTAAGCATCTTGTATTGTTTTGAATTTCTTCACTTCTTTTCTATAGCTATCAAATTCCAATGCTTTTTCCTTTTGATCTGATAATGTAGTATATTATGTTAGATTTTATCATTTTGAAGCCATCATTACATCTCTAGGATAAACTACCACCAGTGTGATAACTATTTTATTAGAATTTTTCTGTTAATATCAAATGTAAGATTATTTTGTCATTTCCTTTATTCTTTATTCATACTGTTTCACTATGTCTGTAGTACTCTGATAGAATGTTTAGAGGCTTTAGTTTTCTTAATAATCATCTCATTTATATAATAGAGGAATTACTGTGATCTGATGTAATGATTGGCATGCAGTATTATATGAAATCAACATGCAGCATTAAGGTAAAATTCTAAGTATATAAAAATTAATATAACTCTCTGATTAAGGTCTTTGCCATGCATTGCTTACATGCATGGTGCAGCAGTAAGGGTAGATATTAAAAGATCCACTTTTAACTGAACACTAAAGAATAATTCAGTAAGTGCATTCTGTAAGATAATATTTTTTAGAGATTGGAAAATAATGTATTTGGGGTATAAAAATTTTACTTCCCACCAAAAAAACTTGATATTTTTGAAAACATAAATAATTTGCTATTTCCTTGATAATGCTGGTAAAACATCTATTAGAAATATCTATTACTGCATTAAAAATTAATAGACTATATTTTTAGCAGTTTTACCAAAGCATTGAATGGAAAGTACAGAGTTTCCATATACCCTCATATTCCTTACTCCCTGCCAAGTTTCCCGTATTTTTAACATTTTGAATTCATGTGGAACATTTATATTACCTTATTGTCAATAACTTCAAACATACCTATTAAGTCATTTCTGTTATGCTTTGTTACTATTTCTTGCCCTCCACCTTGAAACTACTTGTAATTTTATAGGATGACAAAATTCAGAAAAATGAAGATATTCATATTTTAAAATGAAAATAGGTTCATAATCTGTTTGCAACATTATATATTTAAAGAATATAAAGAAATAAACCTTTTTATTTAAACTAGTTGGTAAAGCCTTTATAGTAAAACAAATATTTTATCATGTTTTAACATTTGAATTTCATTACTTATATTTTAGATTATATCATTATCCATTATTCTTTCTCTTCCATATTTCTTTCTGCCCACTACCAAAAGAGATTAAAAAATTATTTTAAACAAATCATAGGAGCAAAAGTATAGGTAAACTAAATAAAGAGTAAAATTAAGAAAAATGATACTGGATTGATTTGATCTTTAGTTGTGCAAATGTTGGAATACTTATTGGTTCAAGAAATTTAAGGAAATTTCTGTCCGATAATTAGCTGACCACAGAGCTAACCAAACAGATACTTCACTGGCCTCACATTACAAATTATTCAGAATTGATCCAAAGTAGTCACTAAACAAACAGCAACAACAAAAAATCCTGGGACATAGGGATGTAATATACTAAGTTGCCACAATATATAAGATGTCTAGTTTTCATAAAAAAGTACAAGATGTGCAAAGCAATAAGCAAGTATGGCTCGTGCATAGGGAATAAAAGCAGTCAATAGAAACTGTTCATGAGCAAGCCCAGATATTGAATTTTAGAAAGATGTTAAGTCACATATTATAAATATGTTTAAAAATTAAAGGAAAGATTGCCTAAAAATTATAAAAGTATGAGAATAACTAATTATCAAGTAGAGAGTATCACTAAGGAAAGAGAAATTGAATAGAAATTCTGAAGTTAAAGAGTACAATATCTAAAATAAAAAATCCACCAGAGGGGCTACAGAGTGGATTTGCATTGACAAAAAAGTCAGTGAACTTGATAGGTCAACTTAGATTGTTGATATGAAACAGAAAAAAAAGAAGAAAAATGACCCAAAACTCAGAGACATGTAGGACATCAGCAAGAATAATAATAAGAATAATAATAAGTAGCAGAAATTTCAGAAGTAAATGAAAGGAACAGAAAAACTATTTGAAGAGATAAGGACCAACAAATTCCCAAATCTTATTTAAAACTTTAATAATTATCTACAAAAATTTCAAGGAGCTCCAAGTAAGATGGTGGTTAGTTAAATTACCAGCCATGATTACACATAAATTATAAGGATACAAAATAACAATAACAATATGTCAAATAATATTTAGCAAACAAAGAAATAATAATAATAGAATAAACTGTTTGGCTTACTTACAATTGTAAGCCTACTTTTGCCCTCCTATGCATATATTTGTAATTGGTTCTGTTAACTAAATAAAGGCCCTGTGGATTAATACTTTCATTTTGGAATTATTGATTTGCATTCTTTCTTTCATGTTCATGTCCAGTTGTTTGCTCAAAATATACATTCAAATATTTAATGGAATTTCCAACTTAACACTTCCAATGTTGACCTCTTGAATTGCTCCCACTGAAGGTGCTCCTCCTAGCTTTCCCATTTCAGTTAATGGCAATTCCTTCCTTTTAGTTGTTCAGGATAAAAGCCTTTTGTTCACACACCTCATATCCAGTCTCCAGGAAATTGTTAGTTGCTTTATATTTATTGTTTCACTGAGTACAATAAATCCAGGAAGTAGGTATTATTATCCTATTTTCAGACTAGGACATATTTGTAATAATCATAGCAAACCCTTACAAAGCACTTACCATATATATATCAGGCATTCTCTGAGCTACTTTACTTTTATAAACCCAGATAATCATCCTAATAAATCTATGATACAATTATTATATACTAGTGTTCCAGTGCACAAAATTCGTGCACGTGGGGGGTGAGGGGGTTGTCTTTCAGTCTGGCTTGCATCCTGTGGGATCTGGCCTAAACTGGTCCTTGGACAACCCCCTCACAATATGCTCCTAACCGCTCACCTGCCTGACTGCTTGATCACCCCTAACCACTCTGCTTGCTGGCCTGATTGCCCCAAGTGGTCCCCTTTGCCAGTCTGTTCAGGTCCAACTGTCCCCCACCACCAGCCTGATCACCCTCAACTGCCCTCCCCTCCTGGCCTGATCATCCCTAACGGCCTCTGCCTTGGTCCTGCCACCATGGTGATCTGGGACCCTGGCACACATGCCAAAGTGCAGCAGTGGCCAGTCTTCCCCTCGGCCTCCCACAGCCTGCCCTTCACACACGCACCAGCGATCTGGGACCCCCTTGTGCCCTTTGTTATCTGGAACCCCCGGTGCCTGCTGCAAAGCACAGCGGTGGCTGGTCTTTCCCTGGCCTCCTGCACACATGCCAGCGATCACCCTTCATGATCTGGAAGCTCCGGCAACTGCGGCGCGTGGAGGTAGCCAGCCTTCCTGCTGGCCTCCACGCAACCTGCTGAACGGACCACCAGCACAGCACCCGTTCCCCAGGCTGCATGGAGGCGGCACTAGGGGCGGGACCACGTCCTTTGTGGCCCTGTCCCCCTGTTCCTGATTGGCTGGTAGCATAGAAGGTATGGTCAAATTTGCACGTTTCTCTTTTATTAGATAGGATATTTTGCATGTGGGACAACAAAGCACAAATAATTATGTATCTTGCTGGCCTATCTCATAATAAGTGTAGAAGCCAAGTTTCAAACCCAAACATAGAACACTAAAATACAGTAAGCTCCTTAAAACTGGAAGGAAAAAGTTTTTTGAAAACTAAGATGAAGTAATAAATATTTAATAAATACTAAAAGTATGCATTTTTCTTGTTTTATAATATACAACAAGCAATTCCTAGTACCCAATTTGTTTCAGGCATTTATGTACAAAGATGGGTACAGTGTGTTTCTTGTCTATAGGAAGATCATGATCACTTGGAGAGATGAAAATAAGTGAAAGATGAATGAATAAATAAAGCTCTTGTCCTCACTAAATAGAAGAAATATAGAGAGATATGTTGCAATAACCACTGTGATATACAAATCACTGTTTGTAAAATAAAAGTAATCCAAGTATTCACATATTCACATCTGGAAAAGAATATATTCTGTTCTTACTTTACTACTCACACTCCTCTCTAGGAGACATCTAATTTAAATTGATAAAAAAAAATAGAGGTTCTTCATGGTACCTTGGTTATTTAATGTGTTCAGCCTCTAGAAACCTTCTGTTATTTTTTTTCTGCTAAGAATACAAATATCACATCTACGTTTTATGATAGAAAATGAAATGTAATGAAAGGTCTGAAAGACGGGTTTGGAACTAAATAAAATACAACTTTAGATTTATTTTTTGGGGGAGTATATGAGTATATTGCATTTTTCTTACACAGCATTTGTCAAATAAATCCAGGTTGTAAATTATATAACTGGAAATATTAGTTGAGATGTTAAATATATTAAATGCAGCAGAGTATTTAACTGGAGTCCTTCTTCTGTCATTCTCTTCAACAAATCACGTGAAGAGAAAATATAATGATAAAGAGATTTCAAAGTCTATCTCAAATATTTACAGACTTTAAAAGAAGAAGTAATTTTGTTTCTCAACTACATCATATTTATGGCTTCTCAGATTACTCAATTTATTGATATCTACCTTTTTACCCCTCTAGCTATCAGACATGCAGTAGAGAAAATAAGAGAAATTGCTCAAGAACCGTATTCTCTGGAAGCAAGTAAATTTTAGCAGTAAGTAAATCTTGCTACTTGAATACTTCCTTTAAATAGACAACATAAGTGTAGAGATATGAAATACTATAGCACAATAAAGTACATATATTTTCTATGTAAATTGAAAAAAATGGAAAGCATTTTACTTCTTAGCATTAACGACCTAGATAAAAGTCAAGAGTTTATTGCCAATTTAGAGGAAATTCTCCTTTCAATGACATATGGCATGGCCTTCAACTTATATTAGTTGTGAAATGATTAAGGTGGACTATTTCTACATTCAAAAAATCCAAATGATGTACATGACAAATGGTAGAGTTTATTGTAACTGATTTCTGGGGCAAACACGGTAAAATATTGCACTGTGGGATGAAAGGTTACTGACCTTGTGATGTTATGTTTGACACTAATCATTATTTCCTAAATGAGCTATTTGAAAGGATAGTCAATATTTTGTTTGTTAGACTTCTCCTTTTCGTTTACATGAATTGGGAAGATCTTAATCCCCTCCCGTGTTCCATCAAATGAGATAAAGCTGTTGGGATTATATCAACAAAGGACAAGTTTTAATAAAGAGCAGGGTATTTTTCTTTCTGTAATGTCTTTCTTTCTTTTTGCTTCTGTTTTTTTTTGTTATTTTTTTATTGTTCAGTTTATTAATTACATTGTTTCCCCTTATTTATCCCCCTATATCTTCCCTCCACCCTGTACCTATCCCACCCTCCGCCCTCACCTCCCCCTCCCCAATGTCCTCTCCCATTGTTGCAAGATTTTTGTCCAATCTCTTGCTACACTTCCCACAACCCTATTCTCCCCAAGAATTGTCAGTCCATTCCCTCTCTATGTCCATGTTTCTGTTATAGTCACCAGTTTATCTTGTTCATCAGCCTATCAGTTCACTTGATTTTTATGTTCATTTGTTGATAGATGTGTATTTGTTGTTCATAATTTATATTTTTACCTTTTTCTTCTTCCTCTTCTTAAAGAATATCTTTCAGCATTTCATATAATACTGGTTTGGTGGTGATGAACTCCTTTAGCTTTTTCTTATCTGCGAAGCACTTTATCTGATCCTCAATTCTGAATGATACCTTTGCTGGATAGAGTAATCTTGGTTGTAGATTCTTGCTCTTCATTATTTTGAATATTTCTTGCCACTCCCGTCTGGCCTGCATCATTTCTGTTGAGAAATCCGCTGACAATCGTATGGGTGCTCCCCTGTAGGTAACCAACTGTTTTTCTCTTGCTGCTTTTAATATTCTCTCTTTATCTTTTGCTCTTGGCATTTTAATTATGATATGTCTTGGTGTGGTCCTCTTTAGATTCCTATATTTTGGGGTTCTGTGTACTTCTTGGGCTTTTAAGTCAGTTTCTTTCACCAGGTGGGGAACGTTTTTGGTCACTATTTCTTCAAGTAGGTTTTCATTAACTTGCTCTCTCTCTTTTTCTGGCACCCAAATAATTCGGATGTTGGCTTGCTTGAGGTTGTCCCAGAGGCCCCTTACGCTATCTTCAATTATCTGAATTCTTTTTGTTTCTTGCTTTTCCAGCTGACTGGATTTTGCTTCTTTGTATTTCAAATCTTTGACTTGGTTCTTGTGGCCCTCTGGACTGCTTTTAGGACTTTGTGTAATATTTTTTATTTCAGTCTGTGTATGCTTGATTTCTAGTTGGTCCTTTTTTTTTTATCTGTGAGGGTCTGGTTCGTATCCTCAGAGGTCTTGTTCATTTCCCTGAGGGTCTCATTCATTTCCTTGTAAGTATCATTCATTTCCTTCTAAGTCTCATTCATTTCCTGGTTGGTCTTGTTTATTTCCTGGTAATTCTCATTAAGTTGATTGGCCTTTTGTAGGAGCCTCTTGAAAAGCCTTATAACCGTGGTTTTGAACTCTATGTCTTGTCGTCTTTTCTCCTCCATTTCTTTCACACCTGATTTCTTTCCATGTCTCTGCATGGTGGCTGCTTTATGTGGTGGATATCTTCAAAGGGACAGTGGCTCAGTCTCCCCAGTTACCTGAGGTGGGTGCTCTTACTGCAATCCTTTATGGGTTGTACAGTATTTTTGAATTTAAACCCAGCTTGTTGTTGTTAGCCCTAGGAGGGTTTGGCCTCCGGGCCAATTGGCTGTGAAGGGAGACTGTGTTCAGGTTGGATGGGCGGAGTCTCTGGGCTGCGCCGCGGCGGCAGCTGGGTCCTGTGCGATGCTTGTGCGTGCGGGTCTGTGCTGGGTGGGGATGGCTGCAGGCTCCTCCAAGAGAAAGCTGCTAGTCTCTTCCCCTTGCCAGACAACTCTGCCTTTCCCCAAATGTGCCTGCACACCAAAAGTCTAGCCCAGGGCTGTAAAATAGATAGATGGTTTCCGGAACCAGGAGACAAGTTTCCAGGGGGCAAGTCGCGGGTTTGTGCGATCCTTGGGACTAGGAGCATCTGCCGCGCCCCGCTTCCAGGGTGCGTCCCCTGGATCTCGGACCTCGCAGGTTCTGAGGAATCTGTGCAGGGAGACTTCTCGTACCCTGGATCTCGGACCTCGCCCGGCTCGGGAAATCTGGGCCCCGTCGGAGAAATCCGGCCGGTCCCTGCTCCAGCCCCAGCCTGCGCGCGCGACCAGGGTGGCTCCTAACCTGTTTCCGTCTGCGCTCCCGCCGGTCCTTAGTCTGTGTCCCACCTCTGCTGCTATTAGTGGAGTTTACATTCAGCCAGCTTTCTGGCGATTCTGGGTGCTTGTCTGTTGTGCTGTTATGTTGTAGTTCTTAAATCGTTGCGCGGGGCAGAACAATAGGTGTATGCTTATGCTGCCATCTTGGTGTCTTTTTGCTTCTGTTTTTATCAAAATTTTCTTCACCTTACTCAATGGAAAAAATATAAGGCTTCATGTAAAATTAAAATTTCAATGCTAATAATTTGCTTTCTAGAAAGAAAAATACATATTGAACATCTGTCCTTTATATACTATACATTATATGGATTTTTTTTCACTTTTTAAAGCCTCAATAGACACTGATTTAGAAACACTTGATCTATCTTATCTCTAAAATGTGTTCTGTTTCTGTAGTTCTGCCAATGAATTTTTTCCTTCTCTTGAGTTGACATGTTTTCATCTGTTCTCTGTTTCTACAGCTATCACCCAGCAGTCGAATTGTTAAGTTATACTGCTACTCAGAAATTCTTTTTAAAGTGCACTGGATTAACTCTATTATCCTATTTCATTATATGGCCTATTCATTATAGCACTTGTCTATTCTGTGTTTTGAAAGCTCAATACATCTATAAATCAGATATGCATTCATTTGCTGCTCTTTTTTTGGGGTAAACCATGGTCTACACACTAGAAATACATCAAAAATCACCATTAGATTTTATTTTAGGCAATCAGAGATATAAAGATAAATATGTAGTGCTTCATAAATTAATTCATTTGATTTCCAGATTCTTTGAACAGTAGGGATTGTGAAAGAGTTATTCCAGAAGCTATAAATTACTATTGCCTTAATTAGCTTGTCAATTCATCCCATCCATAATTCTCAGTTTACACAATATGAACCGCAGCAGTAAACTTGAACTACTCAAGAATTTTCATAACTGAGGAAAAATGGGCTCACTAATCATAGGACCACACATATAAAGAATTTTAGAAGCTATAGTAGAACCCCCCCAAATTGCTTTATCTTCTAATATTAAGGCTTATCTTTATTTTTCATGTTATTTTTCTTATTATTATGTTTATTCCCATGTTTGGTACTGCTATTTTGCCTGTTACTATTACTGTCTCTTAACATTTCTATTATCCTTTTGTCACTTTGAAGTGACAAAAACAGATATTTCTGTTTGAAAACCAGTGCTGAGATGACTCTATAATAGACTGTAAAGAATTCAGAATGTGGGAGCAAATGTCATGAGTACCTTTCCAACTAACTTGGCCTAGAAGCTATAGAAGTTGATACATTTACTAGTCAGACTAGTGATGTGTAGCATAATTATAAGAATGTAGAATAAGCCAGGCTGAATTAAAGGCACTGTTTTTTAGGGAAGTACATAAGAAAGGAATTCAAAATGCCTGGCTATTTTCTTAAGAAGAGTGAGCCAACAACAGAAATATCACAGGCAGAGCAGCAACCAATCTTCAGCACTTTTTAAAGTCACATCCTAGTGCTTTCCCTGCATTACAGCATAATTCACTATAGGATGTTTTAAGAAGCATCCCCTCAACAACAACAACAACAACAACAACAACAACAACCTCTTTATTATAATTGGTCAATCAATGCATTAGAGGATTGTAAGTGGTGAACAAGTATATTAATGAATTGAGAAAGTAGCATAAAGGCAGCCATGACTGGGTTGTCATTCTTTGAGGGCAAATAAGCATGATGACCTTCTTGAGAGCAGAGGATTTAGCCAACAAAAAAGGTTTATATTAAAAATTTAAGGATCATCAAAAAGATATGTTTTTCAAAATTTGCTCTATGGCTAGCCTTGCCTACTCCATCATTACATCAAAGGAAAAATATTTCCCCTTCCCCCCTCTATAAACACTATATGAAGAGAGTGACTTCCCTTCTGCATATTTCTGAATCCATATTTATTCTCAGGGTCGCTGCATTTCAATTTGGTACCTTAGCACAAGGAAACACTAGGATGCCCTCATGTATGTGACATCATCTGTACTTTGTGAATGTCTTACAAAGAATTAGTTCTTTTTTTTTTTTTTTTGAACCAGGAATCTATGTGGTAGATGAATTGGTCGAGGTTCCACATGTAAATCTCCTGTGGAAGCCTCCTGACCCACTTCTTGTGTAAAAGAGGTAACTTATCTGATTGAAGAGTGTACTAGTCACTAAAGTGCTTTAAATCCAGAAGCTACCTCAAATTACAGCTGAGAAAATGAGTTCCAGGAACATCATTATTGCTCTCAGGTTATATAGCAATCATTTGACAAAGCTAGAAATGACACCTGAAATATTAGATTCTTAGATTGGTACTCTAGCCTTTAGCACATAAGACTGCATTTTAAATCTCAAACTGCTCTCTTACAAATATCAATTTGTTCATATATTAAAATGATGATATAATTGCTGGGTTTTGTTTTTGTATCTGCGAGAAATACTATAATTATTTTTATCTCCACTTCAAACATAGATAATCTGAATCTTAAGGGAAGTTTCCAGGTCACATTATACATCAAATTCTAGACTATGAATTTCACAAGAAATTCTTAATTTCCATTCTCGTACTATATTCACACTATAAGTAATTAAACTGGCCAAAGAGCTAAATAATTTATGCAAGTTAATAAGGAAGGGTAATATCAGGATCTGGGTAGATGTCATGTGCCCTTTCAGTTTCATGGACTCTTTACTCCTGGTCTAATCCTACAAGGAAAGTGTCAAAGTATTAGCCATGTTCAATGTATGAGTTGTACCCACACAGCAGTTAGTTAGAAAGAAGTAGAATCCAAGGATGATGCAATATAGTACCTTTCCACTTGAATTAATCATTTTCAGAAAATAAGACTAAAAGTACAGTTAAGAAGCAACAAGGGCAAAAGGGAGATTTACTGCTGATCGAAATGGACTAGTAATTCTTTGTTCATCCCCATAAAAATCATGCAGTGCAGCAGGAGGAAGAAATTAAAGGAGCATTTAGAAGGCCAGTGGCAATGGTATATCATTGTAAAGAAGAAAGAATGAGAGTATATTAGGTGAACCATAGCACCAAGGAAGAGAAGTAGGTGTCCGCTGTCTGATCTTGTATTATTCATCACAAGGAGGACTTGTCCATATAACACACAAAGTTTCTCCTTGTAGGGAAAGAAAAAGGCTTATCTTTATTTTTTCCATGTTATTATTTTTCTTATTATTATGTGCTCTATCTTAAATGGCCTCTACTATAAACTCACTCTCTTATCAATCTGATTTTAGTTTCTTTATCAATCTCCAAAAACTTATTTTCTATGGTAGAAAGAAAAACAATGAACAAGTTGTTGAAAATAAGTTTCCAAGGGCAGGCAGGGGTGAAGTTTGTCTTATTAACCAATGCATTGTCGGCATCTAGCACAGAGCCCAGCACACGTTCTATGAGATACATAATATCTTTTCTGTGCTATTTTTTGTGTATATGTAAAAATATATTTTTGATGCCAGAATCAGAAGGGAACCATATTTGTGATACTTACTAAATGTTTATATTTGCGTTGGCAATAGATATAGCTGATTTAGGTGGAAATGTCTACTTTTGTTGTAACTCTTGAGAAATAAAAATATTTATCTACAAATTTCAATTTATACAGATACTTTAACTTTCCCGAAGTGATTTTATGTCTTTTATCTCATTTGTCTGTTTACAGTCGTTAAGTTTCTAATGTGTTTTGGGCTCTGTGCTAGATACCGACGATGCATTGGTTAATAAGACAAACTTCACCCCTGCCCCTGGAAATTTATTTTCAACAACTTGTTCATTGTTTTTCTTCCTACCATAGAAAATAAGTTTTTAGAGATTGATAAAGAAACTAAAATCAGATTGATAAGAGAGTGAGTTTATAGTAGGGGCCATTTAAGATAGAGCACAGGGATGAGGAGGCTCGACAGGTATTTTACATCAATGTGAGTATTTTACAAAATAAGAAAGTGAGACGCAGAGAATAAATGACTATCCAAGGGAGCACAGTGCATCATCAGTTCATAGTCAAGACTAAAGCTAGGCCTCCTCAGTCTCAGGTCAAGACTATTTTTGTTACATGAGAAACAAAGGACAAATTAAGATGTATAATCTATATGGGTTGGTAAAACAGATGCTCACTATTCTAGAATGGTATGTTTTTCCCATGCAGTATATTAGGTTTGCTTTTAGTTGTTTGTTTTAATATAGCGCAGATCTGTGTATTATGAATCGATGCTCTACCGTATTCACTTCTAGAATTAAAAAAAAACAACAACCCTGCTAATAACTTAAGTGAACAGTGAAGTTTCTTTTAAAAAGTACATATTTTTTAAAAGTACATATTTTACCAATAAAGAGAGGCATTTCAAAGTAGTTTTATATTAGCAAGAATTCAAAGACAAATACACTTAAAAAAATCCAGAGCCTGGAGTGTACCCATCATCTAAACTTCTATACTTTGAGAATCCCTTAAAAGATGAAGTTTTCAGACACTTAGTTCTCCGGCATTTCTTCTGGCTCGACTGGGATAATTAAGTATATCACCAAAGATTCTGTATTAAGAACTAGTAAACCAAAGAGCAAGCATGAGAATCTGTTTTTATAGTAGGTGGCAGAGGGCCAATGCCATTCATATTCCAGGTGCTGCAAAGGAAGCAGGGCCACGCTCACGCTCAGTGCCCAGAGCCAATCACAGCAGAGTGCGAGGGGGCAGCAGCAGATATTCAGTGACCAGTAGCATCCTGTCAGTGGGATTTGGGGTATGATTTTTATTGCTACCCTGGCTTTTGCCTACTTTATTTTGGTTTGACCCATTTTAATCTGCTACACAGGCTGTTCAGTGATTCTGTGAGCAACTCAATAGACTATTAATATATATTTTTTCTGGTTAAATAATTCAGAGGTGATTTTTGTTGCTGGAAACATTAAAAAATCATGTCTGAATACAATTTCTCTGAAGAAAAACATTTATTTATTTATTTATTTATTTATTTATTTATTGAAACAGACATTAGGGTTATTAAAAATTTCAGGTTGGGGACAGGGTAGAAGGAGACAGATACATGAAGTTTAACAAATCTCCCCAGGTAATTCTGACAATTTCTGCCCCTGTTGAGAATCTCTGAATGAAGGCATCTTCCCATTGTTTTAAATGTCACACAGATGATTACTAATTCATTGAGTCCTGAGGCAAAAACCTGGGGAGAAAAGACAAGGGAACATTTGGTTGAATCTTGGCTTTTGTGGGTACAAAATTCTGAGCATTATGGAAATGAATTTTGAGAAAACAATTGAGGGAACCGGTTGGGAGATGCCATAAATACAAACAAAACATTTACAAGTTAATGTTAAATATATATAAAAGCATAAGTGTAAATATTTTTAAAAAGTTTAGAAGCATGTTTATAGCATATGTTTTGTGAAAAATATATTGAACATAATGAGAGATGATTGCTTTAACAATTCTCTCTCAATGAAAACATCTGTTTTCTGCTGGTTTTGATCTCTATAATTAACAAAATCTATTGTTTGGAGGAAATAAAGCCTTCAATAAACAAAATTAACAAAAAAAATAATGAAAACAATCAAACAAAAAACAATTTACTACCATCACCCCCAAAGAGGAGAAAAAGGGAAAAGTTCCCATTTTGGATGGCGAAGAGCCCAAACTTCCAAACATATGAAATAAATATAATATGAATAGTGCCAGAGGATGAAAGTGGCTACTTAGGAAAGGTGGTGGTTTTGGAGATATGAAGTATGTTAAGGAAAATTTTAATTTGGAGCAATCATAGCTTGAACTAAATGCAAGAGTGTACACTAAAGCTCACAACAGCCTAGGAAAAGAAGTTTTCTGGACATGGATTTTATTTTTTCAAAATGTCTAAACATGCTGAACTCAGATTGAATTAGAAATATGAACTTACCATTTGTACATCATAGCATCAGATACAGATTTACTACCACTTGGCATAAGATTTTACTTTAAAAAGTAATGGATAATTAACCATTTGAACACCTCCTTGGACCAAGATTATAGGTTTTCCTTTAATAGGTGGTTCTGCTATTCAGGTTGGAAACATTGTATACTCAGAAGACATTGCCACATTGTCATTTTTACCCCACCACTGTTTATTATTTATTTCTGTACATTTTTGGTCCTGGATGATAATGATTTGCCATTCAGTATATTAACTATCAGACTTAAAGATTCCAGCCTAAAGCACAGGTATAAATGCAATGTTATTGAAAATATATAATATGGAATCACTTTGCTATTAAGGGGTTTAGTAAAATGTACTCATAATACATTACACATTTAAACATTCCATCATTTCAGCAGATTTGAGGGTCAAATAAAAACAGAAGGCACTTGACAGGTATCAAAGTTTAAGTGTAATTAATATCCTCTTCTGACCCACAGGTCAAAAACTGGGCTTGCATTGTTCTGGCTAATTTATATTAATGAAGCTTTATCTATAAAGCTGCAGCAAATCCATCAGAATGCTATAAGGAGCTGAGCAGTGTTATATGGAATCAAGGGTATGTTGGTTAAGTTGCATGTCCCAGGCCTGGGAATACCGAAGTGGCTTCTGACTGCTCTCAGTCCTGCTCAGTAACAGGACATTCCTGCACTTGCTCTTAAGGCTAAACGCAGGGAGGAAGGGTGGCCACGGAAACCCTTCTGTAACCCGTGAATATGGATACTCTTCTAAAGGAACCCCATCTCTCAGTGATTTAAAATTTAATTTTAAACTGATATTGTTCCTTTTACCTAAATGTAGAAATCCCACCAATATAAATTTACCCCTATTAATAAACTTAGATTTAAATTGTTCCAGAATTCTTTAAGGAATCACATTCAGAGGAACAAGATATCACCACTACCAGAAGTAATAAAACATGAAATTATAATTTTTAATTTGCATCTTTCAGCATAATTTAAAGTAAACCCATTCAAAACACTCCACAATGGCTCTTACTTCTTCTCTCCCCTCCCGAGGACTTCATACTCCTCACTGACTGAAACACCCTTTATTTTCCAAGTTCCACCCAAATCAACCCTAAACCCAGACTTGGAAGACTGTTTTCTTTTCTTTTCTTTTCTTTTTTTTAAATATTTTATTGATTTTTTACAGAGCAGAAGGGAGAGGGATAGAAAGTCAGAAACATCGATGAGACATCGATCAGCTGCCTCTTGCATGCCCCCTACTGGGGATGTGCCCGCAGCCAAGGTACATGCCCTTGCCGGAATCGAACCCGGGACCCTTCAGTCCGCAGTCCGACGCTCTATCCACTGAGCCAAACCGGTCTCAGCTTTTTTTTTTTTTTTTTTAAATATACTGTATTGATTTTTTTTACAGAGAGAAAGGGAGAGGGATAGAAAGTCAGAAACATTGATCAGCTACCTCTTGCACACCTGCTATTGGGATGTGCTCGCCCCCTACTGGGGTTGGAAGACTGTTTTCTTCTCTCTCCCACACTCTTCTTTTTCTCTCATGCTTTTGTTATTATATCAACATCACCATGTAGATTTTATCCATATTCTTCACCAGGCCTCTGTGTGGCATCTTTTTCCTTCCAGTTTTCCATTTTCTCCTTTTTAAACTTAGAAGCTCATTTGGCTGAAGCAGTCCCATCTGAGAAGGTGGAGGAAGATGAGGAAAACTTGACCACACAGGCCAAAACTAGTGTGGCATCGTGGTAGAACTAGGGAAGTGGAGATTGAAACAAACAATGGGTAAAAAAATACTACCCTATTATTTCCAAAATGCATCTGATGATACTATACAGAGAAAAATGAATTTATTTTCTTTGATTCTTTAAATATCTTTTAAGTAACATTTTTCAGGGAATTTTATATTTCTACTAGAGGCCCGGTGCACGGGAGGTGGGGGATGTCCCTTAGCCCAGCCTGCACCCTCTCCAATCTGGGACACCTCTAGGGATGTCTGACTGCCCGTTTAGGCCCGATTCTATCAGGATTGGGCCTAAACGGGCAATCAGAAATCCTTCTCACAATCCAGGACTGCTGGCTCCAAACTGCTCACCTGCCTGCTTCCCTGATAGCCCCTAACTGCTTCTGTCTGCCAGCCTAATTGATGTCTAACTGCTCCCCTGCCAGCCTGTTTGCCCCCAACTTCCCTCCTCTGCCTATCTGGTCACCGCTAACTGCCTCTCCAGCAGGCTTGATTGCCCCCAACTGCCCTCCCCTACAGGCATTGTCCCTCCCAACTGCTCTCCCCTGCTGGCCTGATTGCCCACAACTGCCCTCCTGTGCAGGGCCTGGAGCCAGCCAGTGGCCCTCACCTGCTGGTCATCTTGTGGTGGCCATCTTGTGTCCACATGGGGGCAGGATCATTGACCACATGGGGGCAGCCCTCCTGTGTGTTGGAGTGATGGTCAGTCTGCAAATTACTTTTTTATTAGATAGGATAGAGGCCTGGTGCATGTTTGGGGGGCCAGCTGGTTTGCCCTGAAGAGTGTCCCAGAATAGGGTTGGGGTTCCCTTGGGGATAGAGGCGGCCTGGGCGAAGGGCCTGTGGAGGTTTGCAGGCTGGCCACATCCCCCATTGACCCAAGTGGAGGCCCTGGTATCTGGGATTAATCTATGTCTACAATTGAAACTTTGTAGCCTGGAGTGGAGCCAAGCCTTCTGCTCCCTCCATGGTGGCAGCCATTTCAGTTTGAAACTTTGTAGCCTAGAGTGGAGGCCTAGGCGGGCAATGGCAGGCCGAAAGCTTGGCTTCCTCTGTTGCCGGGGAAACCCAAGCTTCTGTTCTCTCCAGCTCAGTGGCTGCTGCCATTTCTGTATCTTTTATAATTGAAACTTTGTAGCATTGAGTGGAGGCTTAGGCAGGCAGTGGCAGGTGGAAAGCCTGGCTTCCTTTGTTGCCAGGGAAACCCAAGCCTTCCTCCTGCTCTCAGTGGTGGCAGCCATCTTGGTTGGGGTTCATTTGCATAATCTACTCCTGATTGGCCGGTGGGCGTGACTGTGGGTGTGGCTTGTGGGTGTGGTGAAGGTATGGTCAAATTTGCATATTGCTCTTTTATTAGATAGTATTTATTTTACTTTTGTAAAACAAATGAATTCAAACTTTCTTTTTATTTTCCATTTTATGAGAAAACTCCATGAAGTCTGAAAAGCAAAATGAAGTTACATAGAAGCAAAATGTCTGTAGGTGTTTTATTTGTTGTTATTGTTAATCCTCCCCCAAGTATATTTTTCCATTGATTTTTAAGGAGAGTAGAAGAGAGAAAGGAACATCAATATGAGAGAAACACATGGACTGGTTGCCTCCTGCATGAGCCCTGACCAGGGCCCAGGGTGGAGAGGAGCCTGAAACCAAGTTGCGTGCCCTTGACAAAATCGAATCTGGGACCCTTCAGTCTGCAGGCCAATGCTCTATTCACTGACCAGCTAGGGTTGTAGGTTTTTTATAATCCTAAATTATGTGTTCTCCAATAAATGGTATAATTAGTGCAACCAGGGTAACTGTATAACACCTGCATGTCTGAAGAGATACGAACTCCAAAGTACTACTCTCTCCATTTAAATTTCTAAGTTGTCTTTATTAGTTCTGTTCAAGTTTATAGAAGTATCCTCAGGAAACCTAAGTGATGGTCATACCATTAAAATAATTTTCTCTCAGTGAGCATCTGATAGACTTTCTAGAATATATAAATATATTTATAAAGTGTGTGTGTGTGTATATGTATATATATATTTATATATAATACATAGGTATGTATTTGACATATACCTCATTAGGCCCTCTGAATGAGAGTGTCTTCAGTTTTGGAGGCTTCCTTTGGATCTATGCTTCAGCTTTAACAAGTGCAAGAGGCAGTGCTAGTTTTGGTTTTTAGGTGGGAGTGTATATGCCACTCACAACTAGGGGACTTTTGGCAATGTTTGATTGTTACTATTAGGTGGTTGCTACTGGCATCTAGTGGGTAAAGGACAGGAATGCTACTAAATACTACAATACACAGGACAGCCCCCAAAACATTTATGCAGTCCAAAATGTCATAATGATGAGATAGAGAAATATTTGATTAAATATTTGTGATATAACTTAAGACAAATTTTTCTCTGTGCCTTTGACAGCAGCCAATATGTGTGACTTCAAGTTGAGATTTTTTCTGCTTAGCATACCTTGTGGAGCATTTTATTGAAACATAGTTTTTTGATTTTTTAAAAAAATCATAATATAATCTCAGAGAAGTTTAAAAATATTTTAATGCAATTATTGTGGTTACTAAATGACAATTAATTTACTATTATTTTTGACTTTGATACAATATTTCTTATGTGAACATTATTTGATATTAGAGGCCCAGTGCATGAAATTCATGATTGGAGGGGGGTCTACTCAGCCCAGCCTGCACCTTCTCCAATCCAGCACATCCGTCTCACAATCCTGGATCACTAATTTCTCACCTGCCTGTTGGCCTGATCACTCCTCACTGTCTCTGTGTGCCAGCCTGATCACCCCTAATTCCCCATTCCTGCCAGCCTGGTTGCCCCCAACAGCCCCCCTCACCAGCCTAGTTGCCCATCACTAACCCCTGCCAGCCTAATTTCCCCCAAATGCCCCCTTGCTGGCCTGGTTGCCCCCAACTACGTCCCCCCACTGGCCTGGTTGCCCCTAACTGTCCCCCTCCCCCACTGGCCTGATTGCTTCTTGCTGGCCTGGTCACCCCCAACCGTCCCCCCCTGCCAGCCTAATTGTCCTAATCTGCCCCCCTTGCTGGTCTGGTTGCCACCAACTGTACCCTCCCACTTGCCTGGTTGCTCCTAACTGCCCCACCCCCCACCGGCCTGTTGCCTCTTGCTGGCCTGGTCATCCCCAATTGTCCCCCTTCTGGCCTGGTCCTCCCTCACTAACCCTTCGCCGGCCTGGTCCCCCCACGCAGCCTGCTCTTAAGTCATTTGGTCATCCCTCACTAACACCCCTGGTGGCCTGATTGCCCCATGCAGCCTGCTGGTTCAGTCGTTTGGTCCTCTCTCACTAATACCCCTGCTGGCCTGGTTGTAGGCAGCCATCGTGTAAAGGTGTGATGGTCAATTTGCTTATTATCTCTTTATTATATAGGATTGATCCATTTTTAAAGATTACATGTTATTCCAACATACCTTAGTGATGAATACTATGAAATGCAATCTGAATACCAGATGGTCTCTGAGTATGCATATGCTGACAAAAGATTCTGAAAGTTTCAATTAATTAATTTTATCATATTACTTTTATCATCTGTTTAAATAAAACCATTAGATCCTGAGGAGTTAACTGCTATATAATTTATTATGATTTTAATTGTTTTTCCAAAAAGCATTTGTTCTTTCAAATCAAAATACTGATAATGAAGGGATATTGCCTTCACTAAAACTTATTTAGATATTATGTCTGGTATATATGTATATATAAGTGTTTATTATGTAAGGCTACTATGGATAGTTTAATTCAGTTTAATTGATTGAAATATAGAATTACAGTGTTCTATTGAGATTACAGAAGTTCAACTTCTCAACTTAAGTAACCACTACAAATTTAATTTGAAATATTTACTAAGCATCTTGCAGGCATAAGTTATCTTGTAATATGCTGTATTTTTATAAAAATGTATTTAGTCACTTTCATCCAAGATTAAAAGTGACATCTTAAAATGTTTCAGTTTAAATGTTTCTATTAGGACATAGTAAACCACAGCACAATGGTACTCCCATTCTAACAACAACTAAAAAACAACACCAAAAAATACCAAAATACTCCAGATGATATATAAAGTCATAATGTGAGGGGTGTATTAAATAGCTGAACAAATTAACTGAATTTTTAAGGCGATAAGCGTTTCTAATTAGAAGGAGAAACAAAGAGGTCCTAGCACACAGGATTTGCCTGAAGCTGGACTTGAACAAGAGAAAATCTTTGCCCGAACATTAACCTCACCCCAAGTGTCAAATAGCAGCAGTAAAACACCAAGGGAGAAGAAAAAATGCAAAAACATCCCTGCTGTGGTGCAGGAATGTGTGGAGTTCTGAAAGCATAAGGCAGAACAAGAAAACCCTCTGGCATCTCAAGCTCCACACTAAGTGCAAGAAAGCAGCAGCGCACTGATGCAGGACTTTGAAGCTGTGGGTATAGTCTACTAGTGAGAAAAGGAACTGTACCGATGAAAAGTTCCAAACCCAACTCAACTACTGACTAGACAGACTTAACAACCACTCACATGGATGGCCTAACCAAAGAAAGGGCATGTTGCTTGCCTCCCTCCTTGCCTCCCTCCTTCTCCTCTCTCTCTCTCTCTCTCTCTCTCTCTCTCTCTCTCTCTCTCTCTCTCTCTCTCTCTCTTTCTTTCTTCCTTTCTTTCGTTCTTTTGTTATGGACCACCCGCGAGTGACAACCACCAAGGAGCCAGTTCAAAATTTTAAGAAGCCTTTAATAACGAACTCGAGCCGGGCCCATGTCTCAACTGTCACAGCAGTGAGCAATGCGAGCCCCGAACCCTGGTAGCGAGCACTTTTTATCTCCAACGCAGGGAGATTTGGCAATTTGTGACTGGCCTGTTTCACACAAAGAAAGGTAGCATAAGGTCAGTTACAGTACAGGGAAGCGGGAGATTTCAAATTTTCTTCCCAGGCTGGTGACTCCTGTTGACCCTGTATCTGGCTGTGCGGTGTTCTGGCAGCAGGATATCCTCAGGCAAGGGAGGGCTGAGTAAATGTCACAAATAGCTAAAGGGGGTTTCGGTGGTTGTATCTGGTCTAAGCATGACGAACCACGTCCTTCTATCCTCCTCCACCCTCTGAGTCTGGCTATCACACTTCCTTCCTTCCTTCCTTCCTTCCTTCCTTCCTTCCTTCCTTCCTTCCTTCCTTCCTTCCTTCCTTTCTTTCTTTTTTCTTTCTTTCTTCCTTTCTTTCCTTCTTTCTTTCTTTTTTCACTACTGTTTTTCTACATGCAATGGCTAACATTTAAACAAAAATATGACACACCAAAAAAAGCAATGAAAAATGTTTTATTGTCCAGAGATCAAGCACTCAACGAAACAGACCCAGAGATATTTATTGAGCTTTTCTGTGTTGTGATATAATTTAATCCTGTTGTCTCTAAATAATGTTAGCATTATCTGTACTACATCTGTTGTACATATGAGAAAACTGATGTAGTTAGGACCAAATATTCCTAATCCACAGAAATAGCATATTTTGGAACCAAGATTTGGATACATATCAGGCTGATTTTAGGGCCCAAATCATAACCACTAAACTATAGAGTCTTCCAAATATAGCAATAAGGAGGAAGTCATTGTACACAGAAATGTATCTAATAATTCTTTCTAGAAAGATATATAGAACTGTTTTTTTTCTAAAAATAAAATTAGGAGAAGAATGTTGAACAACTATGTAGCATTTCATTTGCTTCTATATCAAATCTCAAATTGTGTTACTTAAGTATCTGCTTAATGTGAGAAAATTCTGTTTAAATGGGTTATTTTATTAAACAACACTTTTAAATATTGGATATTTTATTATAGAGCCTTGATAGTTCTAATTGAGAGAGTCTTTTATTGCAGAATCTTATAGACTACTAGGGGCATTGCTTTTAAATGTCATCCTTTCTCTCCTTCCAAAGAAGCAGGTAGATATAATTTCAGATTAACAGATGGTATAGCAGCCAGATAAAACTTTCCACCCTCCCTCCTGAGCTCATGTAGTGTGAAGGGGTAATCAAAGGACTGGAGGAATTTGAGTAATATATACCTAGTTGTTTGGAAGAACTTGCAGAAAGTTTTCTTGGAAAATTGGATGTCACCAAGAACTAGATCATGAGCAAGAGATCTGTGTCAGAGCCATGAAGATTTAGTTCTTCAGCACATATTTGCTGGGAGATTTGTACCAAGTACTAGGTTCATGCAGTATGTGGATAATTTGTTCTCCTTCCCTTGCATTATATAGAACTAAGAAAATAGGTGACAAGCTATCACCACTTAATGCATGTCCAGCTATTTCATAGCCCCTTATTATAGTTGTAGTCTATCAAAATCTTAGGCAACATAAATTCCAAATAATCATGCATTCAAATGGTATAATTGACATAATTCTAAGAAAAATCATAGAAAGAGGAAATATGAGGTTGGTGTAATACACATTCTTAGTTGCTTATAAAATACCCATTAATCACTTTCTACCTTGCCTAGGGTTTTTATTCCCAACCTTAGTAGAGTGACCATGGTTATTTTAAGACGATCATAATAGTGTAGGCCTATGTTGTCTAAAACAATAGCCACTAACAATGTGGGCTTTTGAGTGCTAGAAATGCTTCTAGACCAGGTTAAAATATGTTGTATTTCTAAAATTAATATCGTATATTGAAGATTTAGTAGAAAAACTAATAAAAAATATTTTGTCATCATTTTTAATGATAATATATAGAAACTAGAGGCCCTGTGCACAAATTTGTGCACTGGTGGGGTCCCTCAGCCTAGCCAGCAATTGGGGCTGATTGGGGCCCATCTTGCTCAGTTCTGATTAGGAGTCATTGGGGTGACCAGAGAGACCATGGGAGGTTGGCTGGCTACAGGAGTTTGGGATCACACTGACTACCAGGGGACAGCTCTTGCATTGAACACCTTCCCCTTGGTGGTCAGTGTACATCATAGTGACAGATTGACTGGTCATTTGGCTGACTGGGTGTAATGGTAGCATAGGCTTTTACATATATAGATAATATTGTAAATATATTGGGTTAAATAAAATATATTATTAAAATTAACCTTATCACTTTCTTTTTGCCTCTAAAATATAGGTTATTGTAAAATTAAAGATTACATATGTGCCTTGAATTATATTTCTATTTTTTTAATTTTTAGCTTTTATTTTCCATTATTTTTTCAACAAATTTTAAGGAAAGTATAGGTGATGTGAACATAACAAATGGCCCATAGGGTTATCCAGACCAAGATAAGTTCTCTGAGGACAGCTGGTGGAGGCTGAAGCATCCCCATGGTGGTTTGTAGATGAACCTCAAATGACTCCAAGCCCCTCCTTCTCATCCTCTTTGTCTCCATCAACTCCTCTTTGATTCTTTTTTAACTTTCATACTGAAAAAATTCAAATCCACAGGAAAGTTGCAAAAATAGTACTACTTATACTAAAATGGATTCTATATACTACTCAGCTAGATCACTAATTTTGTCATATTTACTTTGTCTCTGTGTATGTGTTTTTGTTCTTAAAAATGTTAATTCAAAACAAGTCTTAGAGAAATACATGAGAATCAGAGACTACTTGTTTATCTTCAGTGATATGGGAGAGTTTCTGAGAAGGAGTGGAGTCCTATTCTCAAAGTTAGATCTATCACTCACCTTTGACACAGTAGACAGTGATATATTGTTAGATCTTCTGGAAACATGAGTTGGAATTCTGAGACAGCATTAAATTGGGTTGAAATGTAATTATCTTTGTCGGCAGACACAGCATACTATATTGGGTAGCAGCACATCAGAAACAGTTACTTTAAAATGTGTGGTCCCTCAGGGTTCTATTCTTGTCATTTTATTTTTATATTTATATGCTTCTTATGGCAGTGTCATTAATAGATCTAGGTTTGATTATCATGTCTATGTTAGTATTACTCAGATTTACTAGCTGATCCTTATAGAATCAAGTCATATGACTTTCTAACTCCCTTTCTGCTTTATTAAGAATTGGAATTGAACAATAATAATTCATTCAAAAGAATGTTCGTAAGAATGCATTTATATTGACCTATCTGAATTATTTCAGGAAGTTTTTTTTTCTACTTTGCACTTTCCTTTAGCTAAAGTAAATTTAATTGAAAAATTTTTTTATTACAAGATACTGTGCTGCCCTTACTGGCAGCATTCTTATTTTTATTTGGCACAAGAATTTCAGAAAATATCTTTTTATTGTATTATTAATGGAAGTTGTATATTATGATTTCTTTACTCTGAAATTCTATAATTTTTGAACAAAATACAGAGTTATGTAAATCCAGTGGGACCACCCAATTTTATCACATTATAATAGAGTCACTAATAGAAATGTCCCTACAGCAAATTTTATCATTCTTAAGGTTTGAAGTGATTACAAAAGTGTGATGGGGAATATAATGTGTTTTTTTAAATAGTTTCACAGTAAAATTATATGGTAGTTTTATTCAGTCTGTAGGACCAAATTGCAACTCTTAAGAATGATTGTCAAACCTCCAACCTCCCTTTTCAGCTTTATTTCTAGTTTGTTTGTATGGGTACATGAGCCTTATGCATCCATCCCGATGGTTATCTTCAAATAGAGGAAGATCAGAGATGCCATGATTTTAAATTATACTTTAACTTTGCCCATCCCCCCTAAAATGTGATGTTAAATGAGTATCTCTCTTCATTTTCTTTGAGGCTACAAAGGTTATAACTATTTGAGGAGTCAGATATTTCTTCATCCTAAAGTGAGATATTTCAGAATTTATGACAAAGTTCTCACTCATACCTAAAAAACACAGAGGATCTGGTTGAAGATGGCTCTTCCTGTTGACTTCACAAAAAAGAATAGTAAGTGTGTTTGCATGAGGTTTATTTCAAGAATTTGAAGGGAGCAAGGTGAGTGTGGAACCCACAAAAGGTATCCAGTTTGATGTTGTCTTATAAAAAAATTCCACTGAAGGGGACTGCACAGAAATGTACAGCTATCATAGCAGGGCACAGCGGGAGGAGGTAGTGGTCAATGGCCAGCCAGTGCTAGCACTGGGAGTGTGAGAGGTCCAGCAGAAGCGTTTCTGTGACATCCACTAAAATCTCCATTGAGAGAAAATAGCAATGATTCCAAAGCCATCCAGAGACTATCAATGTCACATGATGGTGCTACCCCATATCAGACTAAGATCTTTATCTCTAATTTCTCTTCTCTAATAGGGTTTCAGAGGCCCTGAACGTAGTTTGAATTGGAAAGCAATTTGAAGTTATTAAAGTATATTGGACTGGCCTGAAGTTAGAGGCCAATCCAGTATGCTTTAATGAACTGGGCATCTCAATTATACTACAAGTGACTGGAAAAATCTGAGGGGTCTGTCTGAGATTTTTATCCCAGAGACAATGAAAAATGGATCCATGCACTGTGAGTTTACAAAACCATAGTGAGAAAAAATAAACTTGCTTCATTCGATGAAGTCCAGTTCTTCTAATAAATCAGTTGTATTCCTTGTATTCCTTTTCCCATTATCTTTGTCTGCATAGATAATAGTTTGGCTTTCAAAAGGAACCTTCAAATTGAAGTTATTTCTTACTTTCTACGATAAGTCTTTTCTTGAGGTACTTAAATTTCTGTCACACTGACTATTTTTATGAATTGGACTGCTTAAGAAAAAATATCAGGCATTATACATGCAAACAGAAGTATAATGAATGTAATAAAGGAGTCAGAGTGTTATTGGACTGTATAATAAAACTCAACTGGTTGTAGGACTCCCCAAGGAAGTGATCTTACAGTTGAGGGTAAAGAGAATAGATGTTGACCACCTGAAGACATAAAGATAGTGTGATTCAGGCAAAAGAAGGAGATTGAGAAATTGAGAGAATTGTATTATTGCTAAAGTAGAGGAGGTAAAAAGAATGAAAATACTAGAGAGATAGTAATGGTTGAGCCCTTCAATCCTTGTATAATAGAGGTTGGGCCTACTCATATCTATTCATTTCTATTTTGGTAACAAAATACCCAATTTATTGCTGGGCATATAAAAACCTGGAAGAAATATACATTTTTTTTCTGTATCCTTGTTTGGGACGTGTGGCTTTTTAACTTTAGGTCAATGTTGTATTCAGAAGTGAGGTGCATTGTTTATGGAACATGTCTTTCAAGGGAAAGGATGTTCTCCCATCTCCCTTACTTCCTCCATTCTACTTTCTGGAATGTGTTTGGGGTGGTGAACTATCTTGGATCATGAGAGCAAGGGTTAAATCTAATAAATACGGTAACATCAGCACTGTAGAAGAATCCTGGGTATCATAATGACACTGGAAGTAGTGCTGCCATTGCAATTCTAAGCTGCCTTCCTCAGACCAGTATGTTAGAAAGAAATGAGTTCTATTTAGTTTGTCACTCTTATGTGATGTCTTGTTACCTTTTTTTTTTTCATATACCTAGTTAAAGAACATGTTAAAGGTTTTCCATTTTATCTTATGGGAAAGATTTAAAGTATTTTATGTGGATGAAAAACAAAGACTACAGAGTGGAAAATGGATGGGCAGGGCAGAAGGTAAGGACTGTATTTTTTCAAATGAATGAATGTTTTATATGAGACAGCAAGCAATACAATTTTAAAAGAGGAATAAGCAATGTGGACTTACCTAAGTGCAGAAAACTTTAAGAAATGGAATTTGGATCGGGATATAGGAAATGAAGAAGACAGTATTAAAAAAATGCCATTGTGTGGTGGGAAGGGGGGCAAGGAGACAGGCCTTCAGTGTTGAGGAGTAATGAGGACTAAGGGAGAAAGATAAAATGAGGACATATGATATTAAAACTCTTAATGTTCAGCAGAATTAAATGGATTTTTACAGTAAGTCCATAATGAGTCATAGTGTAAAGACTTAAGAGGACTGACACATCTTTAGTAGTTTTATGGATACTGGTCTGATAGTATGATACAGACATTGACACTATCCTGTGGGGGGGGGGGGTGCATGCATTAACCACAGAGGAGTACCCGGCACAAAATGTTAGAATGCTAAAAGATGATATGACTTTTATATAAAATAATTTGTATAAGAACTCAAACTTCATTAACATCCTGTATAACCAAAGCCCAATATGCTAAGTGTCTGGTCGGCCATTCAACCAATCAAAGCATAATATGCTAATGATATGCTAAGACCGCTCAACCACTTGCTATGATGTGCTCTGACCACCAGGAGGAAGATGCTCTGACTAGTAGGTTAGTTTGCTACTTGGGTCCAGCATATTGGGACTGAGTGAGAAGGGCTGGACACACCCCAGAGCCATCTTGCAGTCCCTCCCTGGCTGGCCAACGTCCTGCATTCCTCCCTGACCCCAGTCATGCACTCATGGGGTCCCTCGGCTTGGCCTGCACCCTTTTGCAATCTGGGATCCCTCGGGTGATGTCAGAGAGCTGGTTTTAGCTTGATTCCACAGGCCAGGTTTAGGGAACTCACAGGTGAATGAATTTTTGCACTAGTTCTCTAGCCTATAAAATAAAAGCCTAAGCAACTATTAAAGCAGAATTACTAGAATGACTCGTCACTATGATGCACATGACCACTAGGAACCAGTCGCTCAATGCAAAAGCTGCCTCCTGGTGATCAGTGTGCTCCCACAGGGGGAGCACAACTCAGCCAGAAGCCAGGCTCATGGCTGGCGAGTTCAGATGCCACGTGGGAGCCTCTCCTGACTCCACGGCAGTAGGTGGAGTGGGCCAGGATGAATGCGAGATGCACCTGGCCTCAATTCAGGCTCCTCCCTGGCCGCCTGCCACTTGGAACACTGCTACATCCTCTCTGGCCACCTGCCACCATAAATATGGTAACATCAGCACTGTAGAAGAATCCTGGGTCTCATAATGACACTGGAAGTAGTGCTGCCATTGCACTACTGCTGCCATTGCACTACTGCTACATTGGCACACTGCTACATCTCCAGACAGCAAGAGGGCACAGGCCAGGTTGAGGGACATCCCCTGTGCATGAATTTTGTGCACCAGGCCTCTAGTCCTATTTAATAAAAGGGTAATGTGTAAATTAACTGTCACTCTGTCACAAAGATGGCGGCACCCATAGCCACAAGATAGCAGCACCCAGTCCTCTCAGCCCCACCAGAGTCCCTTTGTCCTGGGAGAGGAGGGAGTAGCCTCTTGCCAGGCTGGGGTGTGGAATGCTTGCATCACTGCCTTGGCAATGAGGCAAATGTTTTGTGCCAAGCTGCGGATGGGCCTCTGGGCTGCAGAGAGCCTCTGGGCAGTGGGTGAGGAGTGGCCAGGCCCCGCAGAGAGCTACTGAAACACAGTTTGTGCACAGGGCTACTAGTCTACACTAATAAAAGAGAAACATGCAAATTAACCATCACTCTGTTATACCAAGCCACAGCCACCAGCCAATTAGGAGTAAGTATGCAAATTAACCTAATCAAGATGGCAGCCAGCCACGGAGCTGGGTCAAGCAGGAGGTTTGGGTTGCCCTGGTGATGGAGGAAGCCAAGCTTCCCACCTACCCTGGCCAGCCCTGGCCTCCGCTCAAGGCTACAAAGTTTCAATTATAGAAGATAAATAAATCCCAACAAAAATGGTGGCTGTCATGGAGCTGGAGCAAGCAGGAGGCTTGGGTTGCCTTGGCAATGGAGGAAGCCAAGCTTCCTGCCTGCCTGCCCTGGCCTCTTCTCAAAGCTACAAAGTTTCAATTATAGAAGATAAATAAATCCTAGATACTTGCTTCCAGCCAGCCCAGGCCTCCACTCAAGGAGGCACAAAAAAAAAAAAAAAAAAAAAGGAGGGGCTGGAATCTTGGGTCGCTGGTAGGTGATCAGGCCAGGATGAGATGGCATGGGCCATTGGGGGTAAGCAGACCAACAGGGGGGCCAGTTGGGGGTGAGCAGGTCATCAGTGGGGGTTAGAGGTAATCGGGACAGCAGGGGGGCAGTTTGGAATGAATAGGCCAGAAGGGGGGCAGTTGGAGGTGAGCAGGCCAGTGAGGAGGGAAGGTAGGGGTGAGCAGGCCAGTGGGGGGATGGGGGGAGGGAGGAAGGGCAGGTGGGGTTGAGCAGACTTGCATGAGGGGCAGTTGGGGCTGATCAGGCTGGTGAGGGGGCATTTAGGGGCAACTAGGCCGGCAGCGGGGGGCAGATGGTGGTGAGCAGGCTGGCAGACAGAGTGGTAGGGGCAATCAGGCAGACAGGCAGGTAGCGGTTGGAGCCAGCAGTCTCAGATTGTGAGAGAGATGTCTGATTGCTGGTTTAGGCCTGATCCCTGTAAACCATCAATAGGACATCTTTCAATGGGTCCCGGATTAGAGAGGGTGCAGGCTGGGTTGAGGAATTCCCTTCTCCCTCTGTGCATGAATTTTGTGCACTGGGGCTACTAGTTTAATATAAAAACCAAGACTGGGATCTACTCTTGGACAAAATATCAGAGTCATAGGAACACTTGCCTTGTAGCTGATACTGTATGTGAGGTATTCTGGGGGCATTTAAGGTACTCCACATTATCTTATGTTATTTCAGTTGTTCATTTGCTTTCCACATCTTGCTACATATTGCACTTCACAGGTGACTAAGAAGATTCATGTATTTTATGGTTTTATCTAATTTAACTCTACAAATATTACTACTGAATTAAAAGAATCTTATAGAGAAAGGTCATATTGAAGGCCATACCAGTACAAGTAAACTATAAGAAAATTGCTGAGCCTGGCTGGGATGGCTTAGTGGTTGAGCATCTACCTATGAACCAGGATGTCACAGTTCCATTCCCGGTCGGGGCATGTGCCTGGGTTGGGGGCTCAATCCGCAGTATGGGATGAAAACAATGAAGATATTGGTATAATCAATTTGAATCTATCATTAAGTGTTAAAGGAAGTCTTTTAAAAAATGAGTGTATCTCACATACTGGAGTTCAGCAATAAACAGAAGGCTAGATATAAGAGGCTTAAGTACTAGCTGAGTGGCTATTTCTAGATCTTTCTGTAGCTTCTAGTTTTTTTTTCTGAAATCAAATGCTTTTGTGTAAGTGGGTATTGTAATAACCCAGCATTAAAATGAAGAGAGCAAGAATAGGCATGGAAAACTGGTAGATCTGATATATTTTGAGTATCATTCTTTCATGATTATGCTCAAAATATTTCATAGACCATAACTAGCAGTTTCTTGAGCTGTAAACATATTATTTTAAACTTTCTCCCCCCAGTCAGTCTGTCAGTTTAAACTCTTCTGTGATTTGAATTATGGACTCTGGACTTTTCCTGGTTTCTCCCTGATTCTTTGAGTTTAATACTGTGGCAGATTCTTAAACAATACAGAAAAACATTAGTCCTTTCTCCACCCAATAGCCATACTCATGTTTATGAAACCTTATGATTTTCCAATTTCATGTCTCCTACTTTATATATTGATTTTTTATAATTATATTTGAATTTGTCATGGTATAGTAAGAATTGTATATATTCAGATAATCTAGGCCAGTGATTTTCAGCCTTTTTCATCTCATGGCATACATAAACTAATTGCTAAAATTTTGCAGCACAGCCAAAAAAATTTTTTTTGCCGATTTGACAAAAAAGATAGGTATAATTTTGTTTTATTCACACTGGACAGCTATTGTTGTGTTGGCTGTTGTCATCTTTAAAATCTGAGGGAAAAGAGGTCAGTACTCCTGACTAAATTAATCAAGTATGGTATGTTTTAAAAGTTCTCGTGGCACACTGGTTGAAAATTGCTGCCTTAGAAGAAGCAGATTTTAGAATAAGGTTTTCTTAACAAAGGCAAGCATTTCTCAAAAATATACACGAGTTAAGTTATGGCTATTGTCTTAGTCCATGCTGGCTGCTATCACAAATTGCCATAGACTGGGTGACTTATAATCAACACGTATTTATTTCTCACAATTTTTGAGGCTAGGAAGTTCAAGATCAAGGCCCTGGAAGATTTAGGGTCTAATGATAGCCTCTTTCTAGCACAAAGATGGCTATCTTTTTGTAAAACGAGTAAGGGCACTCTCTGGAGTCTAATTTATCAGGGCACTAATCCAATTTATAAGGGTTCCACACTCATGACTTAACTACACCTTCCAAAGGCTCACCTCCCAATATCATCACATTGAAGGTTAAGATTCAATCTATACTAATAAAAGAGTAAGATGCAAATTGATTGTACCTTCATGACACCCACAAGCCAATCAAGAGTGAGTATGCAAATTAATACAACAAAGATGGGTTAATTTGCATATGCAGGTGCCCCAGCTGCTCCATGCCTCTGGGCAGCATGGGAAGGTGGAAAGGTGGTTCCAGGCTGGAGCAAAAAGGTGGCTCTGACCAGAGCAAAGGTGCCAGCAGCCAGGGGAAGGAAGGCCCATTCTTGCACGAATTTTCATGCACTGGACCTCTAGTCTATAATAAGAAAAGCATAATATGCTAATTAGACCTGACATCCTTCCAGACAAAACTGGGGCTTCAAGGTAAGCCCAGTCTCTGATCCCTGCCAGTGGCCAGAGGAAAACCAGTGCTGGCAGCCGGGGGAAGGAAGGCCTACTCTTGCACTAATTCATGCATCGGGCCTCTCGCATAGTATAAAATGGTGGAGTGGAGGGCCAAACATTCAGTTTATAGCAGCTACCCTTTGTTTGCTCATTGCCATTTTGGTGTGTAAGGAGTTAAACTATATAATATAATCTATTATGGTCTATTATGGCCATGATATCACTTACTTTGGATACCTTTTCCTGCTTTTTTAATGCTGAAATTGAATGTAGGGGAATGGGTAAATCATAAATATTTTTCATTTATGTTTTATCAACAATTCTTTGTGAAATCTATGATACAATATTTGGAGAAATATACAATATCAACTCCAAATGAGTAGTCATAATCAAATGAAAACTCTAATTGCGTATTTTAAATTAAATAAAATGTGGAAACCATGCCAGAGTAGGCCAGACGCTCAAGGCCAATCAGAATATTAAAGCTTTGTTTAGAGTATGCTGGATGTCCAAGGCTACTCTAAACTTGGGAATCTTAATCAGGATGTACAATGACTATAGGCAGGTGCAAGGATTCAATAATTCCATGGCACACTGTGCAGGTGTTTCCTTCTATAACCCAAAAGATTGATAGTTTGCTAGAAGCCTCTTTCATCTAAATAGTATTAAAGTATGTTACTAAGGCTATAGAGAGCCTAAGCTCAGATGCTGCTACTATGAGAGGCTGTGGGTCCAAGGGAGTGCACGGCTGCTCATATAATAGCTGTAGGGACAGAGGCTGCTGCTGCTCTGTGGGAAAGATGTATTGTTAACTAGCTGGTGTGCGGCTACCTACTGTATGGGACTTTACTTTGAAGAATTGTTTTTTCTAATGGCTCCTTGTTAGCAAAGAAACCTATATATCCATGACTTCTCATGGCTTCTCCATCGAATACCCGGCATTCCAGAAGGTCCAGCCCTTGGCAGAGGAGGAGCTTGGACCCAGCAGTTAGTATAGTAGGGCAGGATCAGGACCGGTACTCCCACACTTGGACCAGCTGGCTGGATGGAGCAGTGAGCACTTCCAACAAATGTCTAATGGCTTTTGCTTTATAATGAACAAAAGGCAATCTGGTCATTAATTTGAGGTATATGAACTATTCCCAGATAAGAGATTGGAAACACCATTCCAACCTGAAAATATATTTATCTTCAAATATGGGAAATTAATTTTCTTTTCATAAAGTATGTTATATACAACTAAAAATGATATCAGAGAAAACCAAAGGTAGACTTCTTTCAATTTTTAGCACATTGTTGGAGAAAATTTTGCAACATCAAATTAGAACAAATTAGGTAACCTAGAATCTTCAAAGACCATTTGGGAGCCAAATAGCCTCTGACTTAGTGATTAAGTCAACATACTTTGCTGTCTTCATCTAGATCTTATTCTGTGACTTAAATGTTTGCTTGTAAATTGTTGGTTATTTTTTAGAACTATTTTATACAGTCCTTTCACTCACATTAATGTGTGTGTGTGTGTGTGTGTGTGTGTGTGTGTGTGTGTGTGTGTTTATGTTTGAGACCAAAGTGAGTATGTTCCTTCTCACTGGCTGGGAAGACCATATTTAGTCATTAGTATTTACATAGCACTTGCTTCCACTGAATTATAAGAGCAAAAGGATTCTGTTTTAAAGTCATTGGTAAGACAGGTTTTTCTCCTCCATGAACATACTGAAATTATGCACTGGGCAAATTAGTGAATTTTACCAAACATGTCTCAAAGATAAATATAGCATTTTTTCACAGTGAATGTTTTCCATCTCTCAGGAAATCTATGTTTGTCATGAAATGACAGTTTTGTGTTTTGTTATTTTTTTGAGGGTTGGGGAAATGGGGAGATTGCCTTTGCAAACTGATTTTTAATTTTGTTAAATAACAAGGTAAATCTGAAAAAAATTATATCTAATGAAAGTACTTAAGCATGATATTTTGATGGAAAACAAATGGAAATACTTTTTTTTAACACATTTAAAGATAAGAAACAGATTTTCCTTTCCCACTCCTGGGTGATCATTATAAGCCGTTAACTTAAAATTTTTAAATTCTAAAAATATCTCATGTTGGAAGTTCATGTGAATTCATACCAATAAACTAGTCTTGTAATTTTGTAAATGAGAATTAGAGTGCTTTTATAAGATGATAACTATTTTTTGTGTAGTAATGCCAAAAATAATCAGGTTTAAAATATGACTTGACTTACAGTCCATATTGCATAAAATATATCTTATATGTGTCTCTACTGCTGTATATTTCCTTAAGAATGAAATGAGTGAAATGCTAGGTGAAATACCTATGACTTTATGCCTATTAAGCATATTAAAAAATCCTAAAGTGTACAGATGACCTGCATTCTTTCTATATCTCACCAGTTAGCTCTCTGAAAAGACATTTATCTTTAATTCAGTTAATAAAGCCATAGTGAAGGTTAACTTTGAGAAAGCTAATATGCTAATCATGTATAATAAAAGGCTAATAGTCAAACAGACTGAACAGCAGAACAACCGAACAGCTGAACAACCAGTTGCTATGACATGTGCTGACCACCAGGAAGGCGTGCGTGGAACATGACAGGTGTTGGCAGCAGGTGGCAGAGTGCAGAACATAGTGCAGATCAGCCACAACAGGATGGTGAAGCAGGTGCGTGGGGATGCCAGACCAAGGCGGGGCACCAGTTGCTGTCACCAGTTCCACTGGGGCAAGCCTTTAGTACTTACTGAAAATTTTTTGCTCCTATAAGCTGTGATCCCACCCGGTGCTTGCACCTACTGCTGGCACTGGTCCCACTCACACCCACTGCCAGCACTGGAGCTGCTGCTCACACCCACTACAGATGCTTGGCACTGTCAGCAGGTATGAGCGGTGGCTGCTGGACCTGATCGCCCATCAGGTCTTCTCCACCAACCCCTGCTCCTGAGGGGCAATCGGGGCTGTCAGCTGCCTCTCGCACCTGCTCCTGGTAATGATCACACTCATACTCACTGCTGGCGACTGAGCCACTGCTCACACCTGCTATTGGTGCCCAAGGCCAGTCCTGATCGCTTGGTGTGTCAGTGGGTGCAAGTGGTGGCTGCTGGCTCTGATTAACCTTGAGGGATTCTCCACCTCCCCCTGCTCCTGAGGGGCAATCAAGGCAGCAGCCGCCACTTGCACTCACTGACAGTGCTGGCCCCACTAATACCTGCTACTGGCACCAGCCACAATTTCTCCTTCGTGCCATTAGCAGGTGCAAGTGGTGCTGCATTATCAGTGCATGGGAGCGGTGGCAGCAAGAGCAGGGCTGAGGGCAGACAAGGGATAGGGGGCCACAGTGGGAGGGGCCAGGCAGGGGTGCAGAGAATGGGCTGAGACCCCCCCCCCCCCGCTCCCTGTGTCCACCACAGCCTCATGGTATACAGTTCTTTTCAAGGTGCACAAATTTGTGTACTGGACCTGTAGTGATATAATAATACTACAGGGATGTGAGCTGAGAATTACTTAAAAACAATAGCTGTGACAGAGTTTGCACAGTTATTTCACCAAAAAGTGTTCTTTTTAGTGGAAATTAAAAAAACATAAATGCAACAAAATAATGTTGAAGTGTTTTGTAAATTGCACCCCAGATCAAATTAACCTGGCAAAGCTTTTATTTTCTTTTCATCTCGTTGTCCTATATGGATTTCTTCTAGAATTTTGTATGATCATTATAAGGATGCTTTAATAATTAAATGCTGTCACAGCAGCCTGTTGCTTCTGTTTTTTCCAACTTCCCCTGTTTATATGTCATCTCGCTTAGTGGCACATTCCATTGTAGCTTTATCTTTCTTCAATGAGGTTAGTTGTTTAAATTTTGACATCATAGTATAGTCAACTCATGATTTAAGTCAATCTCTAGTTAGAAAGTCTAATTAAGACATAATTTTTTTTTTAGTTATAAAATAATACATTTATTATAAAAGTTTTGGAAAATCAAACAAGTACAAAAGGAGATTAAAATATCAATAATTCTACCACTTGTAAGTAATTCCAATTAATACTATTAATATCTTGGTATATCTTCTTGCAACTTTGTAAAAAGCATATGTATATATCTACATTCTACTTTACCTAAATTGAGATTATGCTGGGCATTATGCTGCTTTTATCACTTAGCATTTTAGCTGTGAGCATTTCCTAATCATTCATAGAGCATCTAATTTGAATGGCTTCGTACTACTAACTCATATTAATGTATCATAACAGCTATATATTTGGGTATTTCTCAATTTTTCTCTAACATAGGTATCACTACAATGAACATTCTGGCTAAAAAATCTGATTAATTTCTTAGGAGAAAATGCTAGAAAAGAGTAAATGTTTTATTATTCATATTAATGATTCCTATGTCTCGATGAACTTTTTACTATTAAATGTTTAAACACATATGTATGTATTTCTATCACATATGGCCAAAAAGTTTACAAATGTAGATTATATATGACAAATGAAACATTTGCACAGGAGGCAATGTTGAGCCTCATTACTAGTGAAAGCTCAAGTTATAGCTCCAAGATACCACCTTTTAGTTTTTAACTCACCAATTTTAAAAACATTAGGCAGGCCAGCAAAGATGGAGTGAAATGAATATTTCCACCCATGTCTTCTGGAAGAGACACAAATCAGTAGTGGCTTCTTGGAGAGCAGTTAGTTACATTTTACTAAAGATCTGTTCCACTGAGATAGCGCGTTAGACATGGCAAAGGCCCTTCCCACAGATCAATGTTTCATAAGGTGAAGTGAGTGAGTTATTTATTTTTTTCAATATGTATATTTGGGGTCAGGTGAGGGCATGTGCTGGGGGGTAGGGGAGGTTGGGGGGAGGTTAATGAGGGGGAGAGGAAACATATGTACTACTATTTGTAATACTTTAAAGAATCCTATCGAATTAAAGAGCAACAGGCAAATTGACCGTACCTCCACTACATTACCAGCCAATCAGGAGCAGGGGGTGTGGCCATGGGCATGGCCAGTGGGCATGGCCAGCAGGCATGGTCAGCACATAGGGGGTGAGGCCAGCAGGGGCTTGGCCACAGTGCTGTGAAAGCAACCATCACACTATAAGCTCTGCCTGCATGGTACTTAAGGGTTGGCCCTCCTTACAGTTATGGTGACTGAATCACATGCAAATGAGCACCCGGGGCACCTTGGGTAATGAGCGGCAGGCGCAAGGCAGGGCTGTGATTCATCAGGCGCAAGGGCTGGGTCAAGAGGTCTGAATCCAAGTGGCAGTTTTGTTCCACGCTTCCAGACCAGCGAGTGAGGCAGGGGGACACAGCCGAGTTGTGCACACTGACTCAGGGAAGCAGGGCCAATTGCATGCGAGGCAGGGGAGCAGGGCCAGTCACACGTGAGGCGGGGGAGGGAGGGCTGAGTCGTGCGTGCAAGGCGGGGGCGGGCAGACCCAAGCGACACACACTCACACAGGGCCCTGAACCGTGTCACCTATGCCTCCCTGGACCTCATCCTCAAGCCCAGATACTCCAGGTCCCAAGCCCTGGGGTTGCTCAAATTCAGCAAGTGTTTCCAATCTGCCCAAGTCACGTTGAATAGTTTTCTCCTAACCCATTTGTGGGAGTGTAATCTGACTTAAAACTAATGGACTAAACTAGAAAGTCAATTTGAAAATGTGGATCAAAATTCAAGTGAATTAGCTTTGGGGCAGGAGTTCCATGTCTATGAATGTGTCCTAAGTAAACAGTCAAATAAGCAATTATGTTTACTGTCATTGTTGATGCCGGGGGAAACCAGAAACAACCTGCCCCACAATAAAGGGTTAGTGAAGTAAACCATAGTAATGTTAAACAGTCAGGGATAACACTGTAGCCATTAAAAATTATGTCTGTACATCAAATTCATTGACATGAAAAGAAGTACATCCTATCTAATAAAAGAGTAATTCACAGATTGACCATCACTACAATACACAAGAGGGCTGCCCCATGTGGTCAAAGATTCTGCCCCAATGTGGACACAAGATGGCCAGCAGGAGAGGGCAGTGGGAGGTTCCAGACCTGCAATGGAGGGAAGTTGTGGGTGATCAGGCCAGCAGAGGATGGCAGTTGGGAGGGAGCAGGCCTGTAAGGAAGGGCAGTTGGGGACTATCAAGCCTGCAGGGGAAGGTGGTTAGGAGTGACCAGGCCAGCAGAGGAGGGAAGTTGGGGGCAAGCAGGCTTGCAGGGGAGCAGTAAGACATCAATTAGGCTAGCAGGGTAGTAGTTAGGGGGTGATCAGGCTGGCAGGCAGAAGCAGTTAGGGGCAATCAGGGAGGCAGGCAGGTGATCAGTTTGGAGCCAGCAGTCCTGGATTGTGAGAAGGATGTCCGACTATCCCTTTAGACCAGATTCTACTGGGATCAGGCCTAAATGGGCAGTTGGACATCCCTCAAGGGGTCCCAGATTGGAGAGGGTGCAGGCTGGCCTGAGGGATGTCCCCTAACCCCGCCCCCCCCCCCATGCACGAATTTCATGCACTGGGCCACTAGTAAGACATAATTCTTAATTTACCAAGGAATGGACAAGAAAAGACCAGCATTGTTGTTCTCATAAAATTGCAGTCCCATCACTCAGAAATGGTTTTATATGGCTCTCTTATTAACTATGCATAACGGAGATTTGATTGACCATAGAGTTTCTATAAATTTCTATGATTTGTTATTAGCTTTTAACAAAGGTTCTGGCTGACAGCTTGACAAAAGTCAAGAATAATCATAATAATTACCCTTTTTATCCAAGAGTATATTAGGACAACTGACCACAAATATAGTAAGTTATATATTTTCTCTTACTAACATACTACCAATGTTTAACTATCTACTATAAAACTGATCCTACTCATATAATTGTAATTTATCACAATCAACAAAATTCGATGATGATTGTTTCAATAATTTATAAGCTTAATTCACTATTATTTCCCTAGCAATTGGCAAAAGTTTGTTTGCACCTGGAGGATGTTTGAGATTATGCATAACCCAGGTGTATTTTCTGTGTATTGCAAATGGAGGATGTTTTCTTTAATAACCTAAAATTTTAATAAGGGCATAAGAAATAGTTGAAAAAGTGAGTGAACTTGTATTTTAAATTAGGTCTTTGAGAGCGTGGAGATTCTAACTTGGTGAACTCTAATTAAATCCCTTAAGGCCACTGGGTCTGCCTTCTTAGTTCTTGATGGTGAAAGTAAGGTCTTCAAAAAGAGTCCCTTGGCAGTACACACGTGGAGGGGAAAGAATCCTGCAACCCTTCACTACAGCATTTTACAAAGCTAGAATTCCAGAAGGAGTACCAGGCAAGGGGAATGGCAGAGACTAAAACCTGAGAACTAGGAAAGTAGAGGAAGATAATTTGGAAAGCACAGTAATTGAAGAAGACCATCATTCACTCCACTTGCAGTATGGATGTAAAGCAAGACAAAGCAGCAAATGAGATACATTTGTGCTGGTAATGACAGAGCAAATTTTAGTTGGCACAGTTTGCAATTAACATTTCCAGGAAGAAATACTCAAATACAAAATTGCATTTTTTTTAGTTCTGACATTGTAGTGGCTTTTTCCTCCAGCTTCATTGTCCATATAAATATCAAAGCATTTTTTTCCTTTACAATTATATTTTAGTACTCAATTGTGTGGATGATTTTAACTGTGATTGTGAGAGAAAAACAGGTATTGGATCTGTTTAGGGCCAAGAGGAAATAAATTATAGGTGATCAAAACATTGAACTTAAACTTGATTGTATTCTTAGCTTTTCCTTTTCAATAATTCAGTTGTGGGCCAACTAAACCATTGAGAGGATGCTTCTTTATATTGTCTATATGCTAAAGGGTGGATGTAGGGAAATATTTTGTACTTTCTCCTTATATTTGAAACAGATTGAAATATTATCTCTTGATATTATTTAAAAAACCCTCATAATTGAATCTCCTTGTCCCACTATGCAGTAAATGCCCTACATCAGCTTTTAAAAGACATCTAAATGTCAACCTTGCAGAAAGTTATTCCCCCAGCCCCATAACCTCAACAGGAACCATTTAACTGTAACTAAAATACCCAGTTTGGCTGCCAGTGTGAGATCAACCCCTTCCCATTTGGTATACCTCTCTCATTTCTTTTTACTTTTTAGCAAGTACTCTCCCTTTTACTTGTCTGTGTTTCAATAACTTAAGAGAAGATAAGGATCTGCCAATGGTGGCAAATATCAACAAAGTTTCTTACCAGTGGATTCCTGGGAATATCTACAGAAACTAATTGAAGAGGAGAGGCAAATTGCTTAGTTCTCATTCATCTCTTCCTGTGCCATGGTCATGTGGACCATTGTGTGCTTTCATATCTGATCGATATGTGATGGTCTGGCAGCCCCATCCTGACCAATGTTCTACAAAATTGGAGTGATGTAGAAAAACTTAGGTTTATACTTTTGCATTTTGCTCTGCTATGTTTTTCAAAAAGGTTTTTAAAGCCCTGTAAATACTGTTTAGATCGTGTGTATATCTAGATGAAATACAGAATTTTTTTTGTGTATATTAGAGTCCTTTTAAAAATTTTTAATTTTTTTTTGTTGAGTTCATTGGGGTGACATCCTACCTAATAAAATACTAATATGCAAATTAACCATCGCTCTGCTATACCCACAAGCCATGCCACCAGCCAATCAGGAGCTAGTATGTAAATTAAACCAATCAAGATGGCTACAGCTCTGGAGCGAGCAGGAGGCTTGGGTTTCCCTGGCAATGGAGAAAGCCAAGCTTTACCCACACCCTGGGTACCCCAGGCCTCCTCTCAAGGCTACAAAGTTTCAATTATAGAAGATAAATAAATCCCAACAAAAATGGCTGCCACCAAGGAGCAAGCAGGAGCCTTGACTCCACTCAAGGCTACAAAGATTCAATTATAGAAGATAAATAAATCCCCGATACCAGGGCCTCCACTTGAGTTACTGGGGGGGGGGGGGACATGGCCAGCCTGAAAACCACCACAGGCCCCTCACTCAGGCCACTCACACCCCAAGGGAATCCCCATCCTGATCTGGGACACCCTTCAGGGCAAACCAGCTGGCTCCCATCTGTGCACAAGGCCTCTATCCTATCTAACAAAAGAGTAATATGCAAATTGACCATAACTCCAACACATAAGATGACTGCTCCATGTGGACACAAGATGGCCACCACAAGATAGCCAGCAGGGGAAGGCAGTTGGGAGGGATCAGGCATGCAGGGGAGGGCAGTTGTGGGCAATCAGGCTGGCAGGGGAGGGCAGTTGGGAGGGACAATGCCTACAAGGAAGGGCAGTTGGGTGTGATTAAACCTGTAGGGGAGGCCAGTTAAGGGTGACCAGGCCAGCAGAGGAGGGAAGTTGGACTCAGTCCTGCATGAAGAGTAGTTGGGGGGGAACAGACCTGCAGGGGAGGGCAGTTAAGAGTGACCAGGCCTGCAGGGGAGGGCAGTTAGGCATCAAATAGGCTGGCAGGGGAGTGGTTAGGGGGTGATCAAGCTGGCAGGCAGAAGTGGTTAGGGGCAATCAGGAAGGCAGGCTGGCGAGCAGTTGGGAGCCAGCAGTCCTAGATTGTGAGAGGGATGTCCAACTGCCCATTTAGGCCTGAGGGGTCCCAGATTGGAGAGGGTGCAGGATGTGTTGAGGGACACACTTTCTCCTCTAACCTTGCACAAATTTCATGTACCGAGCCTCTAGTCGGTTAATAAAATTATACAAGTTTCAGGTGTACATTGTATTGAATGTTCACCACCCCATGTCAAATCTCTGTCCATTACAATTTATCCCTCTACCTCTCTATCTCTCCTACCCCATTTTTCCTCTGGTAATCATCTTACTGTTATCTGTGTCTATGAGTTTGTTTTACTTAAATTCTTTACCGTTGTCATCCAGCCCCCCTCAAAATACTGATTCTTGATGATCTGAACAACCCCTTCCCCGCAAAGACACATGGGATACCACTGGGTGCTAGCTTTGTTCTTAAAAATAAGTTTAAAAAAGTTTTGTTCACTTCTTGAACTCTACTAGGATGAAAGTGCCACAGTATTTTTGTGGTCTGCTACTTAAGTGGATCTGTCTTTTCCTCGAGGGGGGGCAGGGGATGGGGAAGATATAGAAAGTAGCAAACAAAATATAGAGGAGGTTTTAGCTTGTTCTCTGATCAAAGGTTTGTTTATTGACCTGGTGCATAAAAAGACTGTTTTGGAGAGCCATTGTTCTGTCTGGAGTTCTAATTCTTCACCTTTCATTATTTATTAGACTATGATAACTCTACATTTTTTGTTCTGCAGGAACATAATGCATAATTAAAATAAAAACTCCATCACCACCATGACCATATGAGAATTGTCATAAACTTGTAAAACTTAAAATAAACATCTCTGTTAATTGCAATGTTTATAATTTTTAGTCTTAAATGGATATATTTTTCTCCAACTGACAGTTTTACACTACAATATTTTTGTATGCTTTCTTAAAGAGAAAATTAGAAGAAATTGTACTTTGAAGTTAAATATTTTGTCCTTTCTTTAATCCTCCTTACTTCCAGACCCCAGAAAATAGCTTAAATATTCTATGGAAAGATTTTCCAGTGACTATAGGAATAGACCTAGGTGAACTGTAGATATATTAGGTCATATGAACTAGAAGACATTAAAAATTCTTTCTACATTTCTTTTCTTGGGAACTTCTAATAAAGGCAATAAGGGACTATAGTTTAATACATATTGATAAATCGAGGTACACAGGACATTTAAAAAAAGACAGTTGTCCCTATCTTAGTATCAAAACTAAAGACTTTTGAATGGATATAAAAATTTCTAGGTAGGAGAGGAACCAAGATGGCAGCATAGGTAAACACCTATCTTGCTGCACCACACAACAATTCCAAAACTACATCTTAACAATAGAACAAACATCATCCAGAATCACCAGAAAGCTGGCTGAGTGAAAATTCCACAAATAAAAGTAAAGATAGGACTCTGTGACTAAGAGGAGCAGCGGAGCGCAGCCTTGAAGATATGCATGGAGTCAGAGGTTCGGAGCTGCACCCAAGCGCAAGCAGAAAGGACAGGCAGCTGCAAACCCAGCCGGTTTTCTCTAACAGGAAAGGCAAAGGCATTCCACTGCTCTGATTCCCCAGTTCCAAGCGAGGTCCGGGGAAGGCATGCTGAAATCTGGGCGCGGCAGAGGTCTGCAAGCCTGTGGAGAGGGCGAGGTTGTGGAGAGTGAGCGTAAACTTGGAAACAGCAGTTTGCGAGTAAACTTGGGAAGAGAAGTGCGCGACCACGCAGAGAGGACTCGGGACTTGCTCCCTTATTTGGGAGACCACCGGACTGCTTTGTTTTACAACCCTGGACAAGACTTTGGGTGTGCAGACTCAATTGGGGAGAGGCAGAGTTGCCTGGCAGCGGGTGGAGACTAGCCGCGGCTTTCTCTCAGAGGTGCATGCAGCCATTACCACCTGGCACAGAGACCCACGTGCTGCATAGGGCAGAGCTGACACTGCCTGCTCAGCCCGGAGACTCCGCCTATCCAACCTGAACACAGCTTATCCTCACAGTCAATTGGCCTGGAGGTCAAACACTCCTAGTCTAACAATAATAATCTGGGTTTAACTTCAACAATACTGTACAACCCATAAAGGATTGCAGTAAGAGTATCCACCTCAGGTAACTGGGGAGGCTGAGCCACTGTCCCTTAGAGGACAGCTACCACACAAAGCTAATGGACCAACTCAGGAAAGTAGCCACAATGCAGAGAAATGGAAAGAAATCAGATGTGAAAGAAATGGAGGAAAAAATGACTAGACATAGAGTTCAAAACCACGGTTATAAGGTTTTTCAAGAGGCTCCTAGAAAAGGCCGATGAACTTAATGAGAACTACAAGGAAATGAATAAGACCTACGAGGATATGAAAAAGGACCAATAGAAATTAAGCATACACTGACTGAAATAAAAAAATATTACACAATGACCTAAAAGCAGTCCAGAGGACCGCAAGAACCCAAGTCAAAGATTTGAAATACAAAGAAGCAAAATCCACTCAGCCGGAAAAGCAAGAAGCCAAAAGAATCCAAATAATTGAAGATAGTGTAAGGGGCCTCTGGGACAACTTCAAGCAGACCAACATAAGAATTATAGGGGTTCCAGAAAAAAAGAGAGAGCAAGATAATGAAAACCTACTTGAAGAAATAGTAACCAAAAACTTTCCCCACCTGGTGAAAGAAATTGACTTAAAAGCCCAAGAAGTGCACAGAACCCCAAAATATAGGAATCTAAAGAGGACCACACCAAGACACATCATAATTAAAATGCCAAGAGCAAAAGATAAAGAGAGAATGTTAAAGCAGCAAGAGAAAAAAAGTTAGTTACCTGTAAGGGAGCACCCATGATTGTCAGCGGATTTCTCAACAGAAACAATGCAGGCCAGACAGGAGTGGCAAGAAATATTCAAAGTGATGAATAGCAAGAATCTACAACCAAGATTACTCTATCCAGCAAAGCTATCATTCAGAATTGAAGGTCAGATAAAGTGCTTCGCAGATAAGAAAAAGCTAAAGGAGTTCATCACCGCCAAACCAATATTATATGAATTGCTGAAAGATAGTCTATAAGCAGAGGAAGAAGAAAAAGGTAATAATATAAATCATGAACAACAAATACACATCTATCCACAAATGAATCTAAAAATCAAGTGAATTGATAATCTGATGAACAGGATAAACTGGTGAATATAACAAAATCATAGACATAGAGAGGGAATGGACTGACAATTCTTGGGGAGAAAAGGGGTGTGGGAAGTGCAGCAAGAGACTGGGCAAAAATCATGCAACTATGGGAGAGGACAGTGGAGGGGAGGAGGGCAGGAGGGTGGGATGTATACCAGGTGGAGTGGAGCTATAGGGGGGAAAAAAGGGAAAACAATGTAATTAATAATCTGAACAATAAAGATTAAAAAAATAGAAAAAAAGACTATAGCAACAACAACAAAAAAACAAAAATAAAAATTTCTAGGTAGATACAGATATTTGTGTATATGTGTGTCTGTATAAATTATTGTTGTAAGTTATGTACTTCAGTAATGTCACAAAAATATTTAATAAATAAATGCTTTTGGGTTCATACAGCTTTTCTAAACTTTGTTCTTTGGAATACTAGTGTTTCATAACACATTAATAGGTATTCTTTGGAGGGGGTATTCCTGTTGAAATAAATGTGAATTTATTTTTTATTCTTAGATTTTAAATATAAATTGGAAAATCAAAGACTCGGATAAAGAATTCAGGAATAAAGCTAGTGTGCCTCCCAAAACTATTTGTTCTCATTATAACCATATAAAACTTTATTGAAAATTCCATCACTGTTGCATAAATACATTTTAGAAAGAAAACTTTATATTGGCAAAAAGACACATTTTAAACCTTCATAACACTTGTGTTTAAATACTGACTCAAACATTTAGCTATAATGCTAGGGAAAAATATTTAGCTCTTTTTTTAGGATGTTCATCTGTATTTGAAAAATAAAGAAAATACTACTTAGCCTATGCTTGTTTAGTTTAGAATACATGGGTTGCACAATATATCAACTTACTGAACATTCTACTTCTTTATTTTAGTTATTATTTTAGTTTCCCTATTTTGAGAACATTGAAATCAATGTCAATGTTAAATCTGTTTCACATGGAAAATCATGGATTTCAAGAGGTTGCCCATATGATACAGAAAGCTAAGAGTCTGATAACACATGTGGCTACAAGTCTTAGCAAACTTAACTACAGTAGTTTAAACACAGTTTCTTATTTGCTTGTTTTTCCATGTTTCAAGACGTCCAGACCAAACACTCCTGTCTTTCTACTCTGTTGTCATCAACATGTTGACTCTTTCTCTCCTTTTATCACTTTACAGTGGGTAGATGGCTGTTGAAGCCCGTGGATAAATGGTATTGTACCTCCAGGCATCATGTCTACTAGAAAGAAGGACTGGGAAAGAGTGAGAAATCAAGCCAACCCTACCTATCCTTTCTTATTATTAAAACAAAACTTTTCCAGAACCATCCTGTCAGAGCTGGCACAGGTAGCACCTCTTGCTCAAAGGAAGGCTTGGGAATTTGGGGACACTATTGTCATAACTGAGTTAAATGAATCATGGCTCTTTGCCTGGCTGTAAGCATATCACTGACTATAACACAATTGTAGTTTGTTTGTTTGTTTTGCATGGAAGAAAAAGCAAAAGCTTACTATTTGGGCCAGTTGAGTTATTCTACATGATCTTTTTAAAATGTATATATTAGCATGAAATAAAGATAGCATCTGGAATTGAATATTGATCTAGAAAAGTTTCCATGTGTAAGTCAACATTAGGGAATCTGCATTTTTAACAAGTTCATGTAGTAATTCTTACATACACTAGATGGCTTTCCCTGCAAGTTTCAGTGACTGTGGAGGCTGGCATGAAGATTAAATACTAATGCTTTTTTTCTTATGTGCAAACCTAAGACAGGGAGAGTAAGGAGTAAGTGCAATGAATCAAGGAAAAGATGTGAAAAATGAATGAAATGCTATGTTTATATGCCCGAGTACTGCTTCTAAATGAACTATAATGTTGCTAGGCAGGTTACCTCCCTGACACACATTATATACCTCAGCATGCTGTATGCAGCAATCCATGGTAGGTGGTGCAGGAAAGGTGAAAAAATTTATCTGCTGGGATCCCTCCTGTCTTCTCTTTTTCATTGGTCGATGTTTTTACCATAGCAAGTCAACCATCCATCACTTCCAAGTTGTGTCATCCAGTTCTTTTTGATGCAGAACATGGTATGCCAGCTCCCATGGTCTGAGATGAGGTATCCCATTCAAATCTAGAAGTAGAAGGAAAGGATAAAAACTCCAGCATGAAGCTGGTCTGCCTAGATGTGTGGCATCTGTCAGGGGGATATCTTGACACTGAATGAATTCCCTGTTGGGCCTCCTGAACGATGTGGTAAAAGTATGGTCCTGGAGACCAGAGGACCATGGGATTTGAAAAGATATCATTTTGCATGATGCATCAAATTGGAGAATCAGTGACTTTAGAGTTTTATCTCTGGAGCCCAGGATTTTGGGGATAATGGTATCTAATATAATCTGTAGTCCATCATATGTAACTTTTCTATTCACTTCTTTCCCCATTTTTGAAGACCATGTTTAAATTTGCAGGCATCTTTTCTGGTCAGGTAGAGTCACTTAAGCAGTCCTAATGGCCAAGACGGATTGGGGATTTCTATGTTTTATCCTATCTGCTAGTTGAGACAGGCCAGAATAAGCCAAAGAACTCCCTAACCAATTCCACTTTTAGACATGCAAACTACTAAGCACATTCTGCGTTCCTTGGGGAAAAGACACAGGTAACAGATGAGGGTGTTCAAATAACACCATGCCCACCATCTTCCAAAGCAGCTAATTTAAAATCATTTGCAGTTTGGGAGAATCTGTCTCAATATCTTCTTGTAAGAACCTGCAGCTAACTGTTTCTTGAAAGGTTTCCAGAGAATAGGATTTTATCCAAGACTGTGACAGTGGTAACTTAAAACAAGGCTACAGAGATCTAATTAAAAAGGTGATTTCCTAACATATGGAGCTCCTCTGTGAAATCAAGAGAATGTGCTTTGCTGAGGGAGATGCTGACCCTGTAAATTCTTATGACATTAGGCTTAAATCTTAACTGCTAAACACCTTTCAAATATTTAACTCTCCCCAAGTAAACGAACTCCCCGCAAAGCTCTGTTTGTTGACTTTTATCCCAGTTGGACTGACTTTGGGGACTGCATCACTGAGACCTGTGCATTAAGTGGTACATATGTTGAATAAACAGCCAGACAGCTACCAACTGTCAAGTTGCTTTACCAGAGTATTTAAAAAAAAGCACATATGCCATGGTGAAAGGCAAAGGAAAAACAAAGGTTCATAATAGAACTAGGAAATGGTTCAGGTAAAATGCAACTGCATGCTTATGTACATGATTATTTTTGTAAATATCATTAGAGATATTTTGGAGGAGAAATCATAATCTTGAAATGATCTCAAATGTAGCATTAGAAGCAATACTTCCTCTGGTGGCTCATAATTCATTAGTGAGTTAATAAATTGAAAGGGGGACCAGCCGTATAATATAAGCTAAGGCTGGAAATGTGCTCAGTAAGGACGCACAGGTTTGATTTTCTCACAAGCAGCAGACGGGAATAAAGGGACAGGTTGTTCTTTACAGGTATGGATGAAACAAGAGAACACAGCAGCTTTTCTGGCAGGAAAATTGGGAGTACTTATAAATAATTTTCAGACTTGTTGCCACCAGCATTGCTCTCCTTTGATTCTATGGTGGAACAACACTGATTGTGCATCCCACGTGGCCACTGCTGAGAAGAAAGAATCCTGGTCACCAGCAATTGATTTGCATAGATACATATGTGCCTTGTGATTTGAAAGTGTCTTGGTATTATTTCGGTAGAAAAATGGACCCCTGAGTTCCTTGTAATCGTAGGAGTTTCATTTAACGTGCATTGAAAGCCTCAACAATCAGGGGAGCGAGTGGAGATACCAATCTGGCAGGCAAAGATGAGTAGAGGGGAAGTTTTAATGATTTCATAAGTTTGCCTTGACCAGACACCTATTTAAAACACTTTTGTTTTTTCCCTGGCCAGTTTTTCCCAGTGGATAGAGCATCTGCCTGTGGACTGAAGGGTCCCGGGTTCAATTTTGGTCATGAGCACATACATACCTGGGTTGCGGGTTTGATCCCCAGTGGGGGGAGTGCAGGAGCAGCTAGCTGATCAATGATTTCCTCTCATCATTGATGTTTCTCTCTCTCCCTCTCCCTTCTTCTCTGAAATCAATAAAAATATATTAAAAATATATTTGCATTCAAGGAGCCTATGATGTAAAAAATAAGAGAGTTGATATGATCAAAAGTAGGATAAAGCTGTATATTTCATCATTAAACAGATGGATTTTAGAAATTCTGTAAAGAAAAAGGTGGTAGAATTTGGCATGGTTTGAATGTTTGAATATAGAAAGAGAATATTGCATCATAGATTTTCCCATTTATTTTCCCATTTGAAATTATAGTAAATTTTTAGGTTTTTTTTCTCTCAGTATGTCATGCTCTGTCTCTGTCTCTCTCTATAGATACACATGTACATATGCACACATTATCTGTCATTACTTTCTGTCAATTCCATTGCTAAAGTATGATGGACACTTTACATTTACATTTTTAACATTGATACTTATAAAAAGGATAACTGAATACCAATGAAATGAAATATGCAATGATAGGTTTATGTTTTCATATAATATTTGAAAGAATATATGTGCTATGTTATAATACATATATTCATTTACAAAATGTCCTAAAATTATTCTAGCTCTAAGTCATTAATATTTCATCTTCAAGATTAATCTCCAGGATAATTTACTAGTAAAAGGAAGTTATATCTCACTGTCACTTTCATTGATTTATGAAAAATTACTATAACTTTCAATAAATAGGTAGAGAGTAGTATTTATATCTTTTGTACAAAATTTCCTTAACAAATTGGAGTGTCTTATATCTCCTATTGTCTTATAATTGGTGAATAGGTTTGCTTTAGTTAATTCTCATCTTTCTAAAAAAAAACTTAGAAAAATAATACTATTCAGCTTCACTAAAATAACTTTATATGTTTTGTGCTTTTAAATTAAGTACTTTTAAAAACATCACGGTTTGCGGGTGAGTTATGTTTGTGTTTCAGTATATTATGCTGCATTCTGAGTGTATAGAGATGCATAAATAACTTGCCTTCAAGAGCTAACCACAAATTCTGACTTTTAACGTACAAGCTAAATGCTGTGAATAGGATATGAAAATGAATGGAAGTTCATGTAGACTAGAAGAGAGAGTTCATAGAATTAGGAAATGGAACGTATGCTCCATTCAGCGTATGTATGTTTCTATTGCCTACACTTTTTTTAAATTTGTCAACTAACAATTTAAGAACTTATATTGTTTAGTTAACTATGTGTGAACTTCTCTGCTTGTCATTTGTATTTCAAACTGGAATGAGTTTCATGTCTTTTTACAAAGCATTTTGAGCATGTGGTTCTCATTAAACAATTGACTGCTGCAGGTATGGGTCCAGTGCACCATGACACCAAGCTCTGTTAACAAGTCTGGTCCTCCTTATTAAACCAAAGCATTTGAAAAACCCAAGTTCTTTCAGTGCTTCCCTTGAACACCTCCAGAAAAAGGATGATGGCTGATTATCTGGTTAACTAAGAAGTCCATGATTTTCTGAAATAATCCAGTGTAATATGCATTTGTTATATCAGCAATAACTTTGAGATGAATTTTTATTTCTTCAGATTCCTTTTAATCTATATCTCACTTTTCTTATCATTTGCGTGAACACGCTGTTATTTCTGGCATCTAGCACAATGCCACCTACATATTGGGGGCCTCAATAAATATTAAACTAAGAAATAAATGATATACTAATATCACAATTCAAAGTTAAACTATCCAAAAGATAACTGGCATTTGTCAGAGCAGTCTTTGAAGAAAACCTCAGACTTTCTAAAATGTATGGACTTAAAAAGTTAGGCTTCCTAAAAGGCTTTGGATTATAAGATAGAATCCCCCGTAGACTCTGAAGTGTTTCTGTTGGTGGGATTTCTATATAGACAAGGGATATTTGGAGCTCTTGACTTCATGGATACATTTTATATCCTGCTTATCTGTCTCCAAAGGCAACAGATCATGGCACAAAAACATTTAAATTAATTAGTTTTTGTGAGAGGGCCTCTGCCACCATTAGTAGTTGTTAAGAGCATAGCAGGTGATTGAAATCAAGGTCCAGGTGGGAATGGGGTGTGTGTTTTGGATCACAGTAAAAGAATATATATGATGTAGTCACTGTGTGGTGGTGTTTCATTGATTTGTAAATATCAGTAAGATTAAACAATAAGGATGAGACTGTCTGGACCCTTTCCAGTGGCTTCTCTAAACCATAGGATTTACCAGATTTACATTTGGAATTGTGAAGAATGGATGGGAGGTCTGATAAATTGCAATGAATGACATGTGTGAAGGTTAAAGATAACAGTGACAGTACTAGGAGACCTTAAAAGTCAAGTTGCAGTGCTCTTTCCCTATACTAGGGCTGCAGATAGAAAGACAATGAGCTTGAGAATATATATCAGTAAGGGCACTGCTTATGTCTTTTTCCTATTTTTCAGAACTTGGGTCTAACATATTTTAATTTTCAACTTTCTTTTGTAAAGGAAACTGTAAAATTTTAATAATATTTGACCCATAAAAATAAGGGTTAGGATAAGGAAGAGCTAACTATAGGAATGACCTCAGGCATTTTTCATTTTGATTTGAAATTAAACAAGTATGTCAAAATAACAAGTACGCACCAGGGAATGAAGACCACATGCTGTCCCATAGGCCACTCTCATACCTCTTCAGCTCCTTGAAGTGCCCTTCTAGCATATATAATTAAGAGGATATTCTCTGCCTTATAAAATTCTCCAAAATAGAATTTTTGGCTGTAGCTATTTTGCTTTTATTATTTTTTTCTCCCTAACAGTGGGTATTGTACATTCTGAATCTGTGTCCTAGTTCTTCAGTGTATCTGACTACCTATCTTTCCACACTCAATCTGGTGAGGGAGAATGAGACTCAATTCATAGGTAGCTTGAGAATTCACACTGCTGCATTACTTTTCAAGAACATTTTTCCAGCTAGAAATATTCTTTGGAAATCTTTGGGTATATCCCCATCGCTAAATTGATACATCATATGTATTTAGCCCAAATCAGGCAGAGATATTTCCATTTCCGTTTCCTCTCTTTCAGCCACCCCCTTGGGCTCCCTTTGCTCTTCAAACTATAAACCTTGAACACTGTCGGAGTTTGAGACAGGAATGGTCTAATCACCTGGAAGTCTAAGCCTCTTCCATTCATTTTCAAAACAGGATCATAAAAACTATGCTACTCTTACTTGTTCCACACAAGCACTGTGTTTCCTAGTTCTCATTAGTAGATAGTTTTACAGACCATTTTCCTACATATTCAAGCTGTCAGCTATTGTTACTTTTTACAATCCAGAAGAATATACTAATTGTCCTGACATAATGCAATATGCTTAAGAACATGCCACTCAAAAAGTGTGGTTCTCAGGAGAATTCTACCTTCAAGAAACTTCATCTATAAGGAAATATCCCCTTTGAAATAAAGTCAATTCATAGTAATAACATTGTGGAGGCTAAAATGTGATTTATAGCATACCACAACACACTATAGTCAAATCATTTAACTGTTTTATAAAAACATAGATTTAGATTGAATTTAAGTAGGTGGTAAAGAGAGAGAGAAAGAGAGAGAAATCAGATGACTTACAACCTAAGTTCTCTAAGAAACGACAGAATAGACAATGCACAGATTTCAAAAAAAATTACTATTTCATGCTATTGAGTATTAAACATCTAATTTCTATAGAAATCTCTAGTTTTTCCACATATTAAGTCAAAACACTAAAAATGTCTTCTGTGGATATTTTTATAATAATATTTTCTGTTATAGAAAAGTCTTGCCAGACACTACCATCTGCCGTGTAGACTGACAGTGTATGAATCTGATGTCTTTCTGTGACTTCCTATCTTATATAATTGGAGGTTTCAGCCCAGAATGATGCTTTATTTCCACCTAAGGACAACCAAGATTAAGTTCCCTTTGAATATTTTAATCATTTTCCTGCTATGCACTGATAAGACCAGTACTCTGTATAGTTAAATGCTATAAATATGTCTATTGAGAGGGTGTTAAAAATTCTCCTCTGTGCTTTGGCCCTCATCCAGAATTCCATTATACCTTCTGAAACAAGTCAGAAAACATAATGCATTATAATTGATAAGTGTTTTATTTGTGCTTACTTTATTTTGGAAATTTGAAATACCCAGAATGTCTGGCTCCATCAACCTGGAGGTTTTTGTTTGTTTGTTTTTGAGATGAGAAAGATGTCTTTGTGAGTTATTTATGTAAAGATATTTGTCTACCATGCTTTAAAAAGATTTCAAAGACACTATAAAAGTATTTACTCAGATATATGGATATGTGTGTGTGTGTGTGTGTGTGTGTGTTTATAGGTATACATATAATCATCCCAGTCCTAGTCAACAAGACGAGATTACTGAATCATTTCTGTATTTATTTATTTAAAAAATAAACACTGTTTTCAAGAGAAAACAGAAAAGAGAAATCCTTGTAGTTAGTAAAACTTGTTAATTGGAGATAATGTCTGTGTAACTGAACATTGTCAAAGGGTAATGACCTCCTGCTGCTAAGCTCTGGAAATGTTGACTGGGAGCCAACACATTTGTTTTCAAAGCTGGAGACATGGTTCCTTTGACATGATGATATTAAAATGGCTTCATTTTTGTTGCACTACGTAATAGAAATTTTTTCATGGTAGGCCATATTATCAATGTGCTTCCATTTTTATGCCTCCAAATATCTTTGCAGGTTGTGTTTTCACTGCTATTTAATGTACCCATTAGCATGTTGGCTGCTGATGAGTGGCTGTTCTCATGACTGTACAGTGAGTTCAGTTTATTCTGGGGGTTGCCAAAAGGGTCAAAATGAGTTAGTATTCATGAAAGTATGCCTCTCAATATAATAAATGATCAATACCCTATAATTCATTGTAATTGAGAAAATGGGCTGGAAAATTAACGTGAAACAGTGAAAAAGGTCCCCTATTTTCTGTCCCCAATTCTTACATACATTTGGCCAATGTGTAAAAATTTATTTTGCTAACATATAAAATTTTACTTAAATTATTTTTCTTCTGGGATTGATTGAAATTTCTTTCAGTAAGAATGAAAGATCTAAGGACTGGTTTCCTTATAGGATCAGATGCATGTGGATGGGGGTGTCACCCTGAGCTGAGATCTTAGAATATTAAGTATCCATATGTGAGAATGGGAGGTGCTGAAAACCCAGTGCACCTCCATCTCTGTGTTTTTCAGAGGCCTCCTGTGTTATGGCTGCTGAGCCACTTGCAGCATGATTGTGTGTAATGGTCAGTTTCAGTATTCTCTTTCTGCCTACGCAGGATGCTTTTGGTTATATTTTTAAAATATCTAGATCAGTGTCCTGGTTCCATCCTCAATGATTTTGATTAAACTATTTTAGGATAGGTCCTGGCATCAATATATATATTTTTAACAGTTCCACAGGTGATTCTAATTATGCAGCCAGAGTGTGTGTGCCTCTAGGTCACTTGGAGGACTTATTGAAACATAGCATGCTGTGCCCTGCCCCCACCTAATATACATCAAAGAGCTTTTGATCCACTGAATCTGGGGAGGTGCTGATAATTTGCATCTCACTTAAACTTATTTGCTAATAGTGCTTAACACAGTGTGTGGCCCAAAGTAGGCATTCAATAAATCGGAGCAATTTCATCATTATTTTGTCATCAGGAATAATTCAATAATAATCAGTGATATATTTTCCCTACAGAGTTATGAGGATACATTTTGTAAATTTGTAGGTATGCAGGAACAGCATAGAGAAATTACTACGTGTTAGGCTCTGGAGTCAGTGTGCTTGCTCTCCATTCCAACCTTATCCCTTATTGCTGTTGCTACACTATAAGGAATGGTAAGCCATTTAAATTATGCCATTTAACTGTTGTTTTTTTTAATTCCTGATGACTTTGAAAAGAAAAATGTAAAAATAAAATACAACAAAGACAAACTAGGGGCAAAGTTAGGTGGGTTTTCCTATTAAATGTCACTTTGTTGTAGTTGTTACACTGGTTTCTGATTTCTTTCTGGTTTTTCATTTCTTTAATTTACGTAGAATATTTATATTTCTAAACACATAAAATAAAAAAAACAATTTTATAACAAATACTTATTGAACATTAGTAATATCCAGAACTCAATGTAAATGCTGGAAACTTGTTATCTCATTTAATCTTCACCATGAAACAAATGTTTTTATCATAAACCATAATTACTTCCTTAAAATCACACAGCTAATAGGGGGTAGGGTTGGAATTGGAGCACAAGCACACTGACTCCAGAGCCTGACACATAGTAATTTCTCTTTGCTGTTCTGTATACCTAGTAATTTACAAAATGTATTCTCATAACTCTGTAGGGAAAATATATCACTGATTATTATTGAATTATTCCTGATGACAAAATAATGATGAAATAGCTCCCATTTATTGAATGCCTACTTTGGACCACACACTGTGTTAAGCACTATTAGCAAATGAGTTTAAGTGATGAGACAATTAAATGATGAAATTAGGTTTAAATTTAGGCATTTGGGTGGGTTTTGGAGTGCCTGTCCCCAAAAGGAGCTATTTAGGTTTCTAATAACATTCTAGTTCCTGGTCCAAAATTCTGAGGAAAGTTAGCTACATTTCCACCAGCATCCCTAATCCCAGTAAATTTATTTTTTTGCCCATGCATGTCTGAGATGACATCCATTACAATAAAAAAATGCCTTGACAAAAAAGGTGGGTATTCTGATGGGAATATGAGGTCCTTGACATTTGGGGATTTGGAAAGTTGAAATGACTAAACTAAGTTCTCCTAATCTGTGAAAACAGAACCAGAACAAAGAACAGAACCAAATATACTCCTGACTTTTAAGCCTGTTTTCTTTCTGCTGCAACAATCTACTCCTCATTTAAGGTTTTGCACCTTTTCTTAGGTCACCTGCAAGACCATATGTGAGATGATCACTATATAGATGATAAATTCTGAGAAAATATTTTCATACAGCATTTCTGAGAACTGGCCCAATTAGTCTTCTTAGCAGAAAGGCAGAATGATTGCTGCTAGTGTGCTTTAAGAGCTGTGTATAGCCCTTCGAGAGCCATTGTCCAGGCCTCACAAGGTGGAAATAAATGAGATAACAGATGCAAAGTGCCTGGCACATGGGAGGCACGTGGCTTAATAAATGTTAGCTATTATTGGTATTCTCTTGATGGCAGCAAGAGCAGGCAGACTGAGTAGATGGGGAGAGCAAAGCTCGATACTAATGACTCAGAGGACTCCCAGGTTTCCAAGATACCATTTGAGTCCTAGGAAATATTTGGTTTGTATGTAAAGAAAAAGAAACAATTTCAAAATCCAGTATCAGTCATTTTTCTGTTTATGAGATTTATCAAGCCATATCAACAAGTTCAATTCAGTTTGACTGTCAAATTATGAGTACACTAGAGGCCTGGTGCACAAAATTTGTGCATGGGGGTGGGAAGTGTCCCTCAACCCAGCCTGAACCCACTCCAATCTGGAACCCCTTGAGGGATGTCTGACCAGGATTGGGCCTAAACAGGCAGTCAGACATCCCTCTCACAATTGAGGACTGCTGGCTCCAAACTGCTCTCCTGCCTGCCTCCCTGATTGCTCCTTACTGCTTCTCTGCCAGACTGATCACCCCCTAACCACTATCCTGCCAGCCTAATTGATGTCTAACTGCTCCCCTGCCAGCCTGTTTGCCCCCAACTTTCCTCCTCTGCCGGCCTGGTCACCCCTAACTGCCCTCCCCTGCAGGCTTGATCACCCCCAGCTGTCCTCCCTTGGAGGCCTGGTCCCTCCCAATGGCCCTCCCCTGCTGGCCATCTTGTGGTGACCATCTTGTGTCCAAATGGGGGCAGCCCTCTTGTGTGTTGGAGTGATGGTCAATCTGCAAATTACTCTTTTATTAGATAGGATAGAGGCCTGGTGCAAGGGTGGGGGCCAGCTTGTTTGCCCTGAGGGTGTCCTGGATCAGGGTAAAGCTTCTCTTGGGGCATAGGGCAGCCTGGGCGAGGGGCCTGTGGTGGTTTGCAGGCTGGCCACACCCCCCAGTGACCCAAGCAAAGGCCCTGAGACCTGGAATTAATTTATGTCCTACAATTGAAACTTTGTAGCCTAGGGCAGAGCCAAGCCTTCTGCTCGCTCCATGGCAACAGCCATTTCTGTTTGAAACTTTGTAGCTTAGAGTGGAGGCCTAGGCTAGGGCTGCAGAAGCTTGGCTTCCTTCATCGCCTGGGCAACCATAGCCTCTGCCCTCTCCAGTTCCATGGCTGCTGCCATTTCTGTTGGGGTATACCTTCTATAATTGAAACTTTGTAGCACTCAGTGGAGGCCTAGGCCAGCAATGGCAGGTGGAAAGCTTGGCTTCCTCCGTTGCCAGGGAAACCCAAGCCTCCCTCTTGCTCTCAGTGGCAGCAGCCATCTTGGTTGGGGTTTATTTGCATATTTTGCTCCTGATCAGCTGGTTAACATGGCTGTAGGTGTGGCTTGATCAGAGGTACGGTCATTTTGCATAATACTCTTTTATTAGATAGGATACTGAGGCCCAGGCAATTTGCAGGTTCATTATTGAATGAGGGAGCTGCTTTTAATAACCTAATACCAGTAAACATTGTTAAAAACACCTGGAGGGGCGGGGCTATATACAAAACACTCAGACACAGGAGATATTTGCTTTTCTACCTGTTTTCTGTCTATCTATATTTGTCATTTTGTTCTTCTCTGTCTAACAAAATTAACTTCCCAGTTTTTTAAATTGAAAAAAAACCTATTATATAAAGTTAGGTGCACTATCCTATATGATATTAGGTGATACAGGTAACTATAACATAAATCATGACATAACTTAATGGTCTGTTTAGTGTCATTTGTCCTGATAATAACATTTTCTGAAGTTTAAAGTTTAGATCTATCTATGTTCATTAACTTAGAAAATTCTTTCACTCATCAGTTATGCACATCCTACTGAAATCAACAAGTGTATGTGAATCCACTTGCAATACTTATAAAATATTTGTTTTTGATTTGTATTGTCTGGCTTCATGATGCTATTTATTATACCAGTGCTTAGGTATGTATTTTTCTAACAGTTTTTGATATGTAACCTCCTTATAAAAATATAGATGTAGAGAACCTACCTTAGGGAAAATGTGAAAAATTATACAAATGTGAAAAGTGCATTCATGATTCCAACTACTTTTAGAATTTTAGTGTATTCCACTCTAGTTTTTTAGATGGAATTTAAAAATACACTTATAATAATGAGATACACAGAAATTTGCTTTAAATTACTTAAGTACTTATCTTTATTCTTTAATAATTACAGAATTAATTTTCTAAAAGCAGCCAGATATTTCATCTGTTGGATCTGTGATAATGCCCTAAAACCTTTCCCTACTATTAGATACTGAATTGCTCCTAATTATCCATAGTGTAATAATGTATCTTCATGTGTTTAAATTTTTTTTTGCATTTTTTGCATTTTGCTCTTTTTTTTTTGCATTTTTTGGGCTAGGTTTCTGGGAATGTGAATATTGGAAACATTTTGACAAGTTTTTTGCCAAATTGCTTTCTGAAAGAATTGTATTGACTTACATTTTCATCAAGGATAAATGAGATAGTGAATTCACTGCACTTTTACCAGAATTTTAGGTACTTATTTATTTATTAATTTTGTAGTTTTGCATGCTAAATGGTATTTGTTTTAATCTAGATATTCTGGTTACTAGAAAGTTTGAATAGTTTCAAATTATTTTGCTTTAAATGTTAATTACCTGTTTAAGTTCTTGCAAGTTTGTTACATTTTTAGTGACTTTTCTATCAAAAGTTTGAATATTGTGTATTTTATACATGTAAAAATATAATCAAGCTATTAATCTAATGCCACATTTGCTAAAAAATTTCATTATATTTAACTTGTTATTTTATTTTTTCATATGAATACTTTAAATGTTATGGTAACATTTGTTGATATTTTTCTTTGTGTATTCTTTATAAATTTAAAGCATAGCAAATAATTTTTTTGTCAGAGGTCTGGTAAGCATTCAATATTATTTTCACTTTCTTTTATTTGATTTTTAAAAATATTAAACTTTTTACAACTTCTGGAATTTGTTTCAGCATATGGTGTGAGGTGAGCATATATGGCTTTTAAGTAGTTTACAATGCTATGACTCAGCTGCTTGATTTCCCTTATGAGTTGCCAAATGCCCAATGAAAGAAGGCTCTTATGTTTGTGTTCATTGAATAGCATCTGGCACTTTACTAAGTATGCCAGAATTATTTTTATGGAGGAAACCCTGCTTTAATAAAGGGAATCACGTTTTTTGTTTGTTTGTTTGTTTGTTTGTTTTTTCAGATCAGAGGGGTATAACAATAAATTATTATTTTGGTATTCTTGATGGTATTCTACTTATTACAAAAGTATACCTTAGCAAAATAATGTAGGTTCTTCTACTTTTTTGGATGTACTTTAGCTTATAAAAGTTAAGATATCTTTTAAATCTTCTAGATGGACCTAGATGTCAAATCTGAGTTTGAATTATATCTGAACAAACTTCAAATCACAGTGGTTTGAGTCACTAAAAGCTCTATTTCTTGCTCATGTCTCAGCTCATTATGAGTTGAGGGGATCCAGGTTCAGGGTTTCTTTCACCTAGTGGCTCTTCTCTCCCCCTCCTCGCTCCCGGGAGACTTAGGATCTCAGATCCCTTTACTAGAAACTGCATTTGGCTGCTAGATGAGGGGAAAGAATGAGAGCATAGACCGTTTCATGGGGAACTTGTCTGTGCCTTATTTTTGAGATATTACATTGCCTTTCCTCCCTATAAAGGAGACTAGGATGTAGTCTACTTGTATGCCAAGATGAATAAAAAGGGTATTTTGTGAGCACTTATTCTTTGTCATGTATCTTAACCATGTTATATCAAGTTTTTACTGTATGTGAATAGTCTCTTATTGGGGTGTAAATTGACCTCTAATTTATTCAAATAATGCAGTCATGACCCACTTTAATTGGATGCTACTCTTTAGCCTGCTGCATTGTTTTATATGTTTTTATTGTGTTATTGAATTTAAGTATAGTTGATGTACAATATTATGTTATTTCAAGCGTGCAGTATAGAATTTTTGCATTTTTAAAAAGCAAGCATTCCTGCAACATCACCATCTAATTTTCTCAGGAAAGAGTACAGGCATACTTCAAAGATATTGGGGATTCAATTCCAGACCACCATAATGAAGTGAGCATTGCAATAAAGTGAGTTATAATATTTTTGCTAGTGTAGGGTCTTGCCCTCAGTTTTTAAAACAAAACAAAACAAAACCAAACCAACATAACATCTGTGAAGCACAATACAGTAAAGTGCTATAAAACAATGTATACCTATAATTAACCTGAGAATCATTTCTTCTATAGATACCAAGGCAAATTTTATCTATAGCTAGGATGTTTATATGACATTTCTGTGAAATAATATAAGCATTACTGAGTCAGACTCATAGACCCTGAGCTTTCCAAAGAAAAGTACTATTTCTAGCCTGAACTCATAACCATTGCAAAGCAATAGCAAACTTTATGTAAGCTGTACCCTAGCCTGAGACTTTTTAATGAATGCACTCTGATTATTTCATCCCTAACTTTTCTCTGCATGAAAAGCCAAATTACTGACTTTCAACATGGGAATTAACTCCTTTTTTAAAAAAAATTTATTGATTTCAGAGAGGGAAGGAGGAAGGGAGGGAGAAGTTCCATGTTCCCTGGCAGGAAATTGAACTCTGACCTCCTGGTTGACCAGACTATGCTCAACCACTGAGTCACACTGACCAGGAATGAATTATTTTTCTTATCCCAGCATCACTGCCTGTAAAGGATAACTGGGAAAAATGCAAATTCAAATAACAATGTTCTCCTTTATTTCTCTCTTAATGGAATCCTGATACACAACTACCTACAAGACAATTGCCAAGTCTGGGTTCAAACAACTATTTCATGTAGTCACAGTTGCAGGTATTTTCACTGTTAAAAAAGTATGAAAATTAAAAGTATATTTATTGTGAGAATGCTTTGCAAAGACTTGGCTAAAAAGTACTTAGTATTGTAATAGTCGTGGAGCATGAGTCGGCAGATAGTAGTTAAGTTGTCTTTTTTAATCAGAATGAAGATCATGAATTCAAGGTGAGTTATTTATGACATGAATGAAGTGGGAGAGAGGAAGCAATAACTGTCACCTCATGGAGAACCAGCAAGACTCCTTGCTGATGCTCTATAGTACTGCAGTGCTTAGCACTGGCTACATATATGTTCTCAAAAAGAGACTTCATATTGTTTGTAGAATGTGCTCATGTATCTCATATTAAAATTTGTCCTACTGTAGCTATACATCAAGGAGTTCAATACAAATGCATTGATTTTCAAAAATCTGAGATTTATCCTGCTTTTACCTTTTATTATTGGGGAAATTACTTCAAGTTACCTGTAGAATGGGAATATTATTACGAGCCTCATAAGGAAATTACAAAAATCATATAGAATAGCAGAAATGAAAGTGACCAGCATAGAATCTAGCACAGATATTTTGCCTTAAAAATAATGAAATAACATTTGAAGTTTGATCATATTGGTTCTGATCGAAACTCTTATTGATGCCAGTTACTTTCAGGGATATTTCATTTATTATTATTGGCTTTAACATACAGAAAAACATCATACTCTTTATTTCTCCTCTTGATTTGATTTTACAGATTCATACCTTCTTCCTGCACACATGCCCCTATTTTTTGAAGATGTCATCATCTCTAAATGACTTCTTTCCTTACTGTGGTTATATATTATACAGAGACCTCCATTTAATCGTGTGCTTCATTGTGGCTGCTAAATTCTAAAGTTTCTAGTAAGCTGATTCTGCACATTCTTTAACCTTTTTTTAAAATCTGACAAAGGAATTTGTAAACAACTTTCTTAAAAAAAAAAAAACTGGTAGCACAAGTTATAATGAAGCCAAAATTAAAAAGAGAGTATGTAGCTCAGTCCTGAGCTAGAGATGAGCAAGATGTGTAATTATTCCTCTGGTGGTAGATGCTGTTGGGCAATAAAGACTCTGCTATGAATATTTTGTTGATTACTTTGCTACCAGTGCTCTTGCTGCTTATTTTTTCTCTTGATGAAAGAAAACAGAAATAGTTATATGCTATGGTTTCATGAAAACTTCTTCAAAAGAAAGTTAAAAAATGTGTTCTCATTCTTCTCTGTCTGGATTGTAACTCTTTTCACAATTAGCTGAGGAATATGAGTTAAATTCAGGGCCTTAAACTCAGCCAAATGTGGGATAAATAGTGAGAAGAAAACACATTAGGTGGGTTCTATAATTAGCACTGTGTCTTTGGTCTGGGTTCTATAATTAACACTGTGTCTTTAGCAACCCTTAAATTTTTATGTTTCTCAGTTTTCTTACTTATTAGTAAGTAGGATAAGTAGTAGCTTTCTTACATCACTGGGATATTTTGAGAATCAGATAACATGATGACTATAAAAATCTTTTTTACAAAAACAAAATGTCATTTTTAGAAAAATGTAAAATATTGCGAATAAGCCATGCTTTCCCTTTCTCTTTTATACAAACACATTCAATTATAAATATCAGTGATTTAATTTCATAAAACTTAATATAAATAAAAATCTTATGGAAAATGCACATAAGCATTATTTTTCTTACGTAGTCACAGTGATACTTGTGAAATTGTCATCTCTGTTCAATTTTATCTTATTGACCAGGTACATTATAATGTGCCTGCTGTATAAATTTACTTAAAGTAATTTGATGAAAAGCTTTGCTAATGTAATTATTGAATTCCATGCCTTATAAACAAAAATTATAGAAAAGTACTTAAGTTATTGCATTCTTTTAATACTGTGATTGAATAGCATATGTATTTGAGATTGGTAGGCAATATATTTAAGTGATGTGCTCATGAAAGTGAAATATTAAAAACAGCTTATGAAAATCTCCCATCTGGCAGTTATAATTGGTCAGAAATCTACTCTTCAGTATTATTTTGAAAATAGCATGAGTTTTTAATTAAAACTACTCATTCTATTTATTAATGTAAGTAAAACCTCCCACCTGATCAGGTTAACTTGAGAAAGTGGTTTTCTAAAGCTCCTCTTATGGATTAAATGGTATAATTTTCAATAAAGAACAGCTATAAAAGATGTCAGACATTTATTTGATATTAATTTTTTAATGTTCTCTTTCATTTCAAAGTTAAACTCTGCTTGTTTAAAATGTTTGATGAATTTATGATCTTAATTCTTCTATTACTTTAAATCTAGACTAGCTATAAAGGATCTAAGTTAGAACTCTTTTATAAACTTAAGCTATACTTTTTATATTAGTTAATTTAAATAAAACTGATGTGGGCAATCATTAGGTAAATTATTAAGGTTAAAATTTCTCCTTGTAGCACAATGTACAAAGCTTTTCTGTTTAGAAATTATCAAATACTATTCAGTTGCTATAGTCATTATATACATTATTTCATTTAATCCTTTCAGTAATCCTGTTTTTCAGAATACTTATTATTTACATTTTTGCTGTAATTAAACTGAAGCTCAGGAGTTATATCACTTTTGAATCAGTATCAGAGTAAGGATTTCAGAGTGGGAAATTGGACTTAATTTACAGGTATGTTTTTCCTACTCTAAACAGGAGTCCAGAACCCCTGCTTGTCCTGCTATGCGAGGGTTATGAGGGCGGCTCTCCTAGCTTCTCTTCTGGAACCTCAGCACCTCAAATTGATGCTGTAGTAATTTCTAGACATAGTATTTATCAAAACCATCTAACAAATTATAAAAGTAGTAAATAATTAAAAAAATAATTATAAAAGTGGTGAACTACTCCCAGAGAAATGTTTATGTCCCTCACGTTTTATATTTGTTAAACTAGAGGCCTGGTGCATGAAATTTATGCACTGGGTGGGGTTGTCACTCAGCCCAGCCTGCACCCTCTCCAATCTAAGACATCCCTCTCACAATCTAGGACTGCTGGCTCCCAACTGCTCGCCTGCCTCCCTCTGTGATTGTCCCTAACCGCTTCTGCCTGCCAGCCTGATCACCCCCTAACCACTCACTTGCCAGCCTGATTGATGCCTAACTGCTCCCCCATCAGCCTGCTTGCCCCTAACTACCTTCCCCTGAAGGCCTGGTCAGCCCTAACTGCCCTCCCCTGCAGGCCTGGGTCCCCCCCTACTGTCTTTCCCTGCAGGCCTGGTCACTCCCAACTTCCCTTTTTTGCCAGCCTGGACACCTCTAACTGCCCTCTCCTGCAGGCTTGATCACTCCCAACTGTCCCCCCTTGCAGGCCTGGTCCCTCCCCACTGCCCTCCCCCTGCTGACTTGATCATCCACAACTACCCTCCCTTGCAGATTTGGTCCCTCTCATGCTGACCATCTTGTGGTGGCCATCTTGTGTCCACAGGGGGCAGCCATCTTGTGTCTTGAAGTGATGGTCAATCTGCATATTACTCTTTTATTAGATAGGATAGAGGCCTGGTATATGGGTGGGGACCAGCTGGTTTGCCCTGAAGGGTGTCCTGGATCAGGTTGGGGGTTCCCTTGGGATATAGAGTGGCCTGGGAGAGGAGCCTATAGTGGTTTGCAGGCTGGTCACACACCCTGGTGACCCAAGTGAAGACCCTGGTATCTGGGATTTATTTATCTTCTATAATTGAATCTTTGTAACCTTGAATGGAGGCTAGGGTAGGCCAGAGTGAGCAGAAAGTTTGGTTTCCTCCATTGCCAGGGAAACCCAAGCCTCCTGCTCTCTCCATGGCTGCAGCCATGTTGGTTGGGTTAATTTGCATACTTGCTCCTGATTGACTGGTGGGTGTGGTGGGTGTCAATTTGCATCTTACTATTTTATTAGATAGGATTTTATGCCAACATATTAAGTTACAAAGTTGGCAGTTCCTCCATGTATTTAATTACACAGAATTATTTCTGATCTATTAATGGTAGTTTCTCTCATTTCCATGTGAACATTTTAATATGGAGAATTTAATTTATTATTTATTTTTGTAATTGAACCCCCTAGATCCCAGAGTGGGAGTGAACAGTGGAAAATATGCACACCTGACTGTCCTACCCTGATGGTGTTGGGGTGAGGTTTCTGCAACCCAGTTAGTAGCTGATTGCAGTGTACCCGGTCACCAGGATTGGAAGTTAATGGGATTCACTATTGAAGTTTTGGATATATGATGAATGTGATCATTCATAAACTTAGAGTTAAGTTCAAAGCCATGAAATTTCTGTATTTCTGCCATTGGACTCTTAATTTTATTGCTTAAGATATGCAATAAATGTGCTCAGAGATCTTTCAGGTTAAGCCTTATCTTATAAATAAATCTATAGTCACTAGATTATTGGTGTCTGCCTCTCCCATTAGTACCTTATGTAATTATGGATATGTTCTCCTGTTCAAGTTTTCCAATGTAATTGTTTAATATGCTACTGGTTGTCATGTTTCTCAGCATGGAAACAAGGAAGGCTGAAAGCTAGCTCTTCTAGCAGTTCTGCTTAAGTCTCTCTGAGCCCACAGATATTAACTATGCTGCCTTTTAGTCCATATGTATAATTTCCATCTCTTTTAGTAACTTTGACCTATGTCTTTATTATTTTATCAATAACATTGCTCAAATTTACCTTCTTTATTTCAAAAGGTTTATTGAAAAATTCTATTGCTAATTTTGTTTCCCACCTTTTCAACAAGTAAGTTCTATCTGAAATAGATTCCCTTGAAAATAAATTTCAGAATGTTCAGTTTTTAGTTTATTTTCTGGTCCTCAGAATTGTAATGAAAATAACTTATCAGAACTTTTAAACATGCATGCAAGATGAATTGAATTTTAAATGTGTAAAAGAGCCAAGGGAAAGGAAAAATAAGATGAAAAAGTAAAATCAACCCAGAAATGAGGTTGGTATATAAAATATTTTTGCCCTCAAATTTTATAAACTTGCTAGAGGTAGATCACAAATCTGACTCCAAACATTCTAGAAGCTAATCAGAAGAGGAAAATGTGATCACTATCTTTGAGGTAAAAGGAAATAAGTTGATTTGAAGAAGCATATTAGTTATTCATGAAACCAAGTTTGGGAAACACAATTTTATACATTTGTACATTGTGAGGACAAAAAAATTGAAACAGAGTGAGAAGATTATTAGATCTGTACTGTTTCATAGATGTGTCTCTAAGTATTGGGAAATACAAACTTCCATGTTGTTGATGCAATAAAAGGCATTTTTATGGGAAAAGGATGGCTATTTTATGAGTGATTCAGTCATTCTATCCTTTGATGGTCCAGTTGGTGCAAGGATAGATTTCAGAATATCTGTAGAAGTGAGAAGCAGCATCAGGTCTATAAATGGCTCCAAAGCTTCAACCTAAGTCACTTCATAAGAAAATTTCAGTTCAGGTCACATTCCTCTGATCTTTTTGGAAACTAATGGCATCGTTGCTTCTATGTACAAGGTTACCATTTTCTTACCAGCTTTTGCAAGGAAGTCCTATACTCAAGAGTAAGAAAAACCCAAGTAGGGGAGGCAGAGATGATTTCTAACTCAGATCCATAACCCTAGGACTTGCTAATGGAAATCCTGGAACATAATTAGCACCTGTTACTTGTTGCTTTGTGTGGAAATATTCCTATGCCACACTCTAAAATTAACTCACTATTTATTTATTTATTTGTTTGTTTATTTATTTATTTATTTATTTATTTATTTATTTATTGTTAATATATATTTTTTTATTGTTTAAAGTATTACAAATAGTAGTATATATGTTTCCTCTTTTCTCCTCACTGACCTTCCCCCGGCCTCCTCTACCCCCCAGCACATGCCCTCGCCTGCCCCTTCCCATAGCAGCACAGTTTATCATAGCTATGATTTAACTCAGTATTTAAATATAGGCAAAAAACTTTGCCTTTGTAAGGAGTGGACTTGATACTATCCCGATGGGATGTTTCCAGAACAAAATAAATCAATGTATTGAGTCACACTGGCCAATACAAGGGATTTCATAAATAATTTATTAATCAAGGAATGAACTATAAAACAAAGTTCAATGTAAAAGATGAGAAGTTAGTGAATTATTTCAATTCTGCCATGATAAATATTTCAGTGGCAGAAATCAGTACTAATGTTCTAAGAGATATTACTCTAGTAAATAATCTAGCTATAAGAATACATTTTATTTTACTCTAACTGGTTTGGTTCTATAGACAGAGCGTTGGCCTGTGGACTGAAAGGTCCCAGGTTCGATTCTGGTCAAAGGCATGTACCTTGATTGCAGGCACATCCCCAGTAGGCAGTGTGCAGGAGGCAGCGGATCTATGTTTCTCTCTCTTTGATGTTTCTAACTCTCTATCTCTCTTCCTTCCTCTCTGTAAAAATCAATGAAATATACTTTTTAAAAAGAATACTTTTCCCCCATGAGATTCAATATATTTTATTTATTAATCTTCACCAAGGATATTATTAATTGATATTTAGAGAGAAAGGAAAAGAGAGAGACATAGAGAGAGAGAGAGACAGAGAGAGAAACAGAGAGACATTGATGTGAGAGAGAAACATGGATTGGTTGCCTCCCGTATATGCCCTGACCAGGGATTGAACTCAAAACCTGTGTTTGTGCCCTGACCAGGAATCAGACCCGCAAACTTTTTGGTGTACATGAGGATGCTACAATCCACTGAGCCACCTGGCTAAGGCTCAGTATATTTTATTTTGAATGAGGATTAAAAAAACCAAACAAACAAATCATAGTTAGGGAAGTATTCTTTTTCCTATTATATTATCCTTCTTTAAAAAACCTTATCTAATAAAAGGGTAATATGCAAATTAATTGCCACTCTGTCACAAATATGGCGGTACCCATAGCACAAGATGGCAGTGCCTAGTCCTCTCTGCCCTGCTATAGTCTTCCAGTCCCAGGGGGGCAGCCACTGAGAGCAGGCAGCATGAGCCACCTGGCTGAATGCATGTTTCATCGTTGCAGTGACAAGGCAAGTGTTCTGTCCCAGCCATAGATGGGCCTTTGGGCCACAGAGAGCCTCTGGGCAGTGGGTGCAGAGCAGGCAGGCCCCACAGAGAACTATTGGTTCACAGATTCGTGCACAAGGCAACTAGTTTGATTATAATGATGTAGAATCTACCATAAACTCATTGAATATTTGGGGTAATCTTCCCTAAATATTTCCTTTTCTTTGTATTGATATTTTATCTGATGTTACACAGTAATAAAGATTATATTACCTGATTTAGTAGATTCTGAATAAGTTTTATCAATTAATTGAGAATAAATTGGTTGATTGGCAAACACTTGGTTTCTAAATACACTTAAATATTCTAGTCTAATATTTCTATCATATAATTATATTTATTAGTAAGTAATTAATCATTCTTCATATAAAATGATACATTTTTCCACTATTCAACATGATACCATTTTTTCCATATTACCTTGGAAATCCAATCTCTTAATATTTGTTTTAAACTTGTCTTGTACCATATAACTTAATTTTGAGTTATAAATTTCCAAACTGGCCACAGTTTGGTTAAGTCTCATTTTACTTAAAGGGCTTGTTTACTGGTGGTATTTCTTGAGCATTAAGAGTGTTAGAAAATTACCCCTGATGTTCTGAAAATTACCGTTGAATAGTAACTCTTCTTTTATTCCACTGTTTTCCAATTTGGACAGGAAACTCTTATGAAATAATTTTTCATAAGAAAATAATTTTATGAAATAATTAAATGTGATAAGTAAATGAATTTTATGAAAATAATTAAATGTGATAATTTTAATATCACAGTTCTACCTTTTAGGAGATCCGTATATGTATATGTTTAGTAATATAACAACATATATTTGGGAGAACTTTCATTCATGCAAAAGACCAAGAATTTTGCTATTATTTTATTGGTCCACCTTTGCTACAGAATTTTTTAAATTTTGGTTTTATTCTTGAGAAATACAGATCTTTTCTTGTAGCTCCTCTGTTCCTTTCTTTTTTATTTCTGTTAACATAGATAGGGTTTTTTCAGATATTATATTTTTTTAACTTTATTATCTAAGTTCTATACTATGTCTCATTATGATTTCCAATCTATTACTTTCTGATCTGTTACTTATGTTAACAGAATTCAAATCAGCTTATTTCAGTATAATATTGTAATTATTTGGTCCTTTTGAGGCATATGTAAGTTTTTTACTTTATGATTTCAAGTTTTATAATTTTATTAATTTATAGCCTTGCCTGTTTAAAAGTGATAGTTTAGCTATTGAATTTATTGAGTATTGTGGTTGTTTACTGATTTGCCAACTTTTTAGGTGTATGATAATCTGTCACCTCTAAGCCCTGATGTTGTTGTTAGGAGGGGGCTATAGGATTAGTTCTTCACAGTGAATTCTGATCAAAAGTAATGTGTACAACTTCTAGACCAAAATATGTCCCTCTCAGTACAGGATCAAGAGTTGTCTTATTCCTGGTATAGTGTCTAACAGTATTGAAGATTTTGCTGTCCTGTCAAACCAGGTCAGTTCAATGATGAGAGCCTCCTGCTGTCTTGCACTTCCATGTATTGTGAGCAAAACTAACCTTTTCTTAATTAAATCCACTGAGATTTTGGGATTGTTTGAAACTATGGTATAATCTAACCTAGTTGTACTGATATACAATGGTGCTTGGTTTTGACATTTTCTGGATGGTGCTAATAAAACTTGAGATTGCAGCAAACATTGCCAGTGCCCTATCAGGATCGTGAGGATCCTGTTTATAATTTCTGTACACTGGTATCTAATTTCTGTGTGTTGTTGCTTCTTCTAGGGACAGTCCTCAGGTTACTGGAGCCATTTAGTCTTAGCAGACAAACAGTGATTGACTGGCTCATGAAATCCCAGCTTCCTTCCCTTCATAAACTTATACTTCAGGATTTTTAGTCAGGATTTTGGGAGAAAAGTTAAGGACTTCTCTCACCTAGTTCTAATCTATACACATCAACTGAGTCCTATTTAATTTCGATTTTATTTTATTTTATTACTCTTTTTTATTTTTTTTAAATTTCTTTATTGATTAAGGTGTTACATATGTGTTCATATTCCTTAATTACCTAAATGTATTGAAATGTATTATAATCCTTTCCTAGTTTGTGCCCCCTTCACATCATCTCCTACCTCACAGGTGTTAGCCTCTAAGTTATGCAAATATTATTCCCCTTTCTCCAAATCTCTGTTTCTGTTTTAAGACAGCAATTACCAGGAGAAATATGAGCAAATATCAGGGAATTGGCCCATTCTCTCTGACATGAAAGCCCCATACACAAAATCTTATAGGTAGAAACACATGCCAGAAGAATGTTGGCAGTTATGCTTCCTGGAAATTGGAGTAGTTTATGTACTTCATTCATTCACTTGTCGGACAATAGAACAATGGGAATCAGAGAGCTGCTACCTTGATAAATTGAAATGTTTATCTGAATAAATCCATGTAAGCCTCTAGGAGTTGGGATATATATGCACAATAGTTTAACTTCCAGTTATATATTTTGGAAATGTATCTATACTAATAAAAGAGAAACATGCACATTAGCCATCCACTACTCTCACAATCCACACCCACCATCTAATCAGGAGCAAGTATGCAAATTAACCCAACCAAAATGGCAGCCAGTCATGGAGTAAGCAGGAAGCTTGGATTTCCCCAGCAATGGAGAAAACCAAGCTTTCCACCTTCACTGGCCAGCCCTGGCTTTCACTCAAGGCTACAAAGTTTTAATTATAGAAGATAAATAAATCCCAACAAAAATGGCTGTGGCCACAAGGTGAGCAGGAGGCTTTGGTTTCTCCAGCTTTGGAGGAAGACAAACTTTCTGGCCTGCCCTAGCCTCTGCTCAAAGCTACAAAGTTTCAATTATAGAAGACATATCACAGATCCCAGGGCCTCCACTTGGGTTGCCAGGGGGCATGGCTGGCCTGAAAATCACCACAGGCCCCTCAATCAGGCCATCCCACACCATAAGGAAACCACCACCCTGATCCGGGACACCCTTCAGGGCAAACCAGCTGGCCCCCACCTGTGCAACAGGGCTCTATTCTATCTAATAAAAGAGTAATATGCAAACTGACCATCATTCTACAACAAGATGGCTGCCCTTATGTGGTCAAATATCTTACCCCCATGTGGACACAAGATAGCCATCACAAGGTGAGCAGCAGGGGAGGGCATTGGGAAGGGACCAGGCCTGTAAGGAAGGACAGTTGGGGGCAATCAAGCCTGCAGGAAAGACAGTTGGGGGGACCAGGCCTGCAGGGGAGGGCATTTAAGGGTTACCAGGCCTGCATGGGAGGGCAGTTAGGGCCAATAAGCTGGCAGAGGAGTGGTTAGGGGGTGATCAGGCTGGCAGGCAGAAATGGTTAGGGGCAATCAGGAAGGCAGGCAGGTGAGCAGTTGAGAGCCAGCAGTCCTAGATTGTGAGAGGAATGTTCGACTGCCCATTTAGGCCCGATCCCTCTAGAGGTCCCAGACTGAGAGAGTGCAGACTGGGTTGATGGACCCCCAGCCCCACCCCATGCACGAATTTCGTGCACCTGGCCTTTAGTTTTACTATAACATGCAGACATTTTGGGGCAATTCAGATTTACAAAATTAAATAATCATATAGTCCACTTTAAATAATTTTTCCAAAATAATAAAAACATTTCCATTATCCTTACAAGGGACTGATTTAGGAAGGGCCAATTCTGCCATTGATATATGAGAAACAGTGTGAGAGGAACTTCTGGCAAAGGTTCCCTCACGTCTTCGGGTTTAAGAGAGACTCAAAAAAAGAAAGGGAATAGTCTTTATTTCTTCAAATGTTATCATGTTTGTCATGATGCCTAGAGTTACTGTAGTCACTTAATTGATCATGAAGATATCCTCTTGCGGACAAATCTGACACACTGAGATCTTTGATAATATGGTGAGACTTCTGATTTTATCATTCTGCAATTGTACTGTTGGAGACTTCTTATTGTGTAAGATGAAAACTTTTATATTGTTTAAGAATTTTCAGTTGAATTTACTTTATCATTTGTGGCTTCAGACTCTTGAATTGACACATAGATTAAAAAATCAAATTTGTTAGGGATCATAATTATTCAAGAATTAAACAAATACTTATTATGTAAAATGAACTTCCCCCCCAAAAGAGTACATGATGAATAACCCATCATGATACAATCTCTGCTCTCAAATTTTGTAACTGAAAAAAATTATTAGACAATTAGTTCTATAGTACGACAGAGTTGTATTCAATTATGTGGTGTCTGGCATCACATTATAAGGATGCCTGATCCACTCTTGTAAGACTGGAAAATGTTTTACAGAGCATAAAGTCTGAGATCAAGATTATTAAGCCTATGAGATACTGTAGTCAAAAGTCTCTTTTAGTGGCAAATGACAGAAGATATTGGCTGCTGTAACCAGGATTGTCAGTGGTAGCTTCAGGCTCATCTATATCCAGAGGTTCAAATCATAACATCGCAAACAACCTACACAGTGTGGACAACCAGGGAGATGGAAGTGAAATTTTCGAAGGTGTTCAGGATTATAGGTTTCAGAGTTCAGTTTTAGACACATTCATTTTGAGATGCCAATTATATTTTTAGACTAGAGGCCCAAGGCACAAATTCATGCACAGGGATGCGGGGGCTGTACCTCAGCCCAGCCTGCACTCTCTCCAATCTGGGACCCTTCAACAGATGTTCAACTGCCTGTTTAGGATCAGGCCTAAATGGGCAGTCAGACATCTCTCTCACAATCCAGGACTGCTGGGTACCAACTGCTCACTTGCCTGCCTTCCTGATTGCCCCTAACTGCTTCTGCCTGCCAGCCTGATCACACCCTAACCACTCCCCTACCATCCTGATTAATGCCTAATTGCTCCTCTGCCAGCTTGTTTGCACCTAACTACCCTCCCCTACAGGACTGGTCCCCCCAATTGCCCTTCCCTGCAGGCCCAGTTACCCCCAACTTCTCTCCTCTGCCAGCCTGGTCACCCCTAATTGACCTCCCCTGGAGGCTTGATCACCCCCAACTGCCTTCCCTTGCAGGCCTGGTCCCTCCCAATTGCTCTACCCTTCTGGCATGATCACCTACAACTGCCTTCCCTTTTAAGCCTGGTCCCTCCCAATTGCCCTCCTTTGCTGGCTCTCTTGTGGTGGACATCCTGGGTCCACATGGAGGCAGGATCTTTGACCACATGAGGTCAGGCATCTTGTGTGTTAGAGTGATAGTCATTCTGCAAATTACTCTTTTATTAGATAGGTTAAAGGCCTGGTGCATGGGTGGGGGCCAGCTGGTTTGTCCTGGATCAGGGTGAGGGTTCCCTTGGGGCCTGGGGAGGCCTGGGGGAAGGGCCTGTGGTGGTTTACAGGCCGGCAATGCTTTCCAGAAATCCAAGTGATATTTGAGATTTATTTATGTTTTACAACTAAAACTTTGTAGCCTGGAGTGGAGCCAAGCCTGCTGCTCACTCTGTGGCTGCAGCCATTTCTGTTAGGATTTATTTACCTTCCATAATTAAAACTTTGTAGCCTTAAGCAGAGGCCAAGGCAGGCCAGGGCAGGCAGAAAGCTTGGCTTCCTCTATCACCTGGGGCAACCCTAGGTTCCTGCTCTCTCCAGCTCCGTGGCTGCTGCCAATTTTGTTGAAATTTATTTATCTTCTATAATTAAAACTTTGTAGCATTGAGTGCAGGCCTGGGCCAGCCAGGGTGTGTGGAAAGCTTGGCTTCCTCCATCGCCAGGACAACCCAAGCCTCTCTCCTGCTCTCTCTGTGGCTGCAGCCATCTTGGTTGGGGTTAATTTGCATACTTGCTTCTGATTGGGTGGTGGGTGTGGCTGAGGTATGGTCAATTTGAATATTACTATTTTATTAGATAGGATGGGGAATGAGGAAGTTGGCTATACATCTAGAATTTTATTGTCTTTTGTTTCTTTTTTGTCAGAACTGTTCTTTCAAAGGCAGTCTCTTCTCCCCAAACCAGTGTTTAGGGAAATTATTGAAGCTATAGATACAAATCTGTGAGTTGTTAATACTCACAAATGCTCACTGAAGATGGATAGTATTTATTTATATATTTAAATATATTTTTATTTATTTCAGAGAGAAAGGGAGAGGGAGAGAGAGATAGAAACTTCAATGATGAGAGAGAATCACCAATTGGCTGCCTTCTGCATGCCCCTTACTGGGGATCAAGCCTGCAACCTGGGCATGTGCCATTGACTGGAATTGAACCCCCGACCCTTTAGTCCCCCTTCCAATGCTCTATCCACTGCCAAACCAGCTAAGGCTATCAATAGTATTTAAAGCAATGAAGTTGGATAAAATTGGTGTGAGTGTGAGAATAGATTTAAAAGGCAAAAGGTTTTGAAGAATGAGTTCTTTGGATTCCAATGTGCAAGGGCTGAGGTGATTAGAGAAAACCAGGAAAACACATGAAAAATGAGCAGTCAATAGATATAGGATACAAAGGAGGAAGACATAGTCTTGGAAGCAGAAATGTGTAAATATGGTAAGTGAAGAGAATGGAAGAGAGAAGACCTCCACAGGCTCCTGCACCACCCTGTGTCTGTGCCTCCATATTCAGCCTTTTCTCTGGTGTCTGTGGATGGAACTCATTCTAAGACAAGTCCATCTTTCTTTTCTGTATTTTCCCATTCTCTCTGACGAGGAAAAAGCAGTCTGAGTAAAATGTAAAGGTCTTGCTTTACATATTGGTAAAAGTGAGAAGAGAGTGATGTAGTACATACACAAGTAATTATTGCTTTTATTTTTTGTCTCCCTAACACTTTAAGCACAATTCTAAAGGGTTCTGGAGCCCTAAAGTCTCTGAAAGATACCAGTTCAGATAACCTCCCATCTCACCTTCCTGTGCCATAAGTAGGCATCTCTGTTATCAAATAGTTCTGTATCTGCTTATAGACTTTAATATTCCTGTAAAGCTCCATAATCAGAATGTTTGAATTAAAGGTGATTTTTCACTCTACTGTTTGCACCATAGTGCAGCCATGTAACCTAACAGTGTTTAGAAAAACTTGGGATATAGGCAGTGAACACAATTCTAAGCATCAGGAGTGCTGAATCCTATACTTGGATGAGTCATTAATAAGATTTCAAATATAGGACTAGATGAGCTTTATGTTCAATAAGTCTGACACTAGGTCCCATACTTCAAACCAGTGCTTGGACTGTGTGAGATGGAGTCTTATAAAAATAACTTCAAAAGGACTCTATACATATAGGTACTATTTTTTCTTATTTCAGAGATCTGCCAGGAACATACAGACACCACATACACTTTGGGTAACATGTTAAAAGACTTCTTTTAAAAGAATCTGAGTGTGTTGTGTGTGTGTGTGCATGTGTGTGTGTGTGTGTGTGCGTGTGTGTGTGTGTGTACATGCACACACTTGACTACACATCTGTATAAAACCTGGTTTCTCTGGATTAGTTTGTTGAGCCTACTTAGAAACTGTTTTTCTTTTCTAAGCATCTATTGGCCTTATTGTCACTAGATGGCAGAAACCGATCCTATTTTGTGGGAAAATGAGTATTCGTTTTACATTCCGGAAGGGCACTAAAAAAGCTTCCCACAGACAATGTTTATAGGCTTCCTTTATTTTGACATTTCTTCTGAGTATATTAATGTTTTTGGAAATTCCCTGTCAGGTCCCCTGCAGGGGTATGCTGCAAAGTGATCTTGGCTTACACAGAAAAGGGATGGCTTGCATTATGCACTTTGTATTTCAGTTTATGATTTTAGAATCAAATACTACTTTACTTAAGGCGACAAGGTGGGGGGAAGCATGCAGAGTGGGAAGGGTGTGGAGTTGAGCACTAAGAAAAATCAAGACTGTGTCACATTATGAAAGCTCGAAAGCACTGCCACCAGAATATCTTCTCTGAGCCAGAGATGCCTTTATTTTTAGTTCATGCTCTTTAGGGGAAGGGCAATTGGCAGTCACGGTATCAGATATAAATATATTTAAAAATTCTCTATGTGAATTTCTATACTAGAGAGAAAATATATTTTTTGCTTTTTTCAAATTAGTTATTTCTTCAGAGTACTATTAGTTTCTTTTAAAATTAAGTGATTGAGACAGTATTTACTTGAAAAGCCACACTAATGCCCTAGAGGCTATATAAAGAATGTTTTCTTAGTATTCAAACAATCATTGGTCTTTAATTGTTTTGTACACATGCCAATTATGACCTTCTTTGAAAATGCCAAAATAGAAATGTCTTAATTCAGAGAAAGCCATTACTGTGTCATGAAGCTGAAATTATAGATTAAAGATTATGCTGTATGCATATGTTTTCATGTATCTTTGAAAGCACTTTAAAAATAATTTTATATTAAACATTTTTTGTTCCTCTTAGAGAAAAATTTTAGCTCCATTAGGATTATATGTGGCCCATGCAAAATACATTTTTAGCCTATTTACTTGCTTAAAATCCAGCTCTAAAATATACATTTCATTGTAGTTGTGGCTGTGGGAATTCCAAAGCCATAGGAAGAAATGCTTGGTGGTTTCATTTGCATTCCAATACCCAGAATGCTTTTCCAGCTCACTGCTATTTAATCGAAGTCAGCTGGTGTCAGAGCCCTGGGAACAAACTGAACCATTCTGACATGCTTCTCTGTGCATGCACTGAGTGCTTTTTCTGCACCAAGTACACAATAAAAACTCAACATTTCATCACCATTATGAACTTTTAGAATTAAATATTTTTAATCTCCACCTTCTTTATAACTTTTCTTTTAATCCTTCCTATGAAAAGTTACTTTAATTTTTATTGTTTTAAAATTTAATTGATAAGTGAGCCCAGAATTACCAATTACTTGGAATGTAAGTAATCTTGAATAACTTGTGAATTAGAACACAGGTGGGAGAATTGGGAAACCACATTCTTCATTAAGAGAAAAGTCATCCCTGGCCGGTTTGGCTCAGTGGATTGAGCATCAGTCTGCAGACTGAAGGGTCCTAGGTTCAGTTTTGGTCAAGGGCACATGCCCAGGTTGTGGGCTCGGTCCCCAGTAAGGGGTATGCAGGAGGCAGCTGATCCATGATTCTCTTTCATTATTGATGTGTCTCTCCCTCTCCATTCTCTGACATCAGTAAAGGTATATTTTAAAAAAGAAAAAGTTAATTTGGAGAAAGCAATGTAAATTTGGAAGATCTACAGACTTGATGACTAGAAGTTGTTGGTGTCTCATGCAAGTCAAGGATGCAGTGGGTCTATTTTACAGCCTGTTTAAATAGTACTGCTCAGAGGTAAATACTAGTGAAGTGGAGAGTGTGAGTTTTCTGAATTGTGTGTCAATGGAACTAAATATGGTTATTTGATTATATTAGAAATTATTGTCAATGAATTATATATAGTGTGGAGATAGCATTGTGGACATGGTTCTTTAAGGGTCATTTTTTAGAGATGCATATGAAAATTCTTACAGATTAAATGATATGATATCCAGGATTTGCCTTAAAATAACATACAAGTAGGAGACATCAATGGGGGTACAAATGAAATGAAATTGCCATGTGTTGATAATTTTTGGACCTGGACAGTAGGTAAATGGGAGTTCATTATACTCATTTTGTTTATTCTTGTATCCATAAGTGTTCCATAAAAAGAAGTCTTAAAAATAAGAGATGAGCCCAACTGGCATGGCTCAATGGTTGAGCATTGACCTTGAACCCGGATGTCCTGGTTCGATTATGATCAGGGCACATGCCTTGGTTGCAGGTTTAATCCCCAGTGTGGGGTGTACAGGAGGCAGTTGATCAATGATCTCTCTCCCTCCCTCATCCTTTATGAAATCAATAAAAATATATTAAATAAAAATGAGAGATAAAAAACCAAATCACAAAGGTCTTGAGCTTTTGAATTTAGTGTACACTCTCTTTGCAAAAAATATGATTTATGTTTTTAGGTATTTTATTACATATGTCTGTGTGAAACAAAGTTACTTCTTTAATTAATAAATAAGAAAAGGAAACCAATACAAGTTTTTTTTTTTTAATTTATATCCTCCTCCCACCTGCTTCAGGGCTTATTATGTCTCCTCTGGATCTGTAACCATGTTCCCTCTCCAGACCCTACTCGGTAATATTAAAAGTCTCTTTCATCTTACAAAAATTAACGCATTCTTTTGTTAGCACTCTATCTCCTCTTTCATAAAATTCTGCAAAGGAGTGTCCATACTTCCTTTATTTCTTTTCTATTCTACTAGCCATTCTTTTAAAAAATAGTAAAAAAAAATACCATAGTAAAAAAATATACCATATCTAATGGACAATTTTCAGTCTTAATTTTACTTTATTATTGAGTTCTCAGTTACATTTAACTCTTTATTTTTCACTATATTCTCCTGATTTTGTTCTTTACTCAAGCTTTCATTTTCAGTCTCTATTTGGCAATAAAATGAATATCTATGTGTCAATTATGATGAATAAATAGAAGTTACTAGTAACTTAGCATGTATCTCTTCTAAATCATAGCTCCCATGTGCTATACTGTATATATTGTGATAAGGTAGGCACTATATTGAGATTTTTTTTTCCATTTTTAATTGATTTACCACTATGTATGTATTACTAAACACTCTTTCAGTTTTACCTGCTTAATAATATTTTGAACATTGAATCATTCTGTAGTATTCTTCTGAATTATGTTTTTCACTCAACTATGTTTTGAGATTCATTTGTATTGATATGTATAGTTATAGTTCATTTATTTTTACAAGTATATGGTAATTAATATTCTTACACCACAATCTGTCTATTTTATTGGTGATAGACATTTGCTTTCAGGTTTTATGATCTTAAGAAGTAATCCTGCGCATATGCACATTCTTGTATATGTACACCTGATGTACATGTGTACAAGTTCCTCGAAGGCATTTTTGGATCACAGAATTTGACTTTTCAGGTAAGGCAAATTGTTTCCAAGGTATGTGCACAGTAACCAGTAGTGTGTAAGTATTCTGATGGTTTCATATTATTGTATATTATATATTCATTAAGTATTGTCAATACTTGATGTTGTCAAAATGAAATATTTTTTAATCTGATGTGCTGGTATATGAAAAATAACATTAAATTTCCTTAATTATACAAAGAAGGTTAAGCTTTGTATAATTGTTGGCCAATTTAAGTTTCCTTATAGAGTGGATTGCCTTCCTAAGATGTTTGACAATGTCTATTTACTTTTTATCCTCATTACACAGAATTTTAGTTCTAGTCACTTTCAAAACCATCCAATTCTAGTTACTACTGACATCAAGCCCTTAAAGACACTGTTGTTGATGTTTTTACTGAATTCCATGTTAACAAATCTAATGGACAATTTTTAGTCTTCATTTTACTTTATTTTTGAGTTCTCAGTTGCATTTAACTCCTTATTTTTCATGACATTATACTCTCCTGATTTTGTTCTTTATTCTAGCTTTCATGTTCAGTCTCTATTTGCTTCTTTTCAATTCTATTTTTAAAAAATATATTTTTATTGATTTAAAGAGTAAGGGTGAGGAAGAGAAACATCAGTGATGAGAGAGAATAATTGACTGGCTGACTCTGCACAACCCACACTAGGGATCAAGCCCACAACCTGGGCATGTGTGCTGACCTGGAATTGAACCATAACTTCCTGGTTCATGGGGCAATGCTCAACCATAGTGGCTGGGCTCTATTCTATTTTCTAACCAATCTCTAATAACTAGTTATGTTCTTCAGAACATCATTCTGAACTCTCTTGTCTTTTCATTATCCACTGTCTCCCTAGGACCTTTGTATGAGTGGTTCCTTCTACCTAAATTAAAAAACAAAACAAAAGAACAAAACAGTAAAACCTTGATATAGCAGAGTGATTTGGTCTAGGGTATGTCCATTAAAACTAATATTCTGATATATGATCACTAGGTTTTTTGAATGGGTATGTTAAAAAATTGACAAAGTAGTTTACCTGCTTTTACTTATGTAGACACATTTGTGTAAATCATGTATGAAAAGTTTAATTTTACATAAAGTTTTTCTATATTTATTACAGTAATTTTAAATTTATACTGAACAGATCTAGTAAATGTGTGCATTCACCAATCACCACAGGAAACAAAGGCGGGGGTGTGGCTTAGTGCACATGGAAACATTGGGCTGGCACATGTTAAAACTGCTGCAGAAAATCAGGCCAGGTGACAATAGAACCAATTACTTTACAAGATGAGGTGTGATCATGTGCTAATCATTTGCTGAACATTGTTTATGAGCAGTGACTCTTGTATTTAAATATGTAGGCTATAGTTGTAGATGTGTAATATTTATTTATGTTGGCTAAATTATTACAGTGTGTTTCCCAATATATGGCTTATTGTTGAAAAAAGAGTGAATTGAGAGACAAAATGACAGTGGAATAAACAAACGTATCCTGAGCCTTGTCCCAGAGCAGATAGAATGAGCAACTAAGTGGAATAACATCCACCTCGAATTGGCAAAATAGACACAGCTAGTAAGACAGTTTGCAGCCAGGAAGGGCAGAGGATGCCTGGAGAATGGTAAAATCAGGGAACTGGGCTAGAGAGAACTGCGAGCCCTCCGAGCCCAGAGGATCAGAGGGCCACATTCCTTGGGAAGGCATAGCTTAGCCTCTGACAGTGGAAAGGGGGTCAACAGGACTGCTGGCAGCAGGAGATTCTAGATCTGGGTCCACAGCCAAGAGAGACTGAGCCCAGAGCAGGCAGCCTGGATGGCTGCCCTGACCATGCCATGCCAGTGGGAGAGGGGCTCGCAGTGGTGCAGCTCTTTCCCCTCTTTTAGGTCTTTGCTTTTATTCGCTGAACCTAGTTCATAAACCCTTTCAAATACAGACACTCACCCATGGCTGAGGTGCAGGTGGAGGTGCGGACTTGTGGAGTCTGGGGAGAGGCTAGAGAGAGGAGAGGGTCAGGAAGAGGTGGCTACAAGTCTGGCTCTGAGTCATATCTGACTTGCTGGACCTACGCAGTCATTTTCTCTGGAAGAGATAACCCCTACATGCATTCTCCAGGCAACCAATACAGCCACAGCCAGACTCCACCCTGAGTGACACAAAGGATACAAAAAAAAATTCTGAAGAGTCCCTGAGAGCCCACAGGACTGGCCTAAAGAAAGGCCTTTAGTCCCAACAAAAGGAAACTGAGAAGCAGCAGACAGTACAGGAGAGGGAGATCTTAAACCAGTCCTAATCTTTATTTTTATTTTATTATTATTTTGTTATGTCTTTTATATTTTCTTGTTTTTTTTATTTGTCCCTTTATTTTCTATTTTTTGCATTATTTTTATCATTCTATTTTTTAAATTTTATTCTACTTTTTAAAATTAATTTTTAAAATTTATTATTATTTTCTACTTTTTCTAATTCTTCTTATCCACTCATCCTCTTTTTACTTCCTCTATACTGAACTGAGGTCCTCCCCATAGTCATCTGATTCCTTAACCTTATTTCTCAACCTTACTTTCTGTATATAAGATTCTGCCTCCACCCTCTTTACTGGTATTTGTTGTTTGTATGTTTTGGTTTCTCTGTTTGTTTTCTCCATATATATATTTATTTCTTTTGTTTCTTTTTCTTTACTCTCATACCATTTTTTTCTGGTTTTTTTTTTTTATATCATTTGTGCTTTTTTCTCCCTCCTAATTCTCTTTTCTTTGGTGGTCACTTATATTGAGGTTATTGGTGTTGTGAGTACATTCATGTTTGTTTCCATTATGTTATGTCTTGTTGAGGTGACTTTTATCTAGTTTGGCCAATGTGGTAGAGAGCGAGCCATATAACCAGACACCCAGAGAGGAGACTCCATCCATGAATGGATCAATAATACTCCAGACCCAACTACAGAGGCAGGAAGAAGGCAGCAGTGAGGGACAGAGCATGAGTGAGGTAGAGAGCAGAAGAGGAGTGTGTGAATGTGGTGTGTGTGTGTGTGTGTGTGTGTGTGGTGTGTGTGTGTGGATGTGGTGTGTGTGTGTGGTGTGTGTGTGTGTGTGTGTGTGTGTGTGTGTGACAGTTAGATTCCACAGGACCTTTGGGGACAGTTTTACTGGGCTTGCCTAACCAGGCAGCCTCTGCTACCAATGCAAACAGTCCTGGAGCAGCCAGATCTTCCACAGAGGCTGTGCCTTTTTAAAGGGAAGAGCTGCTCTGACTGGGAGTCCAGCCTTACCTCCATACAGGGTGCCCTCAGATAATATCCAGGACTCTATAGCCACCCCTGCCAGGGACTTGTTACCTCGACTACGGTCCCATGTCACCAAGACTCTAGCCACCCCAGGCACGGGCTCCTGTGGGTTCCAAAGTGTGGTCCCATCTTGCCAGCCCAACACCTTAGCCCAAGGCACTGTGACCACACTAACAGGAGCCACGTGAGCAGCTGGCCCCCATTCAAGGAGCAACAGCCCAGTGAGCAGCCTGCCCCTGTCCAAAGAGCAGCACCTGTGCAACCAGCCCGCCCCATCCCAAGAGCAGAAGCATCACAAGCAACCTGCCCCCATCCAAGGAGCAGCAGCCATGTGAGCAGACTGCCCCAATCCAAGGAACAGCAGCTCTGCAACAAGCCCACACCCATCCAAGGAACAGCAGCTGCACACACACATCCGAGGAGCAGTAGCCTTGTGAGCAGCCCACCCTTGTCCGAGGAGCAGAAACTGCATGAGCAGCCTGCCCCCACCAGCCAGAGAAGCCACAACTGCTGTGAGCAGTGACCACCGAGGAGCCACTGCCAACTGAGGAGCAGCTGCTGCATGACTTGACACCTACATCCTTTGGGGAGAGCAAAAATGGGGAGACAAACCCCAAAGGAAAGAAAAGGAGGAATCACCAGAAAAGCGGGTAAGTGAAATGGAGGCATGGAGTATGTCAGAAAAAGAATTCATAATAAGGGTCATACAGTTCATAAACTGGGTGGATGAAAAAAACCAACAACTTACATAAAACTCAATAAAAAATACCATGGAGAGTTTCAACAGTAGCGTAGGAGAAGCGGAGAATCGCATTAGCAAATTAGAAGACAGGGAAGCAAAACACACCCAAACTGAACTGCAATTGGAGAAAAAACAATAAAAGGAGGAGAGCCTAAGGGAGCTTTGGGATGACATGAAATGAAGCAACATATAAATAATATGGGTGCCAGAACAACAGGAAGAGAAACAAGGGTTAGAAAAAATATTTGAAAAAATAATATCAGAAAACTTCCCTGATGCAGGGAAGAAAAAAAATCACTCAAGCATAGAGAGTCCAAAGCAAGATAAACCCCAAAATACCCACACCAAGACACATTGTAATTACAATTTCAAATATTCAGGACAAAGAAAAAGAATCTTAAAGGCTGCAAGAGAGAGATAGAAAGTTACGTACAGTTGATCTCCCATTAGATTATCAAATTATTTATCAACAGAACACATCAGGCCAGAAAGAAATGGAAGGAAATTTACAAAGTGATGCAAAGCAAGGGACTGAATCAAAAAATACTCTACCCAGCAAAGGCTCTCATTAAAAATTGAAGGGAAATAAGGAGCTTCACAGACAAAAAAGTAAGGCTAAGTACGTTTATCACTACCAAGCCAGCAATGCAAGAAATGTTAAAGGAACTGGTGTAAAAAGAAGAAATAAAAAGGGAAGAAGGAACACAGGCACAAAAAATAAAAAATGGCTACAAACAAGTACCTATCAGTAATAACTTTAAATGTAAATGGACTAAATGTTCCAATTAAAAGACAGCGAGTGGCTGAATGGATAAAAAACATGACCCATATATATGCTGTCTATAATAGACCCACCTCAGAACAAGGGACTCACCCAGACTGAAAGTGAAGGGATGGAAAAATATCTTTCAGGCAAATGGAAATGAAAAAGAAAAAAAAAGCTGGGGTAGCAATACTTATATCTCACAAAATAGGCCTCAAAGTAAATGTCATAATGAGATAAGGAAGGCCACTTCATAATACTAAAGGGATCGACACAACAAGAAAGAGGATATAACCCTGGTGAACATATATGCACCCAATGCAGGAGCACCCAAATACATAAAAATATCTCCTGGAAGATATTATGGGAGAAATAAACAACAATACAATCATAGTAGTGGACTTTAATACTTCACTGACATCACTGGATAAGTCCTCTAGACAAAATATCAGCAAGGAACAGCAATCCTAAATGAGTCACTAGATCAGATGGACTTAATTGACATCTTCAGAACATTTCATCTGAAAGCCGTGGAATACACATTCTTCTCAAGTACACATGGGACATTTTCAAAGATATACCACATTTTGGGTCACAAGCAAAGTCTCTCCAAATTCAAGAAGATTGAAATAATATCAAGCATCTTATCAGACCACAATGGCATAATATTAGAAATAAACTATAATAAAAACAATTTAAAAAATTCAAATACTTGGAAGCTGAATAGCATGCTATTAACCAATGATTGGGTTACCAAAGAGATCAAAGATGAACTTAAAAACATCATGAAACAAATGACAATGAAAGCACAACAATTCAAAATCTATGAAACACAGTGAAAGCAGTCCTGAGAGGAAAGTTTATAGCTCTACAGGCCTACCTCATAAAACAAGAAAAAATGGTAATAAGTCACCTAACTCTAACAACTTAAAGAATTAGTTGAAAGAGAGCAACAAGAAAAGCCCAGTGTAAGCAGAAGGAAGGATATAATAAAGATCAGAGCAAAAATAAATGACATAGAAACAAAACAAAACAAACCAAAACAAAACAAAAGATCAATGAAACCAAGAGCTGGTTCTTTGATAGGATAAACAAGATTGATGGACTGCTAGTCAGGCTCACCAAGAAGTAAAGAGAGGAGTTAAATAAACAAAATCAGAAATGAAAGAGGCAAAATAACAATAGACCCCAAAGAAATACAAAGGATTGTTAAAAAAATACTATGAACAACTCAATTCTAAAAAATTAGACAACTTAGAAGAAATGAACATATTACTAGAAAAATACAACTTTCCAAAACTCAATCAGGAAGAATCTAAAAATCTTAATACTGGTGTGATAACTGTAGAGGAAATTTAAGCAGTCATCAAAAAGTTTCCTGCAAACTGAAGCCCAGGGCCAGATGGCTTCACAGAGGAGTTTTACAAAACATTCAAAGAAGAACTAAAACCTCCTCAGAGTATTCCAAAAAATTTAAGAGGAAGGAACACTTCCAAGCTCATTCTATGAAGCCAGCATTACCCTAATTCCAAAACCAGATAAAAACAACACAATGAAAGAGAATTATAGGCCAATAGCCCTCATGAACATAGATACCAAAATCCTCAACAAAATTCTAGCAAATCGAATCGAGCCTTACATCAGAAAGATCATAAACCATGACTAAATGGAATTTATCCCAGGGATGCAAGGCTGGTACAATATCTGCAAATCAATAAACGTGATACATCACACAAACAAATTGAGATATAAAAACCACATAGTCATATCAATTGATGTAGGAAAAAACATTTCACAAAATCCAACACTCTTTTTTAACAAAAACCCTCAGCAAAATGGGAATAGGGATCATACCTCTAAATAACAAAAGCCTTATATGACAAACCTGTAGCCAACATCATATTCAATGGGCAAAAACTAAAATCATTTCCACTAAAAACAGGAATGAGATAAGGATGCCCACTCCCACCACTCCTGTTTGACATAGTTCTAGAAGTACTAGCCAGAAGAAGAAAGAAAAGGTATCCAAATTGGAAAAGGAGATGTAAAACTGTCATTATTCGTAGATGATATGATACTGTACATAGAAAACCCTAAAGACTCCATCAAAAAATTATTAGACTTAATATATGAATTTGGCAATGTAGCAGTATACAAAATTAATGCCAAGAAATCTATGGCATTTTTATACATCAATAGTGAATGTACAGAAAGAGAGATTAAAAAAAACGCCACACAATTCCATTTACCATGGCACCAAAAAAGATTAAGATACCTAGGAATAAACTTAACTTAGGATGCAAAAGACCTGTACTTGGAAAACTTAGGACAACTGAAAAAAATAGATAGAGGAAGACATAAACAGATGGAAGAACATACCATGTTTATGGATTGGTAGAATAAATATCATTAAAATGTCCATACTATCCAAAGCAATCCATAGGTTCAAATCACTCTCCATTAAAATATCGAGGGCATATTTCGGAGACCTACAATGAACTCTCCAAAAATTCATCTGGAATGAAAAAAGACCCAAATAGCTGCAGCAATCCTGAGAAAAAAGAACAATGTAGGAGAGATCTCAATACCAGATATCAAGCTGTACTACAAAACTACTGTTCTCAAAACTGCCTGGTACTGGCACAAGAACAAATATATAGATCAATGGAATAGAATAGAGAACCCAGAAATTGACCCAAACCACTGTGGTCAATTAATATTTGACAGAGGAGGCAGGAGCATACAATGGAGTCAAGACAGTCTCTTCAATAAATGGTGTTAGGAAAATTGGACAGATACATGCAAAAAAAATGAAACCACCAACTTACACCATACACAAAAACAAACTCAAAATGGATAAAAGACTTAAACATAAGATGGGAAACCATAAAAATATTAGCAGAATCCACAGGCAGCAAAATCTCAGACACATCCTGAAGCAATATCTTCACCAATACAGCTCCTATAGCAGTGAAAACTAAAGAGAAAATAAACAAATGGGACTACATCAAAATAAAAAGCTTCTGTACAGCAAAAGAAACCATCAACAAAACAAGAAGACCCACTGCATGGGAGAACATATTTGCCAACATTATATCTGATAAGGGTTTAATCTCTAACATTTACAGGTAACTCATACAATTTTAATAAAAGGAAGATAAACAACCCAATCAAAAAATAGGCAATGGACCTAAATAGATACTTTTGAAAGAGGATGTAAGAAAGGCCCTGAGACATATAAAAACATGCTCAAAGTCACTATCTGAGAGATGCAAATCAAAATGACAATGCGGTACCATCTCACACCTGTCAGAACTGAAATAATCAACAAATCAATAAATGACAAGTGCTGGAAAGGATGTGGAGGAAAAAGGAGCCCTCATGCAGTGCTGGTGGGAATGCAGACTGGTGCATTTCCCAAGAAACTAGAAATACCAATCAGATAGGATATGTGCACCTCTATGTTCATAGTAGTACAATTTACCATAGCTAAGATTTGGAAACAGCCTAAGTGCCTATCAGCAGAGGAGTGGATAAAAAAACATTAAAAACAAACAAACAAACAAAAACAAAAAACGATGGTACATCTACACAATGGAATACTATGCTGAGGTAAAAAAGAAGGAACTTTTACCATTTGCAACAGCATGGATGGAACTGGAGAGCATTATGCTAAGCAAAATAAGCCAGTCAGAGAAAGATAAATATCACATGATCTTACTCATTTGTGAAATATAATGAACAACATAACCTGAGGAACAAAAACAGATCCAGAGATAGAGAAGCATCAATCAGACCGTCACACCTCAGAGGGAAAGTAGGTGAGGGTGGGGGTGAGGGGGAGAGATCAATCAAAGGACTTGTATGCATGCATATTAGCCTAGGGAGGTGAGGGCATGAGTGGGGAATGGGGGGAGGGAGGGCAATGGGGTATAAGGACACATATAAAACCTTAATCAATAAAGAAAAAAATAACAGTGAATTATGAACAAAATATAACCTGTTAATTTAATTATTAGCAAATCTTGGTTAAAAGCATTTTAAAGCTAATAGTGTGTTAATTTTTACATATGACATATTACAAATTTTGTCCTTTAAATTTAAAGTCCTTTAAATTGAGGTCTGCAAAATCAAGGTTTATGGTACATTCTCTTCTCTCCCTCTTCTCTACTTTTTTCCAGTCCTCACTAATTTTAACACTCATTTAACACTTCATATTTCAGATTCATTGGAAGTTACCCTGGGCGATCTCCCCCATCTTTTCATTCTAAATTATATAATCTGTTTGCACCCTCTACTTTTCTTGTATATCTACTCATTTATGTGATTATTTGTCTCTTCTTCATATGCCCCTCTAGACTTTAAGATTTATGTGTTGACTTTGTACTTCTTTGTTCACACCTCCAACCCCTGGGCTTAATATTTTTCTTGATATATATAATAGGATCTTAATAACTACTCTTAATTGTAAGAATAAACCAATTGAGGCCTGTGATTTTGGATAAGTAGATGGTTGTAACATTTTACAAGAAAGGAAATTTAAGTGGGGATAGTTTATAGGAGATAGTGATGAGTTTAGTTTAGACATAAGATGTTCAAAAATGCTTCTGAGTTGGTTATTCAAAAAGAGGAGCAGGAGGATGGTTTGATATGTGGATCTAGAACTGAATAGCTCAGTATGGGCTGGGATTATTGACCTGTAAAAGTTATCAATATATTGGGGATAAATGAAATAATGAGAAAAGGAATGGTCCAGGGAGTGTGAATATCCTGAAAAAGAAGACTGCACATAAATACAAATGGCCCTAAAGAGTGATCTGATCTAGTTACACAATTTTATTGTTATGGCCAGATTTTCTCAACTCCACACATTAGGCCTAAGGGACATGGGGTTATAAACATGAAATATTTAATTTTATAACATTTCTGAACATGTATTTCTCATATTTCTATATAACTGATCATGGGCAGTCTATAAATAGCAAGATGAATGTTTGGTCATGTTTATTAGCCATTTCATTTCTCTCAAAGCCCTCAAATAGCCTCCTAAAGTGCTCAAAATAAATTCCAGAGCCTTTATAGCAAGGCCTATAAGATCCTTCGCCTCCTCCCAGCACCCTTTTTCCTCATTGTCTTTACTCTTCCCACTTTCACATATGCTTTGGCCACACTGGTCACCTCAATATTCTCTAGAGTTGCTGAGTATTCTCCGACCCCCATGTACTTCCCTTAACTAGGACAGGTTCTCCTTACATATTTCCATATCTTGCTTCTTCCTTTCTGCATATTTCTGGTCAAAAGTCACCTTAACTGAATGACTCTACTTGACTCCCTATTTAAACGTATAACCTGTACTCTCATACCCTGTCCACTTTCCTCTGCTTTATTTTCCTTTTATCTATTATTTATCTGTTTAAATTGTGTCTCTTCCTCATCCCTCTCCCCAATATAATAAGGTTAATCAGAGCACAGGCTCTTGATGTTTGGTTCATTTTTGTAATATCAATGCCATTACATGGCTTAGGATTTAAAAACCCCTCAATAAATGCTCATTAAATAAATGAGAATGCAAAAAAGACAACAGATCCAGAAGAGCTATGTCATGGTGGCTGAGTACAGGGATCCTGATGTCTGTCTGCTTGTGTGTGACTATTACTCACTAGTTGGACAAATTGCTTCATCTCTCAGTACCTCATTTAACAAATATTTAAACTGAGTACCACAATTCCACTTACTTTATATTGTTGCCATCAGGATTAAGAAATATATTCCGTGTGTTAGTTCCAATGCCTGGTACTTGGCATGCACTTAATAAGCTTTTAACTCTTATTATTAGCAGCAAAATGTCAGTGCTGTTTATTTAGGAAATATTTATTGAGCACCATAGCATTTGAGAGATTTTACTTTAAATTGGGATTACAGTGATTAGTAAAATACAGATATATCTTAAAAACTTTCATGAGAACAGAGTTTAAAGATATATTTATCATTTAAATAATCTTGAATCAACCTGCAATTTATTATTGTGTCCAAAGTGAAATATACTTTTGAAGAATAGCAGATTTTTTTTTTTTTACTTTCTACATCTGTTAGTAGCAATTCAAATTTCCACCAAGGCCTAGCAAGTTGTTATTTACTAAAACTCTCTAGCTCTGGGAAAACTATCCCTCCAGCTTATACATTATTGATCCTCTGCTCAATGAAGAGAAACATAAAAATCTTCTAATAATTATACCCCCACTCTAAATTCTGTGGTTTACCAGCATTGGAAATAGTCGATAATAGATTTAAGATACTGCCCCTGTAATTTATCTTTCTTTAAATGTTATCCTTCTTGCATTATTTTTTCTTGTGAATTGAGGAAGTAATGAGTAAATTGGCTAATGGCTTAAAATAACTTGAATGAAAGTGTTCAAAAACTATTCATACTTCTCTAGCCTTGACACCCAAGCATGTGTTCATGTAAACACCAGTTGAAACTTTCTGAGAACTTCCTTATTTTTATTTTCTTTCATAAACTTCTTTAAAGCTCCTTTTGTATTTTGCCTATTCCTTTGTCTATCACCTTACGAGTTTGTTTGTAGATTGGTTGCTAAGTGATATTTTCAGTTTATTTTGCTCATTAGATTCCACATAAGAGTGAGATTGTTACAGAATTTACCAGACAGGTGAGAAAATATGCAGTTGTACTGGGAGGCACAGGAAAAACCCATTTATTTCCAGACATTTCACCTGTACCAATATTCAGGGGAGTCTGTTTCTTTCCAAATCCTGAGCCCTCCAATATGGAGGAAGCTTTCCCTTTATACCCCTTTGGTTCTTTGTCCCCCAGATATGGATTATACTTTCATACCTTTTGTGGGCTTTGCAAAAAACCCCATGTGCTAGGATGGGGGCAGTGGGACCACATCTCAAGGCCTAGCCTGGTGCCAGCACTGGTACCTCTCTCTGGGGATGGTTTATGGCCACTCTAAAATGAGAGTAGTATTTTGGGTAAACAGGTCTTGCAGGATTAGATAATTAAAGGGACAGTGACTAGATTAAGATTGCTAACCCCCAAAATGTCCCGTTTTCCCCATCAAGATCATAGGGTTCTTGTCTTGCTCTAACTGGCTTATTTTACTTAACACAATAATCTCCAGAGGCAAGGGGTTTAGAGGTCTGGATGAAAGAAGGTGAAGGGATTAAGCAAACCACACACATATATAACACACAAAGACACAGAGAACAGGGTTTCATAGCCAGAGGGAAAGGAGGGTGGGGGAAAGTAGAGGTGGGGAATTGAGGTGGGGGCAGGGGAAAGAAAGAGACTTTCCTTTGGGCTATGGGTGCAGGGTGCAGTGTGCAGATGGTTTATTGAGTTGTCCACTTGAAACCTGTATGTTTTGCAAATCAATGTCACCTCAATAAATTCAATTAAACAGGGGGGGGGAAAGCAAGCTAAAGGCCTACCTTCATATCAGTTCTGATATGTTCTCCCGGATATTAACACTACATCTGGTCTTATGAATAGTTATAATTTAGGCAGTGTTAAATAGTTTCCTCTCCTCACCCTTTTCCCCAAAACAAAAACATTTCTAACAATTGCTGCTACAGTCTAAAATACATGTTTGAGTATAATTCCTTTAGATATTAAAACTGTTTTAGTCATTTGAAGTCTCATATCCAAATGAAATATATAATAAAGAAGTGTAACTCTTTCACTCTGCTAACTTCAGCATCATGATTTGGATTCTAGGAGGGTAGAGGATAGTATCTCAGTATGTGGGAAGGGAACCTTGTGAGAAAGGGGAGACAAGTTGCAATGGGCATTGATGAGAATGCCAAAGATAGAGTCACATATTTTATACTTTTTCCTAGAACCTTCCTTGAGAAAATAGATTTAGATCTGTGAGTTGTCTAATAAAATGTGGTTATGATTCTAAATTTTAAGGATAAAAGGATATTTTTGAATTAATTAGGTTTTCATTGCCACTTACACTTTTCTTAATGGGAGGACAGGATATTTGAGGAAAATAATTTAGTCTCATTAAGTTCTTCTTTTGACATCAGAAGTTCTTAATTTAAAAAAAATATCCAATTAACTTTGCAAGTTATTACCAACTTTCTAACTATCATTATTAGTGATGTGGACATTTAGGGTGTTGTCAGTATCAGCTTATAAATTTGCTGTTCTAAATAGTGTCATACGTTTTCAGTACCAAGATACACGTCCGCTTTCATTATTAATTTATTTTTGCATTAATAAGCTTCAACTTGTCCCAAAAGATTTTGTGAGCTAAGCCTTATGATTGCTTTTAAATGAAAAAAGCTAACATCATCATTAACAACCTAGATATAATGCATATGGCTAAAAGAACCATGAAACTCCTAGGGTTGAGCTGGGGATTTTAATAGTCTGTTTAAACCAAGAAGAGAAATTAGGTTCAATGCTGAGAGAAGAGAATGATATTTACCAGTGCACACCTATTAAGTGTCTGCCACAAACCAGGCTTCATACCAGATAAAAGAGGCAAACTCCTTCTAGTCAGGAAGCTTATAGCTTTGTGATGAACAAAGGCAAATAAGCCATTCTTTAACAAACACTCTGAGAGCCCAAAGAAGGCACCTTACAGAGAACTTTAAAATGTATGTTGAGTATTTTTCAAGAGGTTGGGAGAAAAGAAAGGACATTCAACGAAGAGGGAAGCATATGTCCAGCAGAAGCCACAAGGGCTGCACTAAGTTATTTAGTTGGGTAAGATCAGAAAGATGTGAGTGAGTGCTGAGTATATGACAGCATAAGCAGGAGGCTTTGAAAAACATGTTAAGAATATGGACTGCATCCTGTAGAAACCATAGCAGTTTTAGAAAAATCATTCTTAGGCATTTTGAAAGAGATTGGAGTCAAGAATGATATTTGCTCTAATCAAGACAAGAAATCAATAGGAAACTGATTAATGGTGCTAGTCAGAATTGAGAAGAGAGGAGCAACTTGCAGGTTGCTTTATGTAACTGACTGGCTGGAAATGCAAGAAAGGGAGAAGCACGTTTCTCACTTGGACAATAAGGTTAGCGCCCTTTTGATAGAACATGTAGAGCGAGAAAACATAAGAGTAAAAGAAGATTTATAACTTGGGCACCGTTAACAGAATATATTGATATAAATGTGTAATGGGAAGGTACAGAGATTTGTAGCTCTATAAAGAGATCTGTGGAGAAATACAGATTATATAAAGTCATCAGGAATAGGAACGAGATTACACTGTGGGGGAGTACTATAAGACTAGGATGAACTAGGCAGGAGTCACTAGAGGAACATCAAAACTTCAAAGCCTTGCATAGAAGGCAGATCTCCAAAAGGAGGACAAATGGTGTTGTCAGAAAGTAAGTAGAAAAACCAAACAATGTTGCATTAGTGAAAGGAAGAAAAATTTTCAAAGACATGGGAATAGTCAATAGGGCAAAGGTATCTTTGGGATCAAAGAAAATGAGGACTTAAAAATGCCCCTTGGCTTTGGTGATTAGGAGGTAATTACTGATCTTAGCAAAAGCAATTTTAGTGAACAGGAGTTAAATGTTAATGGTTCAGAAGTGACTGGGAATTGCGGAAACTGAACAGTGAATGTCTATTATTCCTTTAGCCCAGTGGTCAGCAAACTCATTAGTCAGCAGAGCCAAATATCAACAGTACAATGATTGAAATTTCTTTTGAGAGCCAAATTTTTTAAACTTAAACTTCTTCTAATGCCACTTCTTCAAAATAGACTCGCCTGGCTGTGGTAGTTTGTGGAAGAGCCACACTCAAGGGGCCAAAGAGCCGCATGTGGCTCGCGAGCCGCAGTTTGCCGACCATGGCTTTAGCTGCTTGGCTCTAAAAGAAACATGAAGTAAAAAACATAAAGATATGACATAGAGAGTGGGCAAGCAAGAACTATTTTATTTCACTTTCTTTTTCAATTGGAAGTTGAGTAAAAGAATCCAGTTAAGAGGAAAAACATTAAAGAAATCAATTGTATGTAATATTTCCTTTAATGTATAAAATAAGATATTTAATGCCAAGAAAGGTGAAAGTGTACATCTTAGAATAATGGTGGTCCTTAATATTAAACACTTTGTAAAAAAAAAAAAACACCTCCCTATTTATTTTCTATTATGATGTTAATCAGTAAAAACTTGATCATTCGGAAGCACTATTGAAAGAGAAAAGTGTATTCTTGAATAGAAATATGGCCATTTCTTTCCTGAAAGCAGTGGGGGATGAGGCTCTGATGTTTGAGGAATAAATCATTTTTTTAAAAAAGTAAGAAGCAAGAAGTTGAAATGAATCCAGATTTACACTATAAAATAAGAGGCAAATATGTATTGGGGATGAGTAGATAAATGTTTAATGCTGGTTTCAAGGAAATAATAAAATTTGCAATAGCTACTCTAGGAATGGAAGAGAGTACTAACAAAAGGCATTAAACATTACTTGTTAACTTAGAAGGCATTGTTAAAATCAGAAGCCATATATTTGTATAAGCACCAAATGTCATGATTTTGTGATTTTTCTCTAGCACTGCTCAGTATGTAGAAATGATGAGAGTGGATGACTGGGCTTATTTATCCAGGGCTAAATGTCTGTGTAACAAGGGCAGAGGAAGTATGAGGCCAAAGGACTTGAAATGCTGGCAAGTAAGTTCTTGACCAGGTATTTAAGCTGGATAAGGAAGAATGTAAGGCCAGGAGAAAAATGAAGATATTTGTAAGAAAAGAAGGGGAATGCATGAAACTTTTAGAAGTGTAGATATATTAGAGAAAGAGGTAAAGGAACCTCACACTTTTCCCCCCCACATGTATTGAGAATTGTACATGCCAGAGCTATTCTAAAGCCTGAGTAATTGAGAAAAGTAACAATGAAAATAAAAATGACCTTTTGGAAATAGGAAAATTATTTTATAAAACAAATCAGGATGAGTTTGAATTAATATAAATGCAAAGTGATGTCATTCAGGGCAGGAACACAATGATAAAATAACAAGGTAGAGAAATAGACAAAGGTGAGTGGAAAAGAATATATTTGGGTAATATGTCACTCAAGGCAATTAGCTAGTTTAAAAAATTTGAAGACTTAGGAGCATTATAAAAAAAGTAGTTAGATGAATGATGCAAAAACAAAAATAAAATTTTCTAATTGTCATAAAAAATCTATTAAGTTTTTTTCAATCTCCATCCATAGTAAAAACAATAGGCTATTGGGAGCAATGCACAAAGAAATCATATGTTGCATACATGTATTTATTTCAGACAGAACACAAGATCAATATAAATTGCATTGTGAATTTCTTGTCTTTAAGGGTACTAAAAAGAAAATAAGTTTTCTCCAGAAAAGAATGATTATGTACAACACAAGCATTGTTTGTTCTCTAATGTAGTAAAATTTGCAATCATACAATATGTTGAATAGAATAATAATTAACGAATGAATGGATCAGATGATGGATCTCATATTTGATGTGAATGTGTTCTTACCCTAGGCCACTGAGCCAGACTTTCAGATGGGCATTTACCTTTTCACTGTTCTCTGTAGACCACAGCTCTCGTCAAGCAATGTTCCCCGGACAGCTGGCTCTGGCATATACCATCTGGAAGTCCTACTCCCTCGTGATGCCCATTATAGAAAAGTTTCAAGTCCTCAACTTCACCTTTAGGGAATCTTTATGTCATTTAATGAGACATCCAGCAGCACATGTGCAGGATGATGTTGTCCATACAAAACTGTTTGGAAGAATTCTAACTGGTTATTTTAAGATAAATTATAACCATATTAAAACTGTTGATATCAGGTAAGGTTCATCTTCTTAAGGAGCAAATGTTTAATATAAATTGAGCAATTACTATATGCCAGGTACTGTGCAAAATGCTTTAAATGGTCTTCTGACCACCCAGGAAGTAATTATTTATAATGTACAAATTAGGTATCCGAGTTTGTATAAGTTAAGTGACTTTCCTGATAAATGGAAAGCAGGGATACAAATTCAGGCAATTTGTGTATCTGTGCTTCCTCACTTTTTTTGTTTTTCATTGAGGACCTGCTGGATTTAGGCTATCATTTTGGACACAGGGAATAATAAGATATGCAAACCATGTTTCTTCCAATCAAGCAGTTTATACTTTACTAGGCCAAATTAATATATAAACCATGAATATAATATAACATGAAACATTCTAAAGCATAACTGTGTTTATACCATTCTTTTGGGGCAGATAGGAAAGCAAACTTTTTTCCCTCTAAGTAATGAGAGAAAGATTTCACGATAGAGGTGAAGTTTGAACTGGGCTATAAAGTATGATCAGATTCCACTAAAGGGTCTGTGCATACACTGGAATGGTTCAGCTAGAACATTTTGTTCTCTACAACCTGAAAAAATTTGTAAGGTATCATTTCAAAAAATGTCGTTTGTTGCCTCATGCTTTTGAGAGGGTGTGTGTGTGTGTGTGTGTGTGTGTGTGTGTGTGAGTGTGAGTGTGTTGAGGGTCGGGGGAGTTAATGGTGTAAAACAGAGGAAAGTAGAGAAAAAGAGAGAAAGAAAGAAAGAATAGGGTCAGAAATCAAGGAAAAAGTGGGGACATCCAGAAATAGGTATATGTACATAAAGATAAAAGCACAAGAAGGATTACAAATGATTTTAGAAGTGACTTGAAAAAAGAAAGAGCAGAAGAGAGAGGGGAATCACAGGACTGGAAGCAAAATAAAAGGAGGTCACAGTAAAGAAACACAGGAGGGATTTGAATGAGGAGTCGAGAGAAACTTTGAAGATCTTGTTGTGGTGTTATTTTAGGCTATTATAATAAAATTAGAGCCTTGGTGCACAAAATTCATGCACAGGGGTGTGTGTTCCTCAGCCCAGCCTGCACCTTCTCCAATCTAGGGACCCTCCAGTGAAAGCCTTCTGATGGGATTGGGCCTAAATGGGGAGTTGGACATCCCTCTCACAATCCAGGACTGCTGGCTCCCAACTGCTTGCCTGCCTGTCTTCCTGATTTCCCCTAACCACTTCTGCCTGCCAGCCTGATCACCCCCTAACCACTCCCCTGCCAGCCTGTTTTCCCCTGACTGTCCTCCCCTGCAGGCCTGTTCCCTCCCAACTGCTCTCTCTACAGGCCTGGTCCCCACCTACCCCCAAATGCCTTTCCCTGCAGGTCTGGTCACCCTCAACTTCCCTCCTCTGCCAGTCTGGTCACCCATAACTGCCCTCCCCTGCTGGCTTGATCACCCATAAGTGCCCTCTCTTGCAGGCCTGGTCCCTCCCAACTCCCTTTCCATGCTGACCATCTTGTGGCAGCCATCTTTTGTCCACATGGGATTGGTCATCTTTGACCACATGGGGGCAGCCATCTTGTGTGTTGTAGTGATGGTCAATTTGCATATTACTCTTTTATTAGATAGGATTAGATAGGATAGAGGCCTGGTGCATGGGTGGGGGCTGACTGGTTTGCCCTGAAGGGTGTCTCAGATCAGCATGGGGGTTCTCTTGGGGTGAGGGGTGGCCTGGGCAAGGGGCCTGTGGTGGTTTGCAGGCCAGACACGGCCCCCAGAGACCCAAGCAGAGGGCCTAGTATCTGGGATTTATTTATCTTCTATAATTGAAATTTTATAGCCTTGTGCAGAGCCAAGCCTCCTGCTCACTTCTTGGCTGCAGCCATTTTTGTTGCAATTTATTTATCTTCTATAATTGAAACTTTGTAGCCTTAAGTGGAGGCCAAGGCAGGCCTCAGCAGGTGGAAAGCTTGGATTCTTCCATTGCCAGGGAAACCCAAGCCTCCTTCTTGCTCTGAGACCACAGCCATCTTGGTTGGGTTAATTTGCATACTCAGTCCTGATTGACTGGTAGACATGGCTCGTGGGTGTGGTGGAGGTATGGTCAATTTGCATATACTTTTTTTATTAGATAAGACTAGAAGCCTGATGCATGAAATTCATGGAAGAGTAGGCCTTCCTCTCCCCGGCTGCCAGCACTGGCTTTCCTCTGGCACCTGGGATCTGGAATGGCTTCCCTCCAGCCCCCTGCAGGCACCGAGGACCCAGGCTGGCTTCCCTCTGGCTCCAGCTTTGTCTAGAAAGATGACTGGTATGATATACAGATGGATGCTTAGTTAATTAGCATATTACCCTTTTATTATTATAGATGTAATAACATATTTTTTTGAAAAATTTTCTTATAAAAAATTGAAAATGCTTATTGAAAGTAGTTAAGATCCAGAATGCTCAAAACATGTATTTGCCTGCCATGTAAATACAACTGTATCTTCAAATATCTATGTATATAAAAGCAACTGTTATGACTGAATGACTGGAACAATAGGAACCTCCTGTGGTCCCTACCCCCTTCAGTCAAAAAACCTTCAGTGGTCCCTACCTCCCACACCCCACTCCCTGCCACCTCCAGCTGGCCAGCCCTGATTGGCCCTGATCAGAACTGTGCAAGATGCCCCAATTGGCTCTAATTCTCAGCCAGGCTGAGGGTTCCTACCCATGCTCAAATTCATGCACTGGGCCTCTAGAAATATGTACAGTCAAAGAAAATCCTAAATGGTAGCTTTCAAGTGTGACATTTTCCTGCTATCTATCTGAAGCATATTTTGAAAACAGAAATCAGGAATGCTAATTTTGGAATCTGTCTTCTAAAAGTAAAATGTTAACTTTTTAAGGAGAATAAAATGTTTATGGCTTTGTTTTAAATAAGATACTCAGTGCACATATGATTTTTTATATATTAGATTTTTCAAGATATGACTTTTCCTTAAAAATCCTGGATATTCTAATTCTTTTACAGATTTGTGGATTGGTATGATTTCAGAAAACAGAAGGCTTCTTCAAGGAAGTGGTTATACAAAGCTTTGGTGCTTTGTGAAAAATCCATTTCTGTTTCTATAGAAAATTGTGTGCTTCCATTCCACTCTCACCCACTGTTTCTTTGTTATTGTTGATGCTGTTCTGATTTCTTTAAGGGCGTGTGTGTTTATGGTTTATGTTTTTATTATTGTTTTAATAGAAGCACTTTGGGGTGTGGTAGACTTTTTTGACTCTACGGCTATAAACTCTTGCAACATATAACAGACAGCCGATCAGAGAAATGGCAAACATTGTCTGTATTCTCTGTGCACTTGGCAGGGATTTTTCATATTGTACATTATTGGCTCTGCTGTGTGATAGCACAACAGAGTCTTTGTAATGCTCTCGGCAGAGCTATTTATATACTGCAACTCGACTAAGTATCCTTCCCTCTGTTGCTGTTCTTCCACAGATTCAAAGAGAAAGTGATTCACCCGAATAAAAGAGGTATGGATTGACATTGCTCAGAGCACAGGATGCTGCAAAGGCAAAATAAGTCTTTATATAGCTCCCATTAAGTATTATTATTTTCAGTTGAATGGCAAAATGAAGGTTAGATCAAAATGAAGTAACAGGATATTTCTTTCCAGCAGGCCAAGATAATTAGAATCAAGGTGGCATGCACACGTGTTTGATTTTCTAACTAACGTGTGTCAAAGGGCCCTGAACCCTGTGGTTGTCAGGCTTTCCGTGATTTCCTTCAACAACTGTTCACATCAAAACTTAAAAAGGGGAATGTCAAAAGGCTCCCTGTCACCTGTGGTCACTTTTTGAAATAGATTATTGAAAATTTAAATAACTTGGCTATACACACTTCACAATAAAGAGAGAAATGTGAAATCTAACAACAAATATGAGGGAACAAGTGTTATTTTATCTTCAGTTTAGCCCATTCAAATGAGTCAGTCATAATCTGAAACTGTAAATTACCCAGGAAGATACAGTTATAATTTCCTTTCATATCACATTTAGTTGAAACTTTCTTATACATTTGAAGCTTTACTTCTTTCTCAAAATTAACGGGAAACATATATGTTCTCTTGAATTCATTTATCATTTTTCAGTCCCATTAGGCTTGTATTTTTATAAGGACACTTAGTTGAGATGACATTCTAACATTAGCTGGACATGGGATATATTATCTGTTATTTAATTAAACCAATAAGGGCTTGACTCAAGTTTGACATTTGTAGTCATATTAAAAGGCCTGATATTTGGATTCATTCATATCCAGTCATGACATGTACAACAGCATGACTTTAAAAATAGCATAAAATGCATACAAATAATAAGGGGAAAAGATACTAACAGAATGTGATGCTCCAGTTAACATCACACCAACTGGAGGATATGGGAAATGTCAATTTTCAGTAGTTAAGGCAAACCACAGATGTGCTTGCAGTCCCTGGAAAAAATATTATGCAAAAGAGTGATGATCGTTTATTTGCTATTTGTTCACTTCTTTTTTAACTGTATAAAAGATCAGAGACACAGGAAGAGTAACTTTAGACCTTACCAGCACAATAAGGTAAATCCTAGGAGAAAATAAGAAAAAAAACTTGATTTCAATTTTAAAATAAATATTTGTCATGTATTTGCTAAATGAATGAAATTATTTTGATAAAAAAGAGCAGGTCCTAGTATTCTTTTTCCAATATAATTTTAAAGCTGTTCCTTGTTTGGAGATTTTTTAAGTACTTTCTAACAACTGTATATCTAGCTATAGCTGACTCGTTTCTCTGTGTAAGACATAATTTAATTATAAAATTTTAGTTAGGTTTATTATCAAACAAAAATAGTTTAATAGATTATATTTATATGAAAACTTGTTGAGTTAGTAAAAATGAAAACATAAAATAATGTGTATTCTAACTTTCAAATTTTACGGGTGTGACAAAATGCTAATATTGTGTCAAAATTATATTAAGAGGGTCAACTGAACTTGAAATACAGAGTATTTAGCTAGAAAACTATATTTAAAATTACATTCCTAATTTTATTCTTCAAGAGGCTATAGAATTATTTTCCCTGACAAATAAGTATGCTAGATCGTTAAAGGTATGGCATGGCCTTTGAGACGCCATGAACTCTACCAAAGAGAGTACATAGAGCTCAGTTATCCTTGAATGACTTCTGAGTAAATATTCAGGCAGAGAATTGCCTAAAACAGTTTCTCCCAATAGTACATCTTGTGAAATAGTAGGCCATTTAAATATTCGGAAAAATGCATTCTCCTGTCAAATGCAAGTGGGGCACTTTGCATGTTATAACCCTCTCTCAAATTCCAAAAGCATATTAACATATCAAAGTCTCTCAAAATATCTGCAATCAAGAAATCTGTTTACCCTTGTTTGACATAGCATTTTAAAATGTATTTGACTATGGAATCACTTTTTTTTTTTACAAACTACCCAGGGAGACTAGCATTTCAGTTAACACAATTTAGGTATATCAACTGACAGTGGAGAAGAGTAATCACTTTTAAAAATAAACTGGCCTACAAGGAATTAAGTGATGTACAACATTGTCTTGTTGGATTCACTGTGAAGCTACTTGGTAGTTATTATCTTTGTCTTAGAGATAAGGCAGCTCAGGTTCAGAGAGGTTTGTTTACCTGCTTTGGTGATAGAAGCCCTATGAGTGGCCACGCCAGAGTTCAACTCCAGGTCTATGTGACTTCACAGCTCATGATTTGTTGTTGCCAGACCTCCTGAAAGTGGTTTATTACACAGTTAAGCCCACTACTTAATCTTTGTTCCTCTCTGGGGTTCTCAAATAGAATAATTGACTTTTTTAAAATGTAAAAAATAGCCAATGATCAGTTATTTATTAGTGAGTTGCTATTGAGATCTTGCTATTTGTGTTTTGAAATTTTACTCTTCAAGATATACAAAAATGTACTTAAATGACTACATGAAACGGTGTGTTTGTTAGGAGCCCAGATGAGTAGAGCAGACACTAAGGATTTGAGTCCTTTCAGCAGGGTGAGAAACAATGTGATTCTCACTTCCCTTTCTTCTGGTTTAGATTACATGGCCCATTATTATAATCATACCCTAACATCTTTCCCATTTCCCGTCTCTCTCTACATTTTAAGTGGCTTAGCAAATTCCCAACTCTTTTTGTAAACAGCTTTCTACCTACTCCATGTGTGCATGTGAAGAGCTGAAAGAGGCTAGAGAAAAATCATATAGAATGACTGGTCTCAAGTCCTTAATGCTACTCCATTTCCCACTCTTTTTCGCTGTGCTAGACCAGTGAACAATTTCTTTTTTCTCCTCAAACTTTTTATCCCAGGTCCATATCATCACACTCTGCTGATGACCTAGTATTTCAGAGAAAATAGAAGCAGGGAAGAATCAAAAGAGAACTTCCACAAGCTCCCACATTTGTCAGTGCACTTGCAAATATGTATCAGAATCTGCCTTTCCCTTGGTTGTTATGGAATAACACTTTATCCTTGTTTTTATGCCAACCCATTTCCATTCCAGTAAAGTTCCTTTAAAATCCTATATTTACTCATTATCCAGAATTCTCCCAAACTCTTTTGAACCCATTCCGATCAGGCCTTTGCTCCTGTCAATTCACTGAAACAGCTGTTGTCATAGGCAACAGGGACCTCCAGGTTGCAAAATGTAATGATTGCTTTACAACCTGACTTTACAGCAATATAATTTATCACCCTCTTCTTCTTGGAACTGCTTTCCTAGTTAGGTTATAAGACACCATCCTCTTGCCTGTCTTTCCAAATGACTGCTTATTTCAGTCCCATTGGCTGGTTCTGGAGAGCCATGGTCAAAGACCTCTTCTCATTTTTGTCAACTTCCACTTCCTAGGTGAGTTTATTTAATCTCATGGCTTTAAATACCACGCATTTTTGGGTGGCTCTTATATAAATACATCCTTTCCAGACCTCTTTTCCCTAAGTCTCTCTCCACTTTGATCTCTAACAGGCATTCAAATTCAAATGCCAAAACAAATCCTCAACATCTCTATTCTACTTCCTCCTTCTGCAGTCTTTCCCTTCTCAGTAGATACCAATTCATTTTACCTTACACCAGTAATGTTACCAGTTCAGAGCAAACACTTCATCATGTAGGACAGCAATTCAAGAGCTCAAGGAATTATCTACCTACTGATTCCATTGTATTTAATAGACCAACTTTCAATGCTGTATAACTCTGTTTATTGCTGGGTAATGGATATCATAAGACAAGTGAAAGTAGTAAGTGGTCTATGTGTGTAGTTATGATAAAACACTTATTTGAAAACACAAACTTCAATTGATAGGTTTGGAGACAATTTGAGCATAACATAAATTATTGTTTCTGTAGTTATGGTATGAGAAAGACTAGGTGAATGCATAAAACTGCACTCAGCTGAACTAAACCACTTAGGAATAAACAAAACACACCCACTCACAAAAACACTGACACCTACCAGCTGTCTCATGTCACTGTGTGTATTGTGAACCACAACCATCCACATCTGGTGCAATAATGATCTACTCAGCTTTAGATAATCCTCATCACTCCATTTCACAATAACTCACATGCTACATTCCTATCATCATTCACTCCTAAGAAAATCTCAGGAGTTTATTGTAGTATAAGTTTTTTTTAAGACTATTTGACAGGTGTAAAATGATGCTACTGTTTTTATTAGATTTATTTTTTTAAATATGTCACTGTTACAGTTGTGCTTCTAGCCCTATTTTTTCCATAAATCTAGTAATTTTATTGTATAATTTTGCATATTATGGCAATTTTTAGGAGCACATATGTCTTGTTAGAGAAAAACTGACTGTACAGCTTAGTGTGGGAGAGAGATTCCCACAAACGTGAAGATAAGTCAGATATGTAAAGCTGAGAAATGGACAATTTCCATTAAAAAATGTGGTAATAAGAGCTGAGAATTGAAGCAAGAAATAGGACCCTGTATCAATGAATTGACTATTTGCTATGTCCTAGATACTATATTAGATATTTTAAACTTATTATTTCATGGGAGAATGCTCATGGTAATGTCAGAATGGCAGGACAAACATCACAGAGTAAATGAGGAAGGGCTTAAAGGAGACAGTTTTAATTACAGATTATTAGAGATACTAGAGTCATGTAGTCCTTATAAGATATTTGAACTCTGCCAGTATTATGGCTTCTTGGACAAGGATGAATAAGTAAATAAATGCATAAATATAATATTCCCAGGAATTCTCTCTTCAAGCAGCTTACATTTGTGAAAATTAAGACACATTCATAAAATAGTGCTAGTGGTGATATGTTATAAATTCCAAATATGTTCAATGAGTTCTTTGAAGTTGGGACAATGAGAGAAGGCTTTTTGGAGCTGGTGTTGATTTTAATAGTTCTTAAAATTAGTTTAAGTATAGATAGAAAAGAAAGAGAAGTCATATTCAGAGGAAGGAAGATCATAGGCAGTGGGAGAGGGCAGAATATATTTGATAAGTGAGACATGGTTTCAAGAACAAGGAAATGCAAATAGAAGAGAAAGCAAGCAAGCAATAAACCAAAAGCACCAAGTTAGCAAGACAAATTAATGATGTGCTTAGAAAAGTGTTTTCAGTAGACTAGTGAGATGGAAGTCGATGGTCAGCTAAATAAAATGATGGTGTTGAGGAAATAGAAGCAGTGGTGTTCATACCTTTCTTTTATGAAAGTTTATGGAGAAGGTACTGCAGTAGATCAAGAGTTCAAAATATTTAAGCAAACATATTCAAGAGATGTATGGTCATGCTTGAAGACATTTTTGAAAAAGTATATAAAATCTTAATATATATATATATATATATTTGATATAGGAATAAATAATACTATGGATCAAGAGTATTTCTTTTACTGCCTGTCTCTGAACTATTTTCCATTACTTTTTCTGTTTTCTCTCATTTATAAATTTTGATTTCCTCTCTTCTCTCATTCAGAGAATAAAAAGTGTGTATTTTAACTCAAAATCTGTAACATTTCATTTTTAAAATTACAAATATGCTTAATAGTTTTTATTTAAAATGTATTTATTAATTTTCTTCTGCCTAAGATATTTTACTCTGAAAGTGTTTTTAATCAATTTTGTCATATTCAATTGTGTTCCCCTAACCACAAACACTTTTTTTCTGATATAGTAATCAAAAATATGGTTTAATAAAAGGAATCCCTATCAATGAAAATGGTATTTAATGATAATCTTCCTGTGTAGCCAGTAAGAATTTAACTGTCATTAATATTCTTAAGGAACATTAAATAATACATGTAATTAGTCTTAATATAATCTTATAAATTGATATAGAAACTCAAGTAAAATTATTTAAAAATTCCTTTATAAAGAATTTTATTATAGTGCTATATAAAATGGTATAAAATGATAAACTCCAAATAGGGAATAGTAAAATAAGTCCATCTAAACTATGAAATATGAATCAGTAATTTAAAAATGTCTTAATATCTTTATTATGAGGGAATTACAATTATTTGTAATGTGAGTTCAATAGCACGAAAATTATATATGGGAGAAATGTGTCAAAATTTAGCAGTTTTTGTTTTGTTTTGCATTTATGGCTTTGAAGATGATTTGAACTTTCCTTTTTGTACCTGCCTACAATTTCCAAATTCTCTGTTATAATCGTAAATTATTTCTGTAATTGGAGAAAAATGTTTAATATTTAAAAATGATAAAAACACAATAACATCAAAATTATAGAATTACAAGAGAGAAAGTTAATTCAGTCTCAAAGAAAGTTTATACATAGACATGACAATGTGACATTTTTCACTGTAATCTCCTAATAGGGAGGGAAACTACAAGTACAGCTAAGCCAGCATTTAAGCCTCAATGTGCAACCTTGGAAGATGCTGGTGATACAAACAAAGGAGAAATTTATTTTTTGGACTAGGCATTAGGAGTTTTTAAAAATAGGATTTAGGTTTGCTACTGAAAGCATTTTGCTACCAGATGCTTCTCTTTAGTTTGTATAAGAACTATGGTTGCTCATCTCTGAAAAATTAACTACCATTTGGCTAGCGTGCAAATGCTAAATCAAACACCTGCTTTCAAGACATGCACAGTTGATAGTCAGCCGACTCTAATCCATCTGATGCTACATGTTGCATTCTGTGAGGAGGTAATACCTCAAAGCACCTCTTCCTCCAAATGACTAGAGAACATGGAGTTTCTCTTTTATTCTTTACTTTTCCTTTTTAGAATGCAACCTCTGAATGTTTACTTTTTTTGTAGTTCTTATGTTTAACACCATTTCGTGCTATTTTTTTTTTTATCTTGAATTACTTTCAATGAGAATATATCCTACCATAGGTAGCAACAATTTTTCTGGTGAGTTTATCCTGAGAAATATCTATATACCTTTCAGGTGTAAACCTTTGCAAGGGTATATCCCAGATAGGTTTTGGTAAGATCTCTACTTTGCTTTAGGAGATAAAATAGATAGATAGATGATAGATAGATAGATAGATAGATAGATAGATAGATAGATAGATAGAATTGTAGACTGTATGTATACACATACACACATACTTCAAATCACAGTTATAAAAGGTTTATTTTTTACCTTAAGTGAGTTGCATTTCAGGAGTTTGAAAAAAAAATGTGATGTGTGTTTAAGTATGAAGCAACAAGTGACTTTTCCATTCATCAAAAGTTTGTTGAAAGCGTGGTTTACCAGAACACAAGAACCTGTGGAGCAGACAAAGATTAATTATACCTGTACTCATGCAGCAATGTTTGTGTTCCAAACAAATTATATTTGCTTGTGTTTAAACGATGCATAAATCTGATGCGTGCAGATGAACGTGTGTTCAGGATGGGTGAGCACACTTGTTTGAATGTCATATTTATCCCTGTATTTTGTCAGGAAATTAACTTCTTTGGAGTTTGTGCTTGAGCTGAGCATATGGTTGTTGATCTCTGGAGATGACAGCCTATCTGAGCAATAGCTCCTTATGGCTTCAGCTCTCCTCGGCTGGCAGATGCTTTGGGCTTTTCTACAATTAAGTGGAGATCATCACTGTTTTCTTTGAGCACTGCTGTGCCTTGTACTCTGAAGTGTTTTGTTAATCACTGTCTGCCTTCGACAGAAGCTGCCAAAGCTCTCATTAAGTTTGAATTTTGAGATGTCATGCTCGAATGATGGAATTTCATCCTTTTTCTGCATGAATGGAATTGGCTATGGAAAGGTGCCAGGAAAAAAAAATCGTGTCACTAAAGTACACTTGCTTTATATTTTGGGGATGAAACAAAAGGCAGCTGGGAAAGGAGGGTTTCTAATAATTTGTCAACTCTGGAGCATATAGTTCCCTGGGTGATGAAATGTGGGGCTGCTCACCCCCATTAACAGGAATGGTTCCTAACTGCATATATCAACTATCAGTCATATCCTTGTTCAAAAAGTAAATTTTAAATCCCTTCTCTTATTTGCCCCAAGACCTTCCATGGCACTGAAATAGAAAGTAGTATGCAAGTTGAAAAGAGCAAAGCAATTTCTTTAATAACATGTGTGTTTAATCGGAGCAGGAGAAGTATTTGATAGTAAAGAGGGGGGAAAGCCACCTTTGTCCTTCAAAATAATTGCTTGAAGTTGTATAGAGACTGAAGCTAAATGCATCTGTTGATTGTTTAATGATTTGCTGCAGGAAACCAAGTGTTATGGGAAATATGGTTTGAAAAGACATTACCCATTTCTCTTGGTGAATCTAATTGTTTCAGTTGAATTAGTGAAAGTAGGAAGTAAGACTTGAAGAAAAAATACTTAGAGTAATTAGCTCTAATGCCTAATCACTGGAATCGTAAAGCATTTTAAAATGTATTAAATTGACCTATGAAGTCCTATACTTGCAAAAACTGACATTGCCTAATTGTTAACAAACTTCAAAAGCAGCATTGCTTTTGTGTCTGCTTTGTCTGTGGCTCAGTTTATTTTAATCAACAACATCTGTGATGTATATTTTGTTGAAATGATTTAATGTTACAAACAAAACAAAATTCACACCTGTTTATAGCAGGAAGAAGATTGGCTAGCATCCTTGCAGCCTTCTTACTTCTATGTGACACAACTTGCCTTTTCCATCAGGCAAGGAATAGATTTCATAGCACAGTGCTAAACTGATTTCATGCTCACTCCTTTTAGACTATTTTAATGAATTGCATGTTGAAAGTGCCTGAGTGAAATGTTGATTGAGAATTCTGAGGCAAAATATTAATTTTTTATGGCTCCATAATGGCAAGAAAATTATTATTAGTTTTTATACCCTAGAAACAATTATGAAACACACTTTAGGCAACTTGCACTATACTAGCAAATGAGAACCCTATAATCTGAGATAGAAATTAGAGGGAAACAGACTGGTTTATGTGCATATTTATAAATTCCACTTTTAAATTCTTTCCCATGTTTAGACAAAAGTCAGGGTCACTCATATCACATATTTTGACTCATCAGTGAGATACTCCTATTGCCCCAAATCTCTCCTCTAGCTAGGTTTAAATAACTACGTTTGGGATAAAAAAAAAAGTTACCTTAGAAATCAATTTTTTTTTCTGTAGACTGTAAGACTATAGACTGCTTATAGATTTAGGACATCCAGGCTACAGGAATGCCACAAAACTTTTCAAACTTCATTAACTAGCCATGTACATGGGACTTGGTGTCAAGATAGCTTGTTTGTAACTTTAAGTGCACTTTTTTCCAATAAATAAAAGTAGTAATTCCTCATTTTAGAAAATACAAGAGTAAATAAACAAAACCAAAACACAAGAAAAAACAAAATACCATTACTCAGAGAAAACTATTCAAAGATGTTGATCCCTTATTTATGCTTTTTGTTTTGTATAATTGTGACCATTTTAATTTTTATATATTAAATTTCCTGCCTTCCATTTCACACTGTATAAAATATTTCATGAATTTACGACTCTAAAGTATCTTTTATATATGTATAGTTTTTACATATATGTTATAGTAGTTATAATATATGTAATTTTAAAAATTCTGGTATTGTGAATATTTAGTCTTTTTCTAGTATTTTACTGCTCTAGGTAAAGATACCCTAAATATTTTTGCATATTGAACTTTGTCTAAATTTGATATTATTTTCTTATTTAGTCTTTGAGAAATTTTGCTACTGCCTAAAGGGCATGAGAGTTGTTGAAGTTATCCTAATTCCTTATTTGGAAGTTAACTTAAATCATGATAGACATCCTCTTTTTTCATAAATAGTAGAATCATATCTCATCGGATTTCTGATTGGGAGGGTGACAATATTTTAAAGTTTATTTTACTTTATTACACATACATTATAAAATGGAGAAAGCAATATTTTGATAAGCCATTCTGGGACAAAATCTAGAAAACGATGCTGAGATACATATGTGTTGCCATTCCAACCTCTTAAGTGTTAGCAGAGAAGGCAGAAAGCCTTTCCTACTGAGGCCACGTTGTTATCTGAGAATAACATTTTTATCATCTCAGTGCCTCTCCTCCTTCTCCCTCCACAGGTGTTCCCCAGATTTCCCTCCTTGACCATTAAGACAATGGCTTTGAGACCTCACTGAAGAATTTTTTTAAAAAATATACTTCAAAATAATGCAAATATTTACATTTTTTTGTTTATCTAGTTCATAAGGTCTTTATGAGGATGAAAGTAGATAAGCCATGTTAAGCATTTGACAGTCTCTAGGACATAACAACTGGTTTATAAAACATGGATTTTTTTCTCTTATTAATAAGTTGTCAGAGCAGTGATATAACTCTACTAAACCTGCAATATGTAATAAATTTCTAATATATATTAAAAGTACACTGGCTGGGGGAGAGAAAAAATTTAAATTTAGAAAGCTTCCTTAGAGAGAAGCTTCCCATCATTTAAACACATGGCTATCTAGATACATGCTAAAGTTCTGGAGAAATTTTCTGGAGTATACATCTCTAAAACAGATATTAAGGATTATGATAAAAATTTTATTATTTGGAAAGAAGGAAAAATAGATTTTAAGATAGATTGCTGTCTATATACTTAAGTTTCTGTTTTTTTTTAATGGTACATTTTTATTGTCAAAAATAATTTTATGAAAAACTAGTGGCCTGGTGCACAAAATTCGTGCATGAAGGCGGGGGGGGGGGGGTTCCCTCAGCCCAGCCTGCATCCTCTCCAATCAGAAACCCCTTTGGGGATGTCTGACTGTTGGCACTCTGACTGTTGGCAGTCGGACATCCCTCTTGCAGCTCCTAACTGCTCACTGGCCTGCCTGCCTGATTTCCCTTAATCACTTCTGCCTGCCTGACCAACCCTAACCACTTCTGCCTGCCTACCTGATCGCCTCCTAACTGCTCCCCTACCAGCCTAATCGCCCCTAAGTGCTTCCCTGCTGGCCTGATTACCCCTAACTGCCTCTTCCTTGCCCCACACCTGGGACCCAGGCTTCCCTTCCTCTGGCCAGCTATAGGCACCCAGGACCTGGGCCAGCTTCATTTAGGCTGGCCACAGCCACGGGCAGCCAAAGGTACCTAAGACCACAGGGCTTGCGGCTTGTCCCTCTCCTGGGCCAGAGAGGCAGGCACAGCTGTTGGCATCTGGAACTGTGGAGTAGGTGGCTTGTTCCTCTTCCAGTCCGTAGCCTGTCTGGTCCCCATTCCTCCTCTCCTCAGTGTTGAGTGTCTGAGCCGTTATGGCATGATATGCGTGAAGGTGTGATGAATATTTGCATATTAGCTCTTCATTATTAGGATTTTACCTTGTCACAGTCTATCTTCAAGTGGATTTTTTACTACTTCACATCTTGTATAGAAACTTCACTGTAACAAAATTTCATTTTTCCCAGGCAATCTTTGTGCTATTGTTGTCATGTATTTTACTTGCACAGATGTTATAAAACTGACATTACATTATTATTTATTTAAATAGTTACGGTAATTACCTTTAAATATATTTCAATAATAAGAAACTTGTATTATATTTTTTCCTATGCATATAATGTCTTTGGTGTTGCCTACACATAGGTGGGAGCTTTTATTTACCGGCTTCCTTAGCACCGTGGGCCCATAGGTTTCCCAGGTATCGGCTTGAGAGTTCTTCCTGAGTCAGACAGCCCAAGGCCTGGGGCTTGCTTTTGCCTCTGAGCTCACTTCTCTGTCTCCTAGATTTCTGGATGTTACAGGGTGGGAGGCCCAGGGTCAGAACCAGCGCTGGGGACAGTGAACAGGGCTCCTTCAACCAGTGCTTGGGTCCAGTGGCCAGGCTGAATGAAGCTCTGGATCCTGGGTCACAGTGTGCCCACGGACCCAGACCATTATTGTCCCATAAGGGTGGGCAGTGAGCCCAGCTCCAGGGTCCTGTTCTGAGGGGAACTCTGGTCCCTTTACCCCAGGAATGGGGCCACACACGCCTGGGAGTCCAGGCCTGGGTCTGCAGATGGTCTGGGTCCAGTGCCTTTCTAGTCCAGAGACATCCCCGCCACTTGTGTGTTAGCTCTCACCTTTCTCACTTCCTTTCCTGCACTCCCTGCCTCTGCTCTGCACACAGGGCAGGCTGGGTTGTGTGGCTCAGTGTCCTTTGTCTCAGGGGCTGTGTCTTGGCTCCTCTCCTGCCTCCATGGCTGGGCTTCGCACTGGAGTCCAGGAGCTCTGGGAGGCAGGAGCTGGGACACTCCCCTCTACTGCCCTCCCCAGTCTCAGGACCCAGCTTAGACTTGGCAAGTATCACCATCTGCAGGTGGCATCATTTGGCAAGCCCAGCCAGGCACAGTGGAGAGTTGATGAGCTGTGGGCAGAGATATACCTGGATTCAACTCCTGACCCCACCACTCTGCAGCCAAGGGACCTCAGGCACATATCTCACCTACTGCTCTGTGGCTCAGGGGGTGTTCATGTTCACAGGGCGCCTGGCTCACCCCTTCCATGTCCTCGCCTCCCTCAGCCAGGCCCTGCGCACTATGGGCACCATGGCAGGGTCCACCGATCCATCCGATGGGGCCCTGCCCACAGCCCCGCCCGGCCTAACCCCTGGACCAGGAAGAGCCCCTCAGGGAGAGGTCTTTCCTGGCCCTGGGCACCGTGGGCGCCATGGCAGGGCCTCACGATCCATCCCTGTGATTGGCTTGTGGGTGTGGCTTATTGGGTATAGTGAAGGTATGCTCAATTTGCATATTACGCTTTTATTAGATAGGATAACTTTTACTTTTTAAAAAAAATATATTTTATTGATTTTTCACAGAGAGGAAGGGAGAGGGATAGGAAGTCAGAAACATCGATTAGAGAGAGACATCAACCAGCCGCCTCTTGCACGCCCCCTACTGGGGATGTGCCCACAGCCAAGGTACATGCCCTTGCCGGAATTAAACCCGGGACCCTTCAGTCCGCAGTCCAACACTCTATCCACTGAGCCAAACCGGTCTCAGCAGATAGGATAACTTTTGAAAAACACGTAGATTTATTTAAAATTTAAACTGATGTAAAATGCACTCATATTTTAAAGACACATGTATTCTTGAGTATTTCAGAATAATCTATCTATAATAATAAAAGTGTAATATGCAAATCGACTGACTGGCCAAACAGTGAAATGACTGTCTATACAACCTTCCAAATGACATTCTGGATGAAGTCAGTCATGCCTGCCAGGGCCTACTCTTGCAAAAATTTTGTGCATCAGGCCTCTAGTTTTAAAAATAAAATTTTTATTTGAGGAAAGATTATTAGGCAGACTGGATTATCTGTGGCCTGTTTAAAATAGTTATGTCTCCTTGTCTCTAAAATGAGAACATAACGTTGGATGGCAATTGTTTAAGAAAATAATTCTTTGTTCTGAAATTAGTAATATTTAAATTGATTATATATATGTACATACATATCAGTACAAATGTCTATAATATATATTATCTCAAATATTAATTCATAGTGCATCCTTCTGTATTAATCTTCTCAAAATATACTTAACTAGAGGCCCAGTGTACAAAATTCTTCCCTCATCCTGGCCTGCACCCTCTCACAATCAGGGACCCCTCAGGCGATGTCCAACTGCCTATTTTCTTCTGACTACTTTTAAGATGTTCTCTGCCTCTGTTCGTTTTGTATTTTCTCTCTAATGCATCCAGGTATTAATTTTCTTTCTCCTTGCAGTCCTTACAGTCTGAGACCCCTTGGAGAATGTCCGACTCTGGGTTTAGGCCTGATCCCTGCAGTGTGCTGTGCCACCGGCACTCACCCTAGCCTGCTGTGCCTGCTGCTGCTGCATGACAGTGCGGCCACGGAGTCAGGAGAGGCTCCAGCTGCCACGAAGGTATAGTCAAATTTGCATATTGCTCTTTTATTAGATAAGACCAGAGGCCTGATGGACAAAATTTGTGCAAGGGGTTAAGCCCCTGCCACTATGGTAGCTGCCTCAGCCCCCAACTGCTGTGGTGCCTGGAGCCTTTACCATATCTGCCTCCTCTTCCTGGGCCCATGCTGCCTCAGCTTCATCCTGTAGGTCATCTGATCTAATTAGTATATTATGCTTTTATTATTATAGATAGAGGCCTGGTGCTTGATATATGTGCATGTGTAGGGTTCCTCGATTTGGCTAGTGATCAGGTCCGATCTGTAGGGAGAGCAGTGGGGTGATTGTTGGGTCCCTGCTGGCACCTGTCTTGGATAGCCTGGTGCCACCCACTCACTGGCCTCACACCCTCTGTGGGAGGTAACTGGCAAGGCAATTGGGGGGTGATGCTGGTCTGCTCTCTGGTCGGTCCCACTTCCCTCCACAGCTGCAGTTAGCCTCCCTTTGCAGGGTGACTGGTAGGGTTATCTGGGGGGACTCCACTGGCACCTGCCTTGGCTGGTCTGGGTCCTGCAGGACTGAGGAAAGCTCCTACATTGAGTGTCTGCCCATGGTGGTCAGTGCACATCATAGCGACTAGTCAATCTACTGGTTATTCTGCTGTTGCTTGATTTGCATATTAGTCTTTTATTATATAGGATTATCAATAGGTGATTTTTAAGCTAATACTAAGCAAATTATTACCATCATCACATAGTATACATAGTATAAATGGAAATGGAAATGAGTTAAAATACCAATATTTTGAATAAAATTAACTCCTACTATTTTAAAGATAATGAAAAGAAATATTTGCGTATTTCAGTAGGTGTATTTTAAAAATATTCTTCTTCTAACAGAATTACTTTGTGCTTTACTCATGTATATTGTTACAAACCAGATCAGGGTGTTCTCTCTTTATAATGCTTCCCAGAACTATGCTTTTCATAACCAGGGAAATTGAGTGTACTCTCTAAAGATCTCTACATAATTATCTTCCTTCAAAACAAGCCTGAGTTTTGAGTGTTGAGAATACAAAGCACATCCCATTTTTTATAGATACTTGGACTGATGGATAAGGCTTATTATTATTTTTTTAATCTGTGTCTTAAGGACATGATCTCTCTCTCCCTGAATTATTTTTTAGAACAGGTTGATGCATTTGTGACAATTGATGAACCTACATTATCCCTATCATCATCACCCAAAGTCTGTAGTTTACCTTAGGGTTCACTCTTGTAATTCTATGGGTTTGGACAAATATATAATGACATGTACCCATCATTACAGTATCATACAGAGTATTTTCACTGCTCTCTGTTTTTAAATGTGTGTGTGTTTGTTGTCACAAGTATGGATTAAGGTAAATTTCATTTTGCTTTTATTCATTTTTTAAAACATGTCTTCTCTGATCTAAATGATTCTCTTCTTTCCTATATATTGTCTTACGTGGGCTCCTGGAATCACTTCTCCATTCTGCCTTTCTTTCTTTCTTCCATTTGCACAATGGCAATAAAAATTAATGTGCTTTTATCTTTTGCTTTCTAGAAAACTTAACCTTAACCCTTTTCATTAAATGTCTAAAGAGAAATAAGTATGTTCTGTAAGAAAATGTAATGAGAAACACTTGGTTGATATTTGGCTTCTGATTTTCAAAAATATTATGAGTTTGGTTGCTAGCCTTACTATCTTGAGGGGAAGTTTTCTTAATTCCCTCTTTTTGATTTAGTTTTTATTCTGGAAGATTCAAATACTGAATCATAGAATTCAAATACTATGTATCAGGGCATGCATTAGGAGCCCTTCATGAGCTCTGGTGTTCTGAGTATCTCTGAGTGGCTGTGAGTTCATGTATTCTTCTAAATTCTCCTATCCGACTATTACAGGACTTGTTCTTGCTTGAACCCTGCCCTCTCTACAATGTTGGGAACTTAGTCCAAGTTCCTCCTTTGTCCTCTGCTCACTAGTAACAGGTATGGGTTTGAGCCCCTCTGCCTGGGGCTGGACCTCCTAGGACGCCGGGTCTTAGAGAAGCCATGAGAGGTGTGGGTGTACAAGAATGAATCTTTATTGCCTCACTGCCTCATATCGTAGCGGTATCTGAGCTTTCCAGCTCAGCAGCCTCTCCTCTCTCTCCTGCCCACCTCTTTCTCTAGCAGACTTCTTCACACACTTCATCCTAGCTGCTCTCCATACTCCAGCAGACTTCTTCTCACTCCTGTCTCAGCCAACTAGGCTGGTCAGTAACCTACTTTTATACCATTTAGACAAAGAAGGCTTCATGCCAATAGTTACGTCAGTCATATTGGCTACTGAAGGGCACAGTGCACTTTGTGTCCTTGCACCCGTGCCTGGTATCTTGACCTGATTAGGATTCCCAGGATCAGAGTCCTTGAACATCCCATTTAGGCACATGCCCAGAGTGGCCTCTGGTCATTCTGGTGTATTGATAACAAGGCATGTGTGCTCCCACCACCTTGACTATCGAGGGACCTGGCATGGTTTCCACACAAGTCATATAATTCATCTAATACATAAAAAAGTATTCTTTACTAGTTATTGTTCCCCAGGGAGTTGGAGTTAAAAAGAGGGAGGATATTATAGAGTAGAAATTTCTTCTTTTCCGGCACAGGATTATTCAAAACTGTGAAGAATAGAAACAGAGTAAAAGAATCAGCCAGCCTGTCTCTTGTCTTAGATGTAGAGAGGCGAAGAGGGCTTCAATAGATGTGAGGAGAGGGAGGCAGTGGCTCAGTTACATCAACATGGCAGTTCTTTGTGGTCAGGTAATAAGATGCTCTGGCTTAGTTAGTGGGACATAGACAAACCAAGAACCAGATAGCAATAAGTCTAGCGAGATTTCCAGAGGAGGTAGGGTGAATCAGATTATTGTTCCTAATATGGCAGTAGTTTCTGTTAAAGAAGTATATTCATGCCTTCTAATATGTGGATTATTCACCTCACCTCTATTGATTTTTGACTTGGCCATATAATATATATATATTTTTTTGGTCAATGGGCTAGGCAGAAGTGACAAATGCTACTTTGAGCCTTGGTCTGAAAAAGCCTGGCGTATTTCCATTCACTCCTATTGCTCTTCATCTATCCATCATGAAAAGATTCTACACTAGCGAGTGATGATTTTAAGAATAATAATAATTATAGCAATAATAAAACACATGGAAAAAGACATGAATCAAACTTGTAGCCCGAACAAGAAAGTAAATGTTTGTTTTTGTGGGACACTGAAAGGTGGGGGAGGCATATGTTAAGCAACATTATCACAGGAGAAACATGACTCTTAAGGGGGGTCTGGTGAAGGATCTCACTATGGGATGCTTACAAATTAGATCTTTCAAGGTTAAATGAGAGAATTCTTGCAGCACCAGCATGAGCTTCCTTGTGCCTTGACATTTAGGTGGCCTCATTGTAGGGGAATGCTGCCTCTTCACGGAGACTAGAGGTCAGATTGGGTTATGCCATCAGAGTCTTCCCCTCCAAGGCAAGCAGCACGTATGTACATTTAGAGATGGGCAGAGACAGTGGACATTTCCCCCAAGGGCCTGACACTTGCCTGCTCCCATTAGGTCCCAGACACTTCTGCCACTCCTGGACTTAATCTTACAAAGAAAAACATGGGTGGAGAGGCGGAGAGACTGAAAATTGTTACTCGAGACAATAAGTGGTCCTTATATAGAAAAGATAAACCATGACTTAGTTTAGGCTTTAAAACTAGCCTCTTTATTTCTTGTTTATTTTTTTCCTAATATCCAGGAATTAAGACATTAGGAAGAACAGAGTGATTCTAGACTAAGAAATTTTTTCTTTATACCATTCATTGACTTGTAAATTGAACTAAAACTAGTGAAGATGGTTTACAAAGGTTTCAAGAGGAAGTGAGATATAGGCAGAAGTATAAAAGAGAGGGATGGGAAGAGAGAAAGTGTGGCAAAAGGAGATTGGAACGGATCTCAATTTTATCTCTTTTTATCTGCATTTGGTACTTGGTGTGCCCTGTGGTTGTTTGTGAATAAGGAAAATAATTCAAAGCCTAAGAGTTTAGTTTTTTAATTCAAGAGTAATCAGTATCATAACTAATATCTTCATGTATAATGGGAAATTTTTACTTTTGTGCTTATTTTGTAAGAGTGTAGAGCAAAGTAAGATCATACAGATGGGTATAATTTTGTTTTAATTTAAGGTTCCTGTATGTTTTTAATAACACTTTTCTAGATAAACTATTCCCATGGATTTTAAAAGGAAAAAAAAACAGGCATTGTAACCTTATTAATTTTCTTAGAAATCACTACCAATGGAACCTTTTGTACTTTGAGTATACTGTTCTTGCTAGCTAAATATCTAATAATTCAGCTACCACCATTCTAATTATTTCTGTTTACTTTAGCTGAATCACAGCGGATATTTATATACTTTTGAAATTTGTAAAATATGCGTGCTGATAGAAATAAGCATATATTTTAAAATTGTATCTTTTGCATTTTTTCTTAAAATCAACAATACCTATTTGTTGATTGGGTGTGGATGTATTGTATACTTTTCGTACTTGCAAAATTATTGACTCTCACTATATCATGTTATATATTCAGATGTCATATGATCTTAACTTATTACAAACATCTAGGGTGGGCAATGGAGTTGTCCTGTTCCTATAGATTGCAAAACTAAAGCATAAGGGACTGAATTCATTTATTTCAAGACCATTCATTTGCAGTCCATCTCTGCTAACTTTAGAAAAGTCACAAGAGAAATTCATTTATTTTTATTAAAAATGACAAATCTTAAAATATATTGTCTTTATGGTTTTTAGGATTCACCTCTTTCATGCCATATATATATATATATATATATATATATATAATTAATTTTTACAGAGTGGAAGGGAGAGGGATAGAAAGTCAGAAACATCGATGAGAGAGAGACATCGATCAGCTGCCTCTTGCACGCCCCCTACTGGGGATGTACCCGCAGCCAAGGTACATGCCCTTGCTGCAATCAAACCCGGGACCCTTCAGTCCGCAGTCCGACGCTCTATCCACTGAGTCAAACCCGTCTCGGCCTTACATGCTTTTCATACTTCAGTGAAATATTTCTCTTCAGGTAATAGTGAAAGCAGGAGCTTGAACCAGATAAGAAATAGAAGGGATTCTTCTCTGGCAAGATGGTGCACATATTTGAAGATTCTAAATTCTGTGCAGATTTTTAGTAAGATGTTTTTACCACTTCCATGTTTTGAAAACTTAATAGATAAATATCCTGGACATTGCATCTATCCATTGATGTTATAGCGCTACTGCCCATAATGCTGCAATGATTTACAGAACTATTCCTGCAGATACATCCTGGAAGGTAAAGTTCCACTTGCTTTTAGTTCTTCAATAAGCATATTAAATTGCAAGGCTTTTCAACATCAGTGTATTTTCTGGCCTTGATCACAAGTCAAAATTTCTTATCAAGACATCATTTTATTACTTGGAATTATTTTTAACAAAGAATTATTTTTAAATATCCTGAATTGATAAATAGCCTTCCTATTTTTTAAAAAATACTTTATTTACACCTTTTTCTTGAAAATAAAATATTAAAGCACATCTTTTAAAACACAAAATCGCCATCCAAAAAGGTACCATTAAAGTAAGATTAGTAGCTCTTTGTGAACCCATTTTTCTTTGGAAATCCATATGTACTGCAATTCTTTGGGGTCAGTTTCTGAAATGTTATATCAGCTCCATATTGTAAAACTCACTTTTTAAAAATTTCTCTTTAAAAATTGCTCTCCAGATTCTTTGGTCACTCAAGATGTATTCATGTTTGTCACATAGTTTTGTCTCTCAGGCTTGGAGTCCCCACAAGAAGCATAGTACCCTGCCCTGCAAAATGAGGGAGCGCCACTGCAGGCACTACATGTGGGCGGTACCCAGTCTTTGATGCTAATTTTTTTCCAGTGCCTTATTAGGTTATATTAAAAATATTCGTCCTAAGGTGGTTCCTTTAATTTGCTATCAAGTCAAAGTAAATAATGGAGAATATTCACAAATGATTTTAAAGAATTTAAACATTAGATTTTGCCAATGTTTTACAGAGTTGAATACATTTTTTTTATTAACCTATGAAAGGCTTACATGAATTAGCTACCATTAAGTAACTTCATCACTTATGACCACTACTAAATATTCAGAATGAGTTCATGTTGCCTTATGCTTTTAGTACTCTTAGGTAAAATGAAAAATGCCATTGAAATGTAAAAAAAAAACAAACAACAAAAACACCCAGAAATAAAACAATGTAACTTAAATATATCAACACAAGTAGTAAGATTAACCTAATATATCAAAACTTGAACATGTGTGTTTTATAGTCAGGCTCTAGATTTTAGCATAATTTAGCTTCTTTGCATTCTTGTAAATCATACTGACTTTCAGTGATATTGTTCTTTAGGTACATTTTTACAATATACCGTTTCACTCTTTGGCGTTTCCCAGAAGTAAATACCTTTCAGTTCCTTTGGAAATGATATGTAAAGGCAAATAAAGGCATAGATACACACACAAACACACACACACACACACACACACACACACACACACACACACACAGTAAATGGAACTTCTGAAATTCTGTCAAATGTTATAGGTTTGTTCATAGAAGAAAACTTGGGAGTCATGGAGAGTGACTTGACATCTACATGCCATGCCTTTAACTATTCTTTGGCCTATTTGTACCATCAGTATTTCATATATTTCCTTTACATGTAAAATGGGACATCTTAAATGTTATTTCTATACTATTTCTCTTGTACATCTTAAGAAGCATTTCAAAAGCTGTATTATTAATGTGTACATCTTTGAAACTTGCTTCAACTATGTATTCTGATAGAGGCATTCTCATTACTGCATATGAATTTAGGAAGTTTAACTGCCTTACAACTTAGTGTTTGTGTATGGGCACGAGTGTGTGTGTGTGTGTGTGTGTGTGTGTGTGTGTGTGTGTGCGCGCTCATGCACACACATAAAATGCACAGGTTTTCTCCTATGAACTATAATATTGAGTTGGTGAGATTTGTTTAGAAATCTCATACATAGATTATTGGTCAGATTGTAGAGATATTTGAAGCAGAAAAGATGTTAGCTCAGCATAATGAATGTCTGCCAGCCATTTTTATAATGACTTGCTGCAGTTTTTATTGTCTGACAAACCGTATGCTGTGCTGTACTGTGAGCTTTCTTGTTCGACATAATAACGAATGATGCAATGTATCCCTAGAAGTCAAGCTGGATGAAAAGAAGGCAGCAGAGTGCTGCTTCTGCCAATAGTTTGGTTGCTTTTTCTGTTGAAATTATTTTGCATGTGATAAATACACAATTACCATCATTTATAATGCATTGTTCATGATGTGTAGTAGAGACTGTATTCAGATACAGTGCTTTAAAATCCATTTATACACCTAAAATTTCTTTATACATATTAGATAAAACACCAGGTGTATCTGAACGTTTTGAAGTGAAAATATTTACTTACACTTAGAGAGTCATGAAATCATGACTTTTTTTGGTTTATTAACTTACTACTGAATTTCATATGACATAGGTAGGGTTTTTTTAATTTTCTTTTTAGGGAAAAAATATTTCAGGAGATAAAAGTGTCCACTTAGTTCATAGTTAAGCTCTATATTATATTAAAGTTTTAGAATGAGTATGACTAGTCATTTTCAATTTAGCATTTCCATACATAGAAAAAGATCTATGCATAGTTTTAATAATAATGTATTAATATAAGACCTATAAAGTACATTGGCAGGAGTCTTGTACAATAGAACTGCATGGTATGTATATTCACTTTGGTGATAAATGCTTCATTTCTTCTTCAGAGGATTATTAAAAGTGTTCTCTGGAGGAATAAAATGGTGGAAGTCACACATTTAATAGCTCAGGTACAAAGAGTCAGACTGTGCCAGTTGGCAAAAGTTAGCAGGAAGCTGTCACAATAAATGGCAGCAGCTGCTCATAGTTCTAAAGAGTATGTCCCAGTCAGAACTGAAAACTGATGGCATCTACATTAATACTACCTTAATGGCCCATCTGCTGCTCCATAGGGTCCCTAGCTGCTGTATGGAGTCATAGGCATTTGACAGGCAGTCTCTGTATGCCAGATGCACATTGTGCCAAATGTTTTAGGCTGCTTCATCTCGTTCTGATCTGTCAAATGCTCCCTACTCATTTATCAGGCAAGGAGTTATGAGGGTTTTTCTTTTCTACACATCATTTGCTTTCAGCATTGGGGCAGCTAAGAATTTGGAAGGCAAACTATTTTGGTTATTACTGTTTTTTTTCTAATTGACAATGCAAGGCAAAGTTGTCTGATACAGTGTATTGTAGTGAGTAGATTAACAAAGCTCTGTGACAAGCAAGCCCTGTGGAGAAATCAATTGAGGGAATTTTAAAGTGTGATGCTGCATAAATATGTCTCTGTGATTGTAATGGAAAAATAATATATATATTTCTTTAAAGCCTTATTAATTTGGCAAATATTATGAGAACTTGCTTTTAGGTTCTTGAGATACGAAAACACTAATATTTACACATCTTAAAATACTTTGACAGGATATGGAGGGTCAACATTTAAATACATCTCTTACCCTTATTTTTTCAAGTGAAATGAATTCATACACCAGAGCCTAACAAATATAAAGAAGTATGCATTTTGTAGCAGTTAATTAAATTGTGCAGAAGTAATATTGTTCAATGTTGAGGATAAGGTAGTATTTACTTTGAATATACTGAATGGTCAGGGCAGTGCAATCCATATATCATTAAGTAAATAACTATAGAAGAACTTTAGTTCTTAAATTTAATTTGTTCTGGAAATCTGTTTCAGAAGTGATTTGTTTGTGAATGGAATCATTTTTCCCATTAGAAATGATGTAAATTGAATTAATCTGTTCCAGACCCACAAATGATTCCCTGTTTTAACTTTACTCAGTTGCCTGTGATCATTGTTTCATTAGCACTTTCACACCCTTAGCAGCATCAGCACTCTTGACGGTCTCTTATGCTTTAAAATTGTGCTAATTATCTATTTCACCATGCCATACTCAGTAGCCATATCAGACTTCTAATAGACTTTACAGGTATTTTTTTTGGAATCTCTATCATTGTTCTCAAAATTTTCCTTTCCTCTTTGCTGCTATCACTAACCTTCTTAGGACCCATGGTGACTTATCCTACCTAATAATAGAGTAATATGCAAATTGACTGTGCCTCTGATCAAGCCACGCCCACAAGCCATGACCACAAGCCAATCGGGAGCATATAAACCCCAAACAAGATCGCTGCGGCCACTGAGACCAGGAGGGAGGCTTGGGTTTCCCTGGCAATGGAGGAAGCCAAGCTTTCCACCTGCCCTTGCTGGCCTAGGGCTCCATTCAGTGCTACAAAGTTTCAATTATAAAAGATACATAAATCCAACACAAATGGCAGCAGCAATGGAGCTGGAGAGAGCAGAGGTTAGAGTTGCCTGGGCGATGGAGGAAGCCAAGCTTCTGCTGCCCTAGTGCCTAGGCTTCCACTCTAGGCTACAAAGTTTCAATTATAGAATTTAAATAAACACAAACAGAAAGGGCTGTTTCCACAGAGCGAGTAGAAGGCTTGGCTCTGCTCCAGGCTACAAAGTTTCAATTGTAGAACATGAATTAATCCCAGATCCCAGGGCCTTCATTTGGGTCGCTGGGGGGCATGGCCAGCCTGCTAACCACCATAGGCCCATCGCCCAGGCCACCCCACACCCCAAGAGAACCCCCACCCTGATCCAAGACACCTTTCAGGGCAAAAAAGCTGGGCCCCACCCATGCATCAGGCCTCTATCCTATCTAATAAAAAAGTAATACACAGATTGGCCATCACTGTAACACACAAGAGGGCTACCCCCATGTGGTCAAAGATCCTGCCTCCATGTGGACAAAAGATGGCCAGCAAGGGAGGGCAGTTGGAGGTTCCAGGCCTGCAAGGGAGGGCACTTGAGGGTGGTCAAGCCTGCAGGGGAGGGCAGTTAGGGGTGATCAGGCTCGCAGAGGAGGGAAGTTGGGGGAAACCAGACTGGCAGGGGAGCAGTTAGACCTCAATCAGGCTGGCAGGCTATTGGTTAGTGGGTGATCAGGCTGGCAGGCAGAAGTAGTTAGGGGCAATCAGGAAGGCAGGCAGGTGAGCAGTTTGGAGCCAGCAGTCCTGGATTGTGAGAGGGATGTCTGAGTGCCCGTTTAGGTCCAATCCCAGTAGGAGAGGGTCTATCAATTGGAGAGAGTGTAGGCTGGACTGAGGGATACCCCCCATCCTCCCGTGCATGAATTTCGTGCACTGAGTCTCTAGTTGTATATATCCTATCTAATAAAAGAGTAACATGCAAATGTGACCGTACGTTGGCTCCTGATTGGCTATGCTACCAGCCAATCAGGAGCAGGAGGCATGACTGGGGGACGTGGCCACGGCTTGCCTGTACCCAAGTGAACACTTCCCTTCACTAACGCTTTGCTCCACGCCTGTGGGGAAGACGTTGCTTCACATCAGCGCAGGTGGGAACTAAGCACTTCAGGCCAACACCAGCTGGGAATGCTTCGCTTCACGCTGGCGGGGGCGGGGAACGAAGCAGGGACCATGCCTGTGCACAGGGTGTTTTCGAGGGCCTAGCGAGCCAGTGGGAGAGGCTCGGTTCTTGAGGCATCTGTGGTGCGGGGAGGGCTGGGCCAGGACAACACCATACTTTCAAAGAAAGTTGTTTCCCATTTAACTATCCTCTGATGAGTATCTTTAAAAAAGAAGTAAATATTCAGCCATTCTCACATCTTGAAAGTTAAGGTAATTCCTTAATATCACCTAACATCCACTATACGTTCAAATGTCTTTGTTTCAAAGATGCTTTTTACTGTTGGTTTGTCCCCTCCAGAGACTACCCAAGGTCTTATTTCAACCCTGACATTGGGCTGCTTCCCCCGACCATAAGTTCCCAACGCACTTCCAGCCAGAGTTAAAGGGGGCTTCTTCTGTTTTTAAGGCATTGCCACATCCAGTGCCTGCCAGGCCTCTGTGAAAACACTACTCCTTAGGTCTGGGGTGCTGGGAGTTGAAGCAGAGAGGCTGTGAGGCCCAGCTCACCCAGGATGCTGGCTCCCATCACCCCCTCCCAATTATCCTGGCCCAGCCTTCCCTATGCATACCTGCTCACGGAGAGCGTGAGGTTTTCGTGGCAGCTGGATGGGAGGCCGGCGGGGTGTGTGGCCACAGCACGAGGGAAAGGATGCCTACACCCTCCTCCAATCCAGAGGGCCTTGACAAGAGACCACAGCCACGCCCCCCACCTGACAGGGCTTGACAGGAAAACTGAAGGTGTGCTTCCCACCCTGTTGCTGGGCTCGGGTACCTCAAGCTGCTCCCCCCATCCCAGCTCCAGGCTGGGGGACCTCAGGTCATGCCTCCCACCTGGTCCGGCTTGACATAGGACTACAGGCCACACTCCCAACCTGGCAAGGCTTGACAGGGGACCTCAAGGTGCGCTTCCCATCCTGTTGCTGGGTTAGGGGACCTCAGACTATTCTTTCCACCCACCAGGGCTTGACAGGGGACCTAAGGCTGTGCCCCGACCTGGCAGGGCTTGACAGGGGACCTCAAGCTGCACCCCCACCCTGGCACCAGTTTGGGGGACCTCATACCATACCCTCTGCCCCAGCACCAGGCCAGGGGACCTGAGGCTGTGCCCCTCCTGCCTGGCTGGGCTTGACAGGGGACTTCAGGCTGTGCCCCCCACCCAGTGGGGCTTCACAGGGGACCTGAGCTTGTGCCCCTGTGCCAGTGAGGACTAACAGGGGACCTGAGTCTGCAACTCCCTCCCAGTGCTGGGCTGGGGGACTTGAGGTTGTGCTCCTCTGCCTGGTGGGGCTTGATGGGGGACCTCCGGCCATGCCTCCTAGCCAGCAGGGCTTGACAGGGGATCTCAGGTAATGTCTTCCACCTGGTGGGACTTCATGGGGGACCTCAGGCCATGCCCCCCATCCTGGTGCTGGGCCATGGGACCTGAGGACACACCCTGCTCTGGGTGGCTTGACAAAAGTGGGACTGGCGGGGTCTGGATCTACCCCAATGCGGGGGGGGGGGGGGGGCTAGGTCTGGATCTCACGTGATTTTGAGATACATGTGAGTGAGTGGGGGGACTTGACTCTGGGCCCCGTGGTGTTCCCCAGACTCTGACAGGAGGAAGGTATTCATATACATTTTACTAATTTTCTTTAGTCTGTGATACTTCTATTGTAGAGAAAGAGCAAATAGCAATATTAAATTATTTCCTTTAATTAATACCCTTTTAATGTGCACAAATTTCGTGCACCAGGCCACTAGTTTAATAATAAGCAGAAACAAAAGCAAAAAACAAACACACACACACACACACACACACACACACACACACACACAAACGAAAATATTCACAGCTCAATTTTCTGCAATGTTAACAGCTTGAGGGTTAGCAGTAAACTGACTCATCCTCCTGCATTCTTTCCCTTGTTTATCATTTGAGAGACACATTAGTGAGCATATGGGTATCAGCATGAAAAGTCTGGCTGGTCAAGAACCAAAGTTTTGTTTGACAACCAAGACATTTGTTTTTATGAACAACTTGGTTGAGAACTCAATTTTTTGAGATGTGAGATGTTTAAGAAATGAGGTTTGATTGTAATGACAAATTGAAAATATTTTTTTGAAAAAGTTCTCTAAAAAATAAGAATCAAGCATTGTTCTTGAGTTAAAAGATATTGACTTCCTCATTTTGGGGACCAATCACAGAATGGCTGCAAATATATACATTTCAGAACTACCGCCTTTTTCATAAAGGCAGTTGACAGATAAACCCTGTTTCCAGTGGGATTTCTCTAGCAAGTTCTAGCAGGCTTTCTATCACAATAACAACAACAATATTAATAATAATTTAAAAGCAGCTATTAGCCTTAGTAGGTTTGGCTCAGTGGATATACTGTCAACCTGTAAAATAAAGTGTCCCAGGTTCAATTCCGGTCAAGGGCATATATCTTGGTTGCAGGCATATCCCCAGTGGGCCGTGTGCAGGAGGCAGCTGATGGATGTTTCTCTCTCATCAATGCTTCTAACTCTTTATCCTTCTCCCTTCCTATCTGTAAAAAAATCAATAAAATATATTTTAAAAATAAAAGCAACTATTAAATATGTTCCTATCATTTCTTTTTTTTAAATATATATCTTATTGATTTTTTACAGAGTGGAAGGGAGAAGGATAGAAAGTAAGAAACATCGATGAGAGAGAAACATCGATCAGCTGCCTCCTGCACGTCCCCTACTGGGGTTGTGCCTGCAGCCAAGGTACATGCCCTTGACTGGAATCGAACCCAGGACCCTCCAGTCCATAGTCCGACGCTCTATCCACTGAGCCAAACCGGTCTCAGCTGTTCCTATCATTTCTTAAAAACCTAATTAACTTGCCTAGATCATGATGGAGATTATTTCAAGTGTGTGTGTGTGTGTGTGTGTGTGTGTGTGTGTGTGTGTGTGTATGTGTGTGTATGTGTGTATAAGTGCATATGGTATAAAAGAATGAGAAAAGGTTTTTGTGGATTCACATTTAATTGTTAATATTTTCGTAATTTCTGTGAGTAGCTGCTATTTCAACATACATGTTTAAAAGATAACACAACAGTAGACAAAGTTTAATATTTTGGATTTTAGATATGCCTAAGTTTTCTTAATTTATTTCTGCTTTCAAATGACCCTATATTATAGTGACTATTAAACAATCTGCCAGTAGAATTAAAATCTCAATTAAGCATTGAAACCAATTTGTAACTAACGCCATTTATTTGCACATCTTAGGTATAGTTTCTGGTCAGGTACATAGAACAGAAGGCTTTTGTACAAAAGGTCAGACACAGCCTTGTTTTCTCCTTACACGCTCTTGCATCTGTGCACTTCATTGGAATTTGCAGAGCTTCTAGGATAAAAAAAATGTAAAATTTTGTTCTTAGACTATGCTGGAATCTATATTAGAAACAGTAGTCAATTCTGACAACTCCGTGAGGAAAGTATTACTCCTTGCTATCATATACAAAGGCTGAGGCTTTGGGTCCCTATTTACCCAGGGACACATGTGAGGTTGAGTTGGATCTGAACCATGTTAGTGAGAAGTACAGGTTACACTGCACTATTATTTACAGTTAGGTTTTTATAAAGGTAAAATACCCTGCATATGAGGACAGACGTAAGGAGCCCAGGGCCAAGGCCTATCCCTGAGAGGAGAGTGATGGTTCTGACAGAGAAACTTGGTGTCAGCAGAGCTCATCATGGCCCACCATCCCCGGCATTTATGGGTCTGGGGAAATGCTTTGTCTGTGGATTATAAGGGCTGCAGATCTTCGGGATGTAGACCACTTTACTATGGGACAGAAACAATAATACAAAAAGACTGAGGATGCTGCTTCTCACTCTGAGATGGTGGCACCTATGAATTTTCAGTGCAAGTAACATCCAATTGGCTTTGGCAATTGCTTGTGAATTACCAATGAAGTATCTGGCCCAGTGACATACCCGTCAGTTCTAGCTTCTCATACTGGAGACAACAGTGTCCAACAAACAGTTTGATTTGTGAAGACAGCTTAGCAGGCAAATAAATTTGAAAATTAAAGAAGAAAAACTCAGAAAAGAGAGGTCCATCAGCAAGTCAAAGAAATGAGGGTACTACAGAGATTTGGGATATTAAAGTAAATTGCTTCCAGTAATACACAAAAGTACGTGAAGCTTGAGGTTGTAGGTTTCATAGTTTCAGTCCTCTTGTCAGAGTTCATTCTTCCACAGATACTTTAAGCCAATCTTAGTAGGCTAGCGATATGTAAGGTGGACATCCTGATTCACATGGCAATGCTCAGCATGTAGGAAGGGAGTCCAAAGCAGTGGGTAGTCTTTAACCTGACTATTATTTGGAATAGAAGTTTGTTTTTTCAGAATTTTATCTAAAGCTTTAAACCCATGCATTGGGGAATGGGAACCCATTTCCCAAGAAAAAAAAAAAAAAATTAAAAAGGCAAAAAATAACATGGAAGCTTGGGATAGAATTTTTTCCCCTCTCAATTGTTTATAGCTCTAATTTAATGTGGGCATATTTTACATAGGTTTTAATGCAATATTTCCCACTTTCGAATTTTTACTTATTTTTCCTTTATGAAAAAGCTATATGTACGTGCGATCTTTTTATAGCTCATTGTGGTGTCCGCGCATTTATATTATATGATACAATGCATTCTCATATAGAATAATAAAAGTGCTCGCAACACAGTGGCTCACTAGTCCTAGGTGGACATGTTGACAGGATCCCAGTTTACAGGTTTGGCTGAGATAAATAATTTTCTGGGGGAGTACAGAACTTTTCTTAAAACACAATCATTAAAATAAAAGAATAATTGTGCAAGAGGAGTAATAGGAAAAACATAGTGAAAGAAAGTGCATTCTGATTTGTTTATGAATAAAACTGCGATACCACAGATAGAATTATAAGGAAGGCTGAGTTGGTCTCCTGTGCTATTCTAGTGCTTCTGCGGGGAGCCTGCCCACACTGTTCAGTGTCCTCATTCAGACTGAGTTCATCTAGGGCCCTAAGCCCAGCAAGTAGGTATGTCTTCTGAATGCAGCTCAGTTTTTCAAGTGTCTGTCGTCTTTTTGTTTGTTTAGGAGCATGTGTGTGCATTTCTTTTTATTTGGTGGTAATAAGTCATAAAAGTTTTACTCAGATAAACTCATTGTCATTGTGCATCTAGCCAATACAGTTTTCCACTGTTATAATAGCTAAAACCAAATTAACTTTTATAAATAGTAATCAAATATGTAATACACAGGAACTCCTGGGTGAGGAGGGACACTCAATAGTAAATTGATATTAACCTCTCTAAACATTCTTGTTAACTGAAATTTGATTTCAAAGCATCCTGGAACCTCCTTAATTACAGTGGGTGAAACTTGATTTGTCTAAACCATTATTAGTAGTGATCTCAGTCTTCTTACCAAGTAACTGATTTAGAGATGGAGCCCGACACTAGTCTAATATGTTAGGTGTTTAGTTACTGCATTAAGTATGGTTCAGCAGAAAGTTGGAAAGAACTTATGTCTTTAATGTTACTGACTTGTGAAAGAACCATAGGGGAAACAACTGAAGAATTTTTATGTGAGAAAATAAACCACTGACTTTGAAATAACTTTTGAGAAGGGCGCTCAGTTGTTAACAACTGAAATTAAGCTAGCTGATGTAGTCCTTTTGGTACCCCAAAATGTGGATGTTATTTGAGTTGGAGTTCTTGTCTCAGGAAAATCAAAGAATGAAGTTGTGTACAAAAACAATGAACAGGAGCAAAGTTTAATGGGAGAAGCCAGTCTTGGAAAAGGTGTAGCTGGGGTTATAGGAGCAGGCCAGTGTCCTGAGCTTCCCTTCCACGTGGCAGTTGGGAGTAGTTTAGCATCCAAGCTAATTAAAGTCTAATAGTTCAGGTGTGGAGGCCCATCTAGAAATAAGCTATGTGGGCACAGGGCTGTGCTCCCTTGCAACAGGAATGAACATCAGGAAAGTGCAGGAGAGGAGAGGAGAGGAGAGGAGAAAAGAGGAGAGGAGAGGGGAAGTGAGGAGAGGAGAGGAGAGGAGAAAAGAGGAGAGGAGAGGAGAAGTGAGGAGAGGAGAGGAGAGGAGAAAAGAGGAGAGGAGAAGTGAGGAGAGGAGAGGAGAGGAGAGGAGAAAAGAGGAGAGGAGAGGAGAAGTGAGGAGAGGGAGCACTGTCTCCTTACTCTTACATAAGAATTTACCACAAAACATATTGTAGCAAGTTGATTTAGTATCTAAGTCTAGTTAGAGAAATATTTATATAAGAATTGAAGCTGAGGAAGGCAGGTTGGAATTGAACTACGAGGGTCTTAAATACAATTTTCGCAATCAACCTGAAATGGGAAGTAGTGACTTGGTGACATTGGCCTTGATTTTATGGCAATACATATAATCTGTTGGAAGAGAAAGAGACTAAATATAAGGAAGTGAATTGTGGGTCCTAGTGTGAAGCAATGAGGGATAGAATGGTTATGAAAAGAAAGGGTTCAAAGTGAGATAAGTATGAAAAACAATTAGTGGTTTTAGTGTGTAATTAAATACAGAAGATGAAAACATTAAAGAATGAGACAATGATTGCCCTGAGTATTTAGGCCTGGGTAAATAAAATAATGGATCTATTATTTGAAAACAGTTCAATTAGGGAATAAAGTTAATTTTAAGAATTCAAAACTAAATTTAGTTTAAGATAATAGAGATCATTGAATAGAAAATATCTATTAAGCTGCTGGAAATTTAGAACTACCTTTTAAATAAAAATTTGAGATTGAGTTGAGCTATATTTTTGTCTATAAAAATAACTTAAAAAAAGAAGTTATGCAACTTTTACAATGCATAAACTATATTTTTCTTTCTATAGGCAGTAAAAGTCTCAATAAGAATTCACATTTGGTTAGTAGGAATAGACAGATGATAAAACTCTTACATTTTAAAATTTAGTTCCCATTTATTATATAGTAGCTATTTTATCTTAAATAGGTGCTAATAGAGATTGAACACTTAAAATAGAGACTGATTATTATTTCATTATAATGTGACTTTTAAAAAAAGAAAAACCTCCTAGACAGTATAGCAACACAGAAAGATATATTGGAGATAAAGGTGTTTGTGTATGTGTGTGTGTGTGTGTGTTGTGTGTGTGTGTGTGAGAGAGAGAGAGAGAGAGAAAGAGAGAGATTATTGTGACTTAGCCATGGAAAGAAAAAACAGCTATTTTATTAGCTCTGGTAAATTGAATAACTATTTTTTTAAATATATAAACCTTCACTCTGAATATCTAAAAGCCTCTCTTAAATATTTATTTTCCTATAAGTTAAAAAGCAACCTAAAAACATTTTAACTTTCAAAAAGTGTTTACTTTTAATATACTGGACTAAGTGGTAAGAGCCAGAAGTTGGAGCCTGTTTCATAAATAATTCATAAGTGTATGTACATACTTTTGTATTCTTTGTTTATGTAAGTGTTCCTTATTGAGACTGAAGAACCTTGGGTATTTATTTGAGTACTAGAGATCCAATGCACAAATTCGTGCACCACTGGGGTCCCTCTGCCTAGCCTGCAGGATTGGGCCAAAACTGGCTCTCCAACATCTCCTGAGGGGTCCCAGATTGTGAGAGGGCACAGGCCAGGCCAAAAGACCCCACTGGTGCACGGTCAGGGCTGGGAAGAATGTAGGAAGGTTGGAAAGGACCATGGGAGGGCTCCAGGGCATGACCAGCCCTTCTTGCTCAGGCTCAGTCCCAACTGGTTGGACCCTAGCAGCAAGCTAACCTACAGGTTGGAGTGTCTGCCCCCTGGTGATCAGTGCATGTCATAGCAAGTGGTTGAGCAGCCTTAGCATATTCTTAGTATATTAAGCTTTGATTGGTTGAATAGATGACTAGATGACCAGACACTTAGCATATCCATCCATAACCCCTCTCCCAGGCCAGCCCTGCCCCCAACCCATTTGGGGGCAGGTCTGGCTGGCCAACTGCCCGTAGCCCCTCCCTCTGGCCAGCCATGCACAAATTCATGCACTGGGCCTCTAGTTGTTGAATAAATAGCTTAAGAAATGTATGAATTTCTATATCTCTGAATATTATGATATACATATTTGTAAAGTTTTGTCAACCAGTGCTCATTGGCACCAATTCAATGCCAACAGGAATGCACAATTTTGGGTGTGGTGAACAGTTTAATTGTGAAACAGAATGGCTATAAAGAAGCCCTGGGGCAAGGTGTTCCTGGAGCAAGAACCCTCCTGGTTAGGTCTAGTTTGTCTGATCCAGGGAGTTATCGTCAGTGTTTCTCTAGCCAGGGAAACCAAGTCTTTGGTCATTGGTGGTCAGGAAAAATGACTCCCAGAACCAGAGAAGAGGTGACTTATATAGACAGAAGTACCTAGCCCTGGTCCCTGATTGGTTCATCCTTATGCAAATGAAGACTCCAAATCCTCTTAGTTTGATTGGTCTAAAAAGCACACTTCTGATTGGTCAGAATAGAGATCTTTTGGTTATTGTTGATGTGCAGCTCAAATTGGACAGGGAAGCCTCAGTCCTGTTGGTTAAAACTAAACTCCAGGAATTGCTTTGTAAGAGCTGGCTCAAATGTCAGAAGCAGTGTAGGAAAGGAGTTCAGTGCAGGTGACAGGCAGCTTAGTGCAAGCTTCTCCCTGAAATGAAGTTTGTGTGAGAGGCCCCTGTTTAGAAACATCTGCTAGACTGTCATTTTAAAATTTAATCCCAGTGAAGCCACTGGTTTATATAAAATATCTGCTAAATAAGCATGCCTTTTTTTCTTTTGATAGTATCTTATCTTCTTTTGTCTACAGAAGTTTCATCATTTTCCTCCTCACATTTTCTGTTTTGGTTGTCACAAATGATTGCTTTATATGCTGTGTGTTGGTTACTAAAATGGAGTAGCTATAGTTGTTTTAATGTTTTTACCCCCTTAAATCTGTGTCACAATTTAATGCTTAATACCTTATTCTGATAGAGAGTTGAACTTTTCTGATTCTGTTTATCAACTTATTCAAAGCTTGTTGTACTTTTGCCATTTTATTTTAAGTAGAACTTCATTTAACGTTTCTTGTAAGGCAGGTCTTGTGATGGTGAATCTCCTCAGCTTCAGTTTGTCCAAGAAAGCCTTTATTTCTCCTTCATATATGAAGTATAGCTTTGCTGGGTATAGTATTCTTGATGGGCAAGATTAATCTTTCAATATTTTCAATATGTCATTCTACTCTTTCCTGGCCTGTAGAATTTCTGTTGAAAAATATGAAGATACCCTGATGAGACTTCTTTGTAGGTATTTCTTTTTCCTTTGCTCCCTTGAGAATTCTTTATCTCTATCTTTTAAAAAGTCTTAATATAATGTGTCATGGGAAAAGTAATTTTTAATTGATAATTAGGTGTTCTGTTAGTTTCTGGCACTTGTATGTTCAGCTCCTTCCCCAGATTTGGGAAATTCTCATCTTTTTTCTTTCCAGTAGGCTATCTGTTCTCTTCTTCCTCTCTTCTTCTTATTGGATACCCATTATATTTATGCTGCCATTTTTAATAGAGTCTAGTTATCATATATTTTTTGTTTGTTTACAAAAGAAATCTTAGTTCTCTCTCCTCTTCCACCCTAAACATTTCTATATTTCTATCTTTGAGCTTTCTAATTCTCTCTTCCATGTGGTTTGCTCTATTTCCATTGCTTTTCATTGCATTCTTGATCTTATTTATTGAGTTCTTTAGCTCTGCAATTTCTTTTTGGTTCTCTTTTAAAATTTCAGTCTCTTTGGTGAAGTACTTCTTCTGTTCATTGAGTTTATTGCTGAGTCCATTGAGCTTCCTTTCTGATATTTTATTTTTAATCTTGTTGAGTTTCTTCATGACAGCTTTTTTTGAGATCACAGTCATCCATGACTTTGAGTTTTGTTTCTGAAAAATTATCAATTTCTCTTTGAGTTACCCTGTTACCATAATTATCATGGTGCTTGATGGGTTATTTCTCTGCTGATAAATTTGAAGTAGTGAACACTTTTATTATTTAGATCCAGCTGTGTTTAATTTTAACAGTTTAATAGGTAGGATTTTAGCCTTTTTTGTTTTGTTATTTTTCAGTAGGTGGTGCTCTAGCATGTTTTTCCTTTCTTATACTCAAGTGGACTAGCTATATTTGAGAACCAGCACTTCCACTCTTCACCACTTTTGGCAGTGGTGTCACAACTGCCTTCTTTTTGACTGCTTGTGCCTCTGGGGTTGCTGGGGCATTGCTACTACCAGTGTCGCTGTGATCACCAGTATTGCTGCAGTCACTGGCATCAGCAACAGTGTCAGATATCATATCAGGTGCCATCATAGCTGGGGAATGGAGTAGAAGTGAAGGGATGGTGTGACTTGGAGTGGTGGATACTTCTGGGTTGGTTAGGCTCTCAGATGTTGCTACTGCTGGCTGGGGAGGGGTTGTGGGCACTGTATTGCTGGGGTACTGGGATAGTGAGCCCTATGGCTAGAGCCCTGTTACGACTAGTGGTTCTGCTGCTACTGGGAGGCTAGAGTGCCTTCACAGCCTCTGCGGCTGCTATGGGCTCTCTGGTGGTATAGGCTCTGCAGCAGCCAGGGGAGGGAGCTGAACTCCCAGCACTGATGACAGTACTGTACTTCTTTTCCTTTTCCAGGGCCATGGAGAGAGGGGGTTGTAGAACCTACCTTGCTTCTGCCCCCTCACTCACTAGGGCTATGGGTTCAGCTGCCCATCAGGGAAATGGAGTCACCAAACACCATTCCTGCATTTCCTCAGTTTTGCCTCCTCTGTGAGTTCAAGTCCACTCACCTTCAGATACACAGATGTGTAATCTCTCAGGCTTTCTAGTGGGCTGAGCAGAGGAATCTTTGTTGAGTTATAGATCTCTCAATTCTAATATATAAAAACCCTGGGTCCATCACATCCACAATGACTGGAGGCTTGACCTAATGCCCAGGCTGCACATACAGCAGGCTCTGGTGGGTGGGGACTTGTGGCAACAGAGATGGGGACAGGGGAGGCGGGGCCAGCACTCAAAAGCACAACTGCACATAGACACACACAAGGCCCACCAGTTCACAGCCTTTTTCCCCTTTCTTTCCCTCCCTCCCAGCTCATTATCAGAGCCTCTCTCAGAATGAGGAAACAAAACAGACTGGGCCTGAAGAGGCCTGGATGGAAGGGAGGGCAGGCAGAGGGTGTAGTGGTCCCTACTGGCCCTGCCCCCTCCCAGCTGGGAAAGAGGAAGAGGGAGACAGGGAGGCAGAGAGGTCTGGAGGACTGCTTAGAAAAACAGAGACAGAGACTAGGAGAGATCAGGCCAGCAAGGGAGGGCAGTTGGGGGCAACCAGGCTAGCAGGTGAGGGTAGTTGGGGGCAAGATCAGGCTGGCAGGGGAGGGCAGTTGTGGGTGATCAGGCAGGCAGGTGAGTGGTTAAGAGTCAGTGGTCCCAGATTGTGAGAGGGTGCAGACTGGGCTGAGAAAATCCTTCCCCCTGCCCCGTTGCACGAATTTCATGCACCAGGCCACTAGTAGTTGTATATTAAAGAGCAGAGACAAAGGGAATATGTCAGGCTGCAATAATGCATCTAATTTTGAAATGTCATCATATTTTTGTTTTTGGTTTTTAAAACTGGCTCAGTGAAAATTTCAGAGGGATACAGCAACAACAATCACCTCACCCTGCAACATACAGTTCTTGAAGACCTCTTTTTCTTTTTTTTCCTTCTGTTTCTATAAGTGAAAATAGATTTTGACTTTCAAATAAGTTATTTTATCTTACCTGACTGGTAAAATTTATTTTCTCACTCAGATAAAATGACTACTTTATAGAGTTTCATAAATCTTGTTTTGTTTTAAGAATTATTTTGGTAACATATAAATATCTAATGAAAATTATTTAATTCATTGTTTCTTTAAGAAACATTTAAAATGTATAAGGGAATGAATATACCAATATTGTGTCTGTATTTTCCCACCTCCTTTTGTGTCATACATTCTCTGAACTTTTTGTTTGCAGTAACATAGCACCTGTCTAATAAACCAGTCCATTTTGTCAACGTGGTCACCTTTGGTTATATGTATCATTTCATTATACTTCTAGAGAAATAGTGTAAGTTCTCCAATTAAAAAAAATGCTATTAAACCTATATTTTAGATATTAACCTACTTATATGTAAATATAATTGAATGAATTTGTAAATCTTCCTTTGCTGATCAGAGTTAAGACATTTATAGTTTTTATTATCTCACTTTGCTAAATAAATGACACATTATTGCTGTTTAAGCCTAACTTCCATTAGTAATTTCAATTTTATACCTGCTGCAGCATGCTTAGATCATTGCAAATTGCTTGAAGGTTAGTTAAGGCAATCCAGAAAGGAAAGGAGGGAGAGAAAACATAAATTCATTAACTTTATTGAAACTTTTAAAATGAATATTTTTACTGCTTAGATGTTTTCTATAAAATTAAATATTTGAGCCCAAAATCCCAAATATTTTTATGCAAATCTAATTTTTCCCAAATTCTAATAGTTATTACAATATTTTAGTCCTTTCAAGGAAACAAATTTTTATTTCCTTCTTGAAATTCATTTAAATTATGTGTGTGTGACTTAAATTATAAAGATTTTTAAACTTTATATGAGTAAGAAGTTATTTGCAAATGTGAAGTTTCTTCAGTACGTACCTGTGTTTAGCTTAAATAGCTTAAATTTAACTATATTAAACTCTGAACACTTGTTGTAATTATACATCAAATCAGTGCATAACATTTACTGGTATATAAAAATTATAGATTTCCAGATTATGGGATTGGATCTTTGCAAACAAGATTGAAAATAAGCGGAAATAATTTATTTTAAAGATAATAAATTGTGAAGTTTTTTTTTTTCAGGTAGCATTTGCTTTTGTTTAAAATTGCTATGTAGCCGAGACCGGTTTGGCTCAGTGGATAGAGCGTTGGACTGTGGACTGAAGGGTCCCGGGTTCGATTCCGGCAAGGGCATGTACCTTGGCTGCGGGCACATCCCCAGTAGGGGGCGTGCAAGAGGCAGCTGATCGATGTCTCTCTCTCATCGATGTTTCTGACTTTCTATCCCTCTCCCTTCCACTCTGTAAAAAATCAATAAAATATATTTAAAATAAAATAAAATAAAATAAAATTGCTATGTAATATAGTAGATTTAGTGTTTATTGGTTTTTATTGATAATGATATTTTCAATATAAACACTCAAGAAATTAACCCTTATTGGAGGAAACAAATATTGAATTTTATTCCAAATAGTTTTCTGGGTATCAACAATAAGAACAATAAGAAGTACACATTATTTCCTAACACTAGTAATAAATTGTAAAGTAAAATTTTTTCTTTCAAATCTATGCAGGAAACAGGAAGCTTTTCTTTGAAAATAAGAATTCTCAGATCACCAGGCATTTCTTAGCAAAGCTCTTTAATGGTTCTTAGTTTTCAAATTTCTCTCAATTTTTGCTACCTGAATTTTTCCCTCACAGAATTCCCAAATATCTAAATATCCTGTTCTCTTTGGTTAAGCCAAATTTACTTTCCTTAATCTATTTATCTACACCTAAAAATTCTTCTTCTTTAATTATTCTTATTTTAGGCTAATTGCCTTTTATTCATGTCTTGAAGTTCATGTTCTGACTTTGCTGCTTTACTTTTTTCTTAGAGGGAAAGAAATACTTCTTGTTTTTTAAAATCTTGATTTCAATTAAGGTGTTTTTGGAGGGTGGGATTTGTAATACTGACTACTCCTGTCCATGTGCTTCAGGAGTTCACAGAAACACTATAGCACCTGGGGGACTCCCATGTACACATTGCCATCTTGTTAATGATTTATAAGTTTTTACAAAATTAATTTGAGAGGAAATATTAATCTATTGAATTTTATTATTTTTAAAACATAATTTGATACCTTCAAAAATTTAAATGAATGTAACTTTTAGAAAATCTTTATGTTAATTAATCTTTTGTGGGTTTTCAAAAACTTGCTTTTAAATGTAAGGAAATAAATTTAAAAAAAAAACCACACAACAAGGAGCAATGTATGCTATTATAATGCCTCTAGAGGGCAGTATTAAATTATTTGAGGCTATAAACAGAATTTTCTCATGTAAGTCACTCAACATTTGAGGAAGTGACAGTGCAAATGGAAGAGGGTGATATTCTTTTAATAATCTTATTCACGGATGCAAATGGCTTTGAAATACAAGTTCTCACACTTGAATCAACAGGTGTTATGGGAAGGAGCTTTTTTAATTGAGTGTCTTATCCAGAGAAAGAGCTTACTTTTTCCCATTAGGGTCTATGGACCGTAATTGGTACACTCAAAATTTGTGAAGCTTAGAATGTGAAAATGAGGGCACTTGCTTTCTGAAAGGCATTCTTTACATGCAAACCAAAGAACCACAGTTTTAGTCAGATCACATTATTCCACAGAGGTGATTTGACATAGATTTTTAAAAAGTGATTTGAGTAAGTTATTTTAATAGCCTTGAAAATTGGAAATTGTATCAGATGCAAGTGTATTTTTATTTGTGAAGAACCTCTATCTATCTAGAGAATCTAGATATAGATATGTAGTAACATTTCAGTTATTTTTTAGTGTTCCTATGAATAAACACACACACACACACACACACACACACACACACACACACACACACACACACACAAGTAAATATAAGGGATAATGAAACCCAGTCTTCATTAACTTCAGTCTTTTTCAAACACAAATCATACTCCATCCCTGAAGCACAAGAGATATTCCTGAGACCAGGGAGAATTATTTGGCCTGCTCAAGTGGAGAACTATACTTATTTTATTTTTTATTTTTTCCTTTGTAGATGTATCTGTCCAAAGTTATAAAGTCAATTTGATTTTTTTTCTGAATAATTATGTCACACCCTGAGGTGATGAGAGAAGATTAGAGGCCCCAGCTGCTTTCCTGTATTGAAATCTGGTTGAAAGCATGAAGGTTTATGCCTCTTGTTGTTGATACAAAAGGTAGGATCAGCATGACTGCTTTACTCATTCTTTTGGTATTCTCTTTGGGAGTACAGAATATATTTCTGATATAGAATATGTTTCCAAACTGAATACAGAATCTGAGGTGATTTTGCATTTCTTCCAATATTTTTTATTTTTGTAAAGGAAATATTAAACATGCCCTTTTTTTTTTTTAAATTTTTTTTATTGTTCAGTTTATTAATTACATTGTTTCCCCTTTTTTATCCCCCTATAACTTCCCTCCACCCTGTACCTATCCCACCCTCCGCCCTCATCTCCCCCTCCCCAATGTCCTCTCCCATTGTTGCAAGATTTTTGTCCAATCTCTTGCTGTACTTCCAACAACACTTTTCTCCCCAAGAATTGTCAGTCCATTCCCTCTCTATGTCCATGTTTCTGTTATAGTCACCAGTTTATCTTGTTCATCAGCCTATCAGTTCACTTGATTTTTATGTTCATTTGTTGATAGATGTGTATTTGTTGTTCATAATTTATATTTTTACCTTTTTCTTCTTCCTCTTCTTAAAGAATATCTTTCAGCATTTCATATAATACTGGTTTGGTGGTGATGAACTCCTTTAGCTTTTTCTTATCTGAGAAGCACTTTATCTGATCCTCAATTCTGAATGATAGCTTTGCTGGATAGAGTAATCTTGGTTGTAGATTCTTGCTCTTCATTATTTTGAATATTTCTTGCCACTCCCGTCTGGCCTGCATCGTTGCTGTTGAGAAATCCGCTGACATTCATATGTGTGCTCCCCTGTAGGTAACCAACTGTTTTTCTCTTGCTGCTTTTAATATTCTCTCTTTATCTTTTGCTCTTGGCATTTTTATTATGATATGCCTTGGAGTTCTCCTGTTTAGATTCCTATATTTTGGGTTTCTGTGTACTTGTTGGGCTTTTAAGTCAGTTTCTTTCACCAGGTGGGGGAAGTTTTCCATCACTATTTCTTCAAGTAGCTTTTATTACCTTGCTCTCTCTCTTTTTCTGGCACCCCAATAATTCGGATGTTGGCATGCTTGAGGTTGTCCCAGAGGCCCCTTACACTATCTTCAATTATCTGAATTCTTTTTGTTTCTTGCTTTTCCAGCTGAGTGGATTTTGCTTCTTTGTATTTCAAATCTTTGACTTGGTTCTTGTGGCCCTCTGGACTGCTTTTAGGACTTTGTGTAATATTTTTTATTTCAGCCTGTGTATGCTTGATTTCTAGTTGGTCCTTTTTTTTATCTGTGAGGGTCTGGTTTGTATCCTCAGAGGTCTTGCACATTTCCCTGAGGGTCTCATTCATTTCTTTGTAAGTATAATTCATCTCCTTGTAAATCTCATTCATTTGCTGGTTGGTCTTGTTTATTTCCTGGTTGGTCTTGTTTATTTCCTGGTAATTCTCATTAAGTTGATCGGCCTTTTGTAGGAGCCTCTTGAAAAGCCTTATAACCGTGGTTTTGAACTCTATGTCTTGTCGTCTTTTCTCCTCCATTTCTTTCACACCTGATTTCTTTCCATGTCTCTGCATGGTGGCTGCTTTATGTGGTGGCTATCCTCAAAGGGACAGTGGCTCAGTCTCCCCAGTTACCTGAAGTGGGTACTCTTACTGCAATCCTTTATGGGTTGTATTCAGTGTTTTTGAATTTAAACCCAGCTTTTTGTTGTTAGCCCTAGGAGGGTTTGACCTCCAGGCCAATTGTCTGTGAAGCTCAGCTGTGCTCAGGTTGGGTGGGCGGAGTCTCCGGGCCAAGCAGACAGCGTTAGCTCCGCCCTATGCAGCCCCAGGGGCTCTGTGCCGGGGGCAATGGCTGCCAGCACCTCTGAGAGAGAGCCGCTGTGGAGCTCCACCGGCTGCCGGGGAATTCAGACTGTCCCCAAATGACTTTGCATGCGCAATGTCTCACCCAGGGTCGTAAAACAAAGCAGTCTGACGGTTTTCCGAATGAGAGACAAGTCGCGGTGCGCTCTCTGCGCCGTCACGCAGCCGAGCTGTTCGCGGGAGAGCTGCCTTCTCCACAAGCCGGCAGACCCGGCAGCACCCGAGCTTCGGCGTGCCCTCCCACTGTCCAGTTTTCACCCCGTGTGATAGTGGGTTCCCTGGACTTCGCCCAGAGCTGGAGAATCAGCCCAGTAGGACGCCTTTGTCTCCCCGTTCGAGAAACCTGGCCGGTTTTCAGCCGCCCGCCCTCTCCGCGGCGCGCACTCCAAACCTCTCTGCGAGCAAATCTTTCAACGCCGTCCACCGCCGCTCCTCCAGGTCATAGTGTCTTATCTTCACTTTTATTTGTGGAATTTTCACTCGGCGAGCGTTCTGGTGATTCTGGAAGGTGTTTGTTCCTTCGTTAAGTTGTAGTATTAAAATTGCTGATTATGACGGCAAGATAGGTGTTTTGCCTTTGCCGCCATCTTAGTTCTCCTCTAAACATGCCCTTTAAATTTGTAGAATTCACACTCAATTTAAAATTAGGTAATAAGGAAATGTAGATTTCTGTAAAAAATAAGATAATTTATATTGCTCATGTTTCTTAGTAGTCTGTATTTGCACAGTATTATGAATATTTCATAAAACCTTATAGTATCTATGTGAGGGGTACAAAGTAGTATTCCTGGGAATGTGAAATTTTAGAGTAAAAAGTGCCTTCTGTAATGTTACACATACATCAGCATGGTATAGATAAAAAAGTTTTCTTATTGCTGTCTAAAATTTCTTATTATAAAGAAATCCTTTCTACTGACATACTTTGAAAGTAAAGAAGAAACAGAGTCCATTTGCTTCTGACTTTCTTTTAAACACTAGGATCCTCTCAGAAGGGAGATCTCTAATCTGTCCTCTAGCACCACATATCCCTTTTCCTGCCACTAATATCAAACAGTGGCATTGAGCTGGAGATATTGTACCTGCTTTTAAGTCTAAAACGGTAATGTACTGAATGTTTTGCCTCAGCATAGTCTATGCATCAACCAAGGACACATGAGACTGATTGATACATAAACTATAGCTCCTCTGATATTTTAAATACACACGAGAATTCCAAGAAAATCCTTGATTTAGAACATAATTAAAATCTCCTACCAGCTCCCATGGCATAGAAAATAACAAGTTGCACGTTGGATCAGGCAAAGGACATATACTCCTAGTAAGAATGACCCTAGTCTCTTAAGTGGTTCTGCTCATTGCTCACCACCATTAGTCTCTTAAGTGGTTCTGCTCTTTGCTCACCTCCATGGACACTTTAGATGTTAAACTCTTAGAGGGATCGTGGCTTGTGGAGCAACTGAGTTCCCACAATGACTGTTTTTTGAGTAGCAGGTCAAAATTATTATAAACATTCACTGAACAATCTCCTAGTATCTCTTCCAAATTCCAGGTTATTTCTTTCTGTGATAATATATCCCACTTCTGCCACTGCTGCTCATCAAATTATGTCTAAATCAAACATTCTACCCCCTCTATGAACTTTCCCAAATATTCTTACCTATTCAGGCAAATTGTAATCTTCTCTGCCATATTTGCACTCTAGGCAACTTGGGTGATATATATGCCAAAAACTTTCAATATATATCTCTATTCAACCCAGCTCATGCTCAGGGAAGTATTCAATGGCTTCTTGGGTGTCAGTACTTAATTGCCCCACAGACAAGAAAAAGTCACACTTGCCTTATCTCATATTTGTAGACATTCCTTTAAATTCTTACTCAAATATTAGGTTGTTGCTTAGATAAGGTTGCCTACCTTACAAAGTAGGTATCTGTGGTTCTACCTATGTACACTAATAGCATCCTGCATTTTCTTCATCACATTATTATATCATTAGAGGCCCAGTACACAAAATTTGTGCATTGGGGGGGGGGTGTCCCTCAGTCCAGCCTGCACCCTCTCCAATATGGGTCCCTCAGGGTATGTCCAACTGCCAGTTTAGGCCTCAACCCTTATTCTCACAATCCAGAACTGCTGGCTCCTAACCACTTGCCTGCCTGCCTGCCTGATTGCCCCTAACCATTCTGCCTGCCAGCCTGATAGCCCCCTAACTGCCTCCCTTCTGGCCTGATTGACACCTAACTGCTTTCCTACCGGCATAATCATCCCCAACTGCCTTCTCTTGCCAGCCCAATCTCTTCCAACTGCCTTCCCCTGCTGGCCTGATCACCCACAACTGCTTTCCCCTGTGGGGTTGAAGGGACTGGGGGACTTCGGCTGGATGAGGTGGGGCTGAGGGAATTGGGTGAGGCAGGGTTGAGGGGACTTGGTGACTCCAGCTGGGTGAGGCGAGGCTGAGAGGACTGGGCACTGCCGTCTTGTGGCTGTGGGTGCCACCATCTTGTGAGGGCATTACAATCAATTAGCATATTCCCTCTTTATTGGCTGTGGGTGCCACGATCTTGTGAGGGCATGACAGTCATTTAGCATATTCCCTCTTTATTAGATTAGATGATTTCCTGTTTGCTTAGCAATAGTCGCCTCAACTCTAAGCTTCATGAGGGCAAGGGCTCTGTCTCTCTTTTTCCCTTTTGTGTCCTGGATTCTGATTCTGTGCTTGAAACCACTAGGTGCTCAATTAACATTAGGTAAGTGAATGAATATAACAAATATATCTTATAGGTCTATGCTTTATGGCATATTGGTCCTTTATTGAGAAAGCCCACACTTTTGTTCATATTTTATATTAAATATTTTTATATTTTTGAAATAATCCTATCTAATAAAAGAGTAATATGCAAATTTGACCATACCTTCACCACAACCACAACCCACACCTACCAGCCACGCCCACCAGCCAATCAGGAGCAAGTTATGCAAATAAATCCCAAACAAGATGACTGTCACCTCTGAGAGCTGGAGGGAGTCTTGGGTTTCCCTCATGAAGGAGGAAGTCAAGCTTTCCGCACACGCTGGCAGGTCCAGGACTCCACTCAATGCTACAAAGTTTCAATTATAGAAGATACATATATCCCAACAGAAATGGTGGCAGCCATGGAGCTGGAGAGAGGAGGAGGCTAGGGTTGCCCGGGCGATGGAGGAAGGCAAGCTTCCTGCAGCCCTGGCCTGCCTTGACCTCTGCTTATGGCTACAAAGTTTCAATTATAGAAGGTAAATATCCCAAGAGAAATGGCTACAGCCATGGAGCGAGCGGAAGGCTTGGCTCCGCTCCAGGCTACAAAGTTTCAATTGTAGAAGATAAATAAATCCCAGATACCAGGGCCTACACTTGGGTCATTGGGGGTAAGGCAGGTCTGCAAACCACCATAGGCCCCTCGCCCAGGTGGCTCTATGCCCCAAGGGAACCCCCACCCTAATCTGGGACACCCTTTAGGACAAACTGGCTGGCCCCCACTCATGCACCAGGCCTCTATCCTACCCAATAAAAGAGTAATGTGCAGATTGACCATAACTCCAACACACAAAATGGCTGTTCCCATGTCATCAAAGATCCTGCCCCCATGTGGATAGAAGATGGCCACCACAAGATGGCCAGCAGGGGAGGGCCATTGGGAGGAACCAGGCCTGCAAAGGAGGGCAGTTGGGGGCAATCAAGCCTGCAGGGGAAGGCAGTTAGGGGTGACCAGGCCTGCAGGGGAGGGAAGTTAGGGGCAAACAAGGTGACAAGGGAGCAGATAGATATCAATCAGGCTGGCAGGGTAGTGGTTAAGGGGTTATCAGGCTGGCAGGCAGAAGCGGTTAGGGGCAATCAGGAAGGCAGGCTGGTGAGCAGTTGGGAGCCAGCAGTCTTGTATTGTGAGAGGAATGTCTGACTGCCCGTTTAGGCCCGATCCCAGGAGGGATCTCTCAAGGTCCCAGACTGGAGAGGGTGCAGGCTGGGTGGAGGGACACCTTCTGCCCCTCTACCCCCCATGCACGAATTTCATGCACCAGTCTTCTAGTATAAAATATATAGAAAAGTTGCAAGAAGAGTATGAAAAAATTTTCCTAAACTATTTGAGACTGAGTTGCCAACTTGATGCCTCATGACCCTTTATACTTTAACATGCATTTTCTGAAAACAAGGACTTCTTCTATACAAGTACAATGAAACTATTGAAATCAAGAAATAGTCATCAATGCATCACTGCTGTTTAATTTTCAGATTACTTTCAGTTTTTGCTGAATGTGTCAAAATTTCATGACTCCCACATTGAAATGGAAGATCTGATATATGGAAGGAACATAGGTCTCTATTACCATATTTTAGTAGCTAAATTAATGAACCCTGTAGCTATTCTAATGCATTGCTTTTATAATGTTCATAATATAATTCTGTGCTGTTTGAGCTACTTTTAAATGGCTTTCCTGCCATTTGCAAATAAAGGCATCCATATTGTTAAACAGTAATTAAACAGTTGTTTGCTATTATTTCATGCCTGTTAGTGTAATATCTCCACTTAAAATTTAAAATCCTGAAAATAAAGAGACCATAATTCAGAATTATTTTATATATTTCACAATATCAGATAACATGTTTTGCATATAATAAATATTCAACACATATTTGCTCATTAATTTTATTCTATAGATACATCACCAGAGACCTGGTGTACAAATTCATGCACCAATGGGGTCCCTCAGCCTGGCCTGTAAGATCAGGTAGAAACTGGCTTTCTGACATCCCCTGAGGTGTCGCAGATTGTGAGAAGGTTCAGGCCTGGCTGAGAGATGCACAATCGGGGCCGGGGAGGTACACAGGATGTTGGTCAGCTGGGGAGGGAACACAGGAGGGCTCAAGGGCATGTCTGGCCTGTTTCACTCAGTCCTGATTGGCCAGACCCCAGCAGCAATCTATCCTACAGGTCATTTGCCTCATGATGGTCAGTGCCCGTCATAATGAATGGTTGAGTGGCCTTAGCATATCATTAGCATATTATGCTTTGATTGTTTGAATGGCTGACCACCTGACCAGACACTTAGCATATTAGGCTTTTATTATATAGGATTATCACTAACAAATTATTTTGAAACAAGATGATCAAACCATACAAATAAAAAACAACTTTGTTTAGTGGCTTTATTGCAAATTATTTTTCCTTTATTGTAAGAGCATAAAATGTTTATATTTGAATGGAAAATTCATAGATAACCTAATCCAACTCCCTTTTATAGTCTTCTATTCCATGACAAAAAAGTTAGTGATAGGTCTAGTAGTCTTTTACCAATCTATAATTTGCCTTTCAAAATAGTCCTACATATATACATTAGTCTGAACTGTTTGCAAAACATACAGAACATAAAAAACTTACAAGCTTCACTACATCATACTCCTTTTGAGATATCATTTATATCAGGTACAAAACATTATCTTAGAAATATCCACATATATTTAATATTTTGACTCAACTTTCTTTAGCATCCTTTGCTTCTATTACTATGCTACAATCCTCTATATTGTAATTCATATTAAAGGAAAGTCTCTTACTTCTTTCCAAATTCAGTTATGTTTTTCCCACCCTACAGTCTATTGTCTATGAGACATGAGAAGCAAAATATTGTAGCTCTAAGTAGGTTAGAGAACCTACCTCTCCAATTTCTGGCCGTGGGAACCAGGGAATTTAAATTAATTTCTCAATGCTCTTGTTTCCTTAAATGCAAGACCAGGATAAAAGTAGTACTGACTTTTCTGGATGGCTGTAGTGATTAAATTATTTAATACATGTAAAGTACAAGGTATATTGTAAGCACACAATAAGTTTATATATTATTTATATTATAATGAATGGCATATATTGTCAATTTTCCAATTTAAAGTGACATTCTCAAAACACCGTGTCTAATGAAAATTGATATATTTCCAAAATTGTAAATAGCAATTTGACATTTGAGTTACAGAAATCAAATTTTGTAAAAATGGGATATCTCTATTTACTTTTAAATGTTAAATGAACTTTATGATAGAATACTAAGTAGAATTTTAAGAAATATATGCACAAGATATAATTGCTGATTGGAAATAGAATATATCTAATTTTTACAGATTTTCTTAAAAATGTTTCATTTTACAACTGGTTCAAGTGTGTTGCTGCTTCCTTAAGGTAACTTCATGTATTTAGCAGGATAGAGATAAATAACTCAGAGGAGTTGATATGGACTGATATGGGATCAAAATGAAAATAAAAAATAAGGCTTTAAATTAGGTAGGATTAAAAGATGAAATAACGATTCAGTCAGTAATGATGTGTTTTAGTTTCCAAAGCCCTTTGTCTACACTATTACTATAGATACATTACAGGGAAGAATTTCCTAATCACTGCACTTCTACCCTGGGTTTGTGACCTTTTAAGCTATTGAAAGGACATATTTGTTTCTGATACTTTATTTTCCCGTCTTCTTACTTCAAATTACACTTATGCATGCATTTAAAATAATTTTATCTTTTATATTATACAATTCTGGATAACTCTGCAAGAAATCCTCTCTGTCTATATAATTTCCATAAAGCTATCCCAAATCCCTTGTGCTGAGACACATGGGTACATGAGGAAGTGTTGGTGAGCTCCTAATAAATAGCCTAATCCCCTATTGGACTAGTTTGGAGGGTTAAGGAGAGTAGTGGTACAGACAGGGAAAGGAATTGAAGGATAAAAAGAATAAGTTTCTTGCTCAGTTACCTCCAATTGGCAACTCAATCTTTTTGTGTCAACAAGCTCCTCTGGGAATATATAGTAACCATCAGAAAGGCCAGAACTACAGAGCATTCATTTTTTATCTTTTTGTCTAAATTTTATCAATAGCTAGCAGAGCTAGGGATTATATTCCTATGTGAGAAGGGTATAAAAATCTGGAATGTAGGAACAATAGGAAAAATAGGAAAAGGGAAGGGTAAAATGTTTCCAGGGCTGGTTAGGCACCTGCTGCTGAAAGCACCATCTATAATAATAAAAGTCTGATATGCTAATTAGACTGGATAGCCGAACGAACTTCCAGATATCATTCCAGATATCCTTCCAGACATAGCTGCAGCAGCTTTGGCTATGGCAAAGGAGGTTAGAGGCAATCAGGCAGGTAGGCAAGCAATTAGGGTTAATCAGGCAGGCAGGTGAATAGTTAGGGGCCATCAGGCAGGCAGGCAGGCAAAGGGGTTAGGGATGACGAGGCAGGCAGGCAGAGTGGTTAAGGGCCATCAGGGAGGCAGGCAGGTGAGCAGTTAGGAGCCAGCAGTCCCAGGTTGTGAGAGGGACACCTCCGAGGTGTCCCAAATGCAAGAGGGTGCAGGCTGGGCTGAGGGACCTTCTCCCCCTTACCATCCCCCCATGCATGAATTTTGTGCATCGGGCCTCTAATTTGTTTATAAATTCCTTGCTAACTCCTCCTTCATTTTCTTATTGTTGGTAGGACAGGGTTTCCTTTATTCTTGGGCTTTCTAGAAGACATCTCTAGTAGATGTGGAACTTATCCTTTTTGTATTTAACAGTTTTCACTCCGATGCATGTTGGAGAAAGAGTGCTACTCTAAGTGGCCAGGACGTAGCTACCATTTATTTCTCAACTATTTTTTTCTAGAAAACAAACTCAGATTGACCCTGATAAGGCATAGATAGCTGAATGGCAAAAAGTAAGAGGCCTAGATATGCCTCATCATTTGATTTATTTTCATATAAGAAAGGAGGGACAAGTCCCATCATTAGGCATTCCATATGTCTCCCCTCCAGATCTTCATCAGAGCTTCTCAAGTCTCCATACTTCTCTACCCTGCCTAAACACACACACACACACACACACACACACACACACACACACACACACACACACACACACACACACACACACACACACACACACACCATTCTCCTCTAAGACCTTCTCTCACTTCAAATTTTTGGTTTTGCCGGTGCCTCCTTGCCTCAGAAATATTATCTATCTTGTAATATCCACTGTGGTAGGCTTCAGTTGCAACTTTTTCTCCTCTTTTAAACGTATATATTTTTATTGATATTAAGAGAGAGGTAGGGAGAGGTTGAGAAAAACATTGATCTGTTGCCAGCCAGACAGGGGACCAAACCTGCATCCTGAGCATATGCCCTGATCAGGAATTGAATTGGTGACCCTTCAGTGCACAGGATGACACCCAACCAACTGAGTCAGACCAGCCAGGGTTCTCTTTTTTTCTTAAATGAACTATTATTCTATCGAGGGTAAGGTACAGAGTAAGTAGTCTGACAGCAGCCCTGGTTAGTTTCTGAAAAAATTATGTAAAAGCAACACCCTAAGCACTGTGGTAAACATAATCTGGTTTCATGAAAAAGGCACACAAGATTATTAATGTGACACTAACTCTACTCCTTGAAAATAACGACTCAACATGAACATGATTTCACTATGGGATGTTTTACTAATTCTAAACCAGCTTATTAAAAAGAGGCTTTCACCTATCCATTTAGAACAGGTGGTAGCAGCAGATTCAAACAGAGTCTGACTCTCAACTTTCCCAAGAAAAATGGATCACTTTCAATTTATCCAATTTTACATGGTGGGGAGGAGACACTAGCTTTCTTAAAGAGTAATTGAAGGCTGACTTCATCTCCTCAAGTTAACTTTTCTGATAAATTGAGAGATTTGTATTATGTATAAGAATGACAGGAACTTGGTAGATGTTCAAATATATTTATTGAATTAAATATAGATAGAATTGGCTATTTTTATTATATTAATTTTCTTTAATACTTGTCAAATTAGGTTGTTTATCCATTTAACAAGTTACTGGTGAAGTCCTACTGTGTATCAGACACTATTTTAGAAAATGTTTATGATTTGTCTCCATTATCTATGCAACATTTTATATGCACAATGAAATCTTAAATAACATCTCTCTTAATACATGTTGATTTTCAAAGGGACCAGGGGAGAAATGTTCTCCTAGCAAAGATGCTTTGGAGCGATTGGTAGTAGAGTCCCTGTGGAGACTGCTGGACTTCATCCCAATATTCTGATATCCCAAGTGTTCTTGACCCTCTACCTTCTTTTCTTAAATAGAGTAGCCAGAAAAAGAAGTTAGATTTTGCTAACATATAGTATAGTGCATTCTGTAATTGACAATAATCTTTACAATCATAAGGTTTCAACTTACTTTTTAATGCAACCTTGATTTTAAAAGAGTTTAAAAGTTTTTATTGGTAACTTTTTTCTTTTGATGTTAAAATTACATTATGCCTCAACATAAACTTCAAAATTGAAAGGAACAATATTGTTTTGGCCTTAAACATTATGCTATTAAATAGGCTTTACTATAATCTTATCTTAATTATAATATATTAAAAATTAAATTATTTCTCAAAGTACATTTTTTGGACTTTTGATCATTTGATCAGCACAATAAACATATTGCATATATTTCAACTCTTCAAAGTATGTTTACAAATCAGGGTTTATTGGTTTGCTTATTTTGTGTGTATTTGTTTTTCAGTGAAACTTGAGTGGAAATTGATTATACTTTTAAAATCCTCTTAGGATAGTAGTTTCATGGAAGATATGAAAAGATCCAGATAGACACATAGACTGAGAAGAAATTATGTTTTCACTTATAATTTCAAACCTCCTTTATATATTCAAAAATGTGAAGAGAAATGTTACACATACAACTTAGCAAAAAGCAAATAATCCAATAAAAAAATGGGCGAAGGACCTAAATGAATACTTCCCCAAAGAGGGCATACAGATGGCCAAGAATCATATGAAAAAGTGCTCAAAGTTACTAATCATCAGAGAGATGCAAATTAAAACATCTGCCAGAATGGCTACCATCAACAAATCTACAAGTGACGGGTTCTGGTGAGGATGTGGAGAAAAGGGAACCCTAGCACACTGCTGGTGGGAATGCAGACTGGTGCAGCCACTAAGGAAAACAATATGAAGTTTCCTCAAAAAATTAAGAATTGAACCACCATTTGACCCAGCGATCCCATTTCTAGGAATATATCCTAAGAATCCAGAAGCACCAGTCAGAAAGAATATATACATCCCTATGTTCATAGCAGTGCAATGTATAATAGCTAAGATGTGGAAACAACTAAGTATCCATCAGTAGACGAGTGGATAAAAAAATCTATGGTATGTTTGCACAATGGAATAGGACGGATCCCTTACCTTTGAGACAGCATGGATAGATGTGGAGAGTATTATATTAAGAGAAATAAGCCAGTCAGAGAAAGGCAAGCATTATATTACCTTATTTATATGTGGAATCTAATGAACAAAATAAACTAATAAACAAAATAGATCCAGAGACATAGAAGTAGGAAACAGATTGATGAATTGCAGAGGAAAAGGTGTGGCGGGGGGTGCTGGAAGAGATTAATGAAAGAATTTATATGCACACATGGTCACAGACAATAGTGTGGTGAAGGCCTGGGGAGAAGGCAGGACAGGGTGGAGGGATCAATGGGGTTATACTTTCAACAATAAAGATAAAATTTAAACAAAGAAGCAATGCCAGGATCTATATGGAATGAAAAGAAGAAGGTAAGAGATATTCATATAAAATTATCATCTTAAAAATGAAATAAAATGCTTTGTAGCAAGACCAAGATGGCCTTAACATTCCCCTCCCACCCCCGCAGCTTAACTAACCTTTAGACAAGCTTCTTCCAGAAGGTAGATCCCTGTGCCCACTTTCCTTAGATCATTCACTTTAGGAAATTTGTAATTATATATTCTATCTCTGCCCCTTTGAGATGTAAATTTTTAAAAAATCTTCTCACCAGTTTTACAATGCAGGAATGTCTTTCTCAAGGACTTGGGAACCATTCTTTTGTAATATCTAATCAAGGACAATACCACCCCTATTTCCCAGTCTCTTTGGAAGATAATACTTCTATTTCCTTATCTTTTGTGGGATACTTTGCTCCAAGTTGCAAAACTACCCACTGTCATGAAGATGTGAGAAAATTTGCTTTTACTTTGAGTAAGGCCATTATAAAATACAGGCAGTATATGATCCAACTTCACCTTAGGTTTTAAAAACTTTTCATCTCCTTGTTTCAGTAGAAATGAGCTCAAACTGAGGTCCTGCCTCTTTCTCCTATTGCAATATTCTTGAATAAAGTCTTCCTTGCCTTGTGCAAGTTTTTCTCTGATAAGCACTATGTTATATGATAGCTATACTACAAATGAGGTAAGTGATTTTTAATATGTAGAATATTCAACCAAATAAAATAATAATATATTCTACTAAATAAAGTAATATACATTATGTTTCTTAAATAATATTAATGACTCACCTACCATCAAGTGCTTCTGTATAAATTATATCTTATGTAGTGAATTCAAATTAAAATGATCCTATATAATAAAGAGGTAATATGCAAATTGACCATCATGCCCTCACACAAGATGGCTGCCCCCATGTAATAACAAGATGGCCAACCATAATATGGCCAGCAGGGGAGTGCAGTTGTGGGTGATCAGGCCAGCAGGGGAGGTCATTTTGGGGGACCAGGCCTCCAGGAGAGGGCAATTGGGGGGACGGGGCCTGCAGGGAAGGGCAGTTGGGGATGACCAGACCTGCAGGGAAGGGCAGTTGAGGGTGACCAGGCTGGCAGGGGAGGGCAGTTAGGGCAATTTGGCTGGCAGGGGAGCAATTAGGCATTGATCATGCTGGCAGGGAGTGATTAGGGGGTGACCAGGCTGGCAGGCAGAAGTGGGTAGGTGCAATCAGACAAGCAAGCAGGCAAGCAGTTTGGAGCCAGCAGTCCTGGGTTGTGAGAGGGATGTTTCACTGTGGGTTAGGCCCGATCCCGGCAGCCAGACATCTCTTGAGGGGTCCCAGATTGGAGAGGATACAGGCTGGGCTGAGGGACACCCCCCAGTGCATGAATTTTGTGCATCGGGCCTCTAGTTCTGTATAAATGTGTTTTAAATATATCATTCCACTATGTGTCCAGGTGTATGGATTTATGTTTGTTCTTATATATATGATACATCTTTTTGTCTATAGAAAAAATACAAAGGTATTTCCTATTCATTTAATTCGTTAATCAGTAGGTCCAGAGATGCTGTATTTGAACTTTAAATTTCTCATGCAGAGAATCCAATAAATTCTTCTACAGATTCCCTTTGGCATGAGTACATTTCTGGCACCCTTTAAATTTTTATGGCTATTTCTTCTCCTCTCTCACCCTAGAGTCAGTGTTTCACTACCTTCACAATATCTTCATGCCTTTTTTTGTTGAACCATCTCTCCCAATATTGAATTAAAACATAGCTTCTAGACCCTGCTATTTTCTCTCTGGACCATGTCTTTTTCGCCCCTGCTCTTCCTTTCTTCTTCCTTTATAAAATACTTTTTCATTGTCATTAGTACATAAACCATAAGAGATTCTTAGTATTCCCAAGGATTAACCTACAAACACCCAAATCTAAATTTCTCTTCTCTTCTCTTCTCTTCTCTTCTCTTCTCTTCTCTTCTCTTCTCTTCTCTTCTCTTCTCTTCCTCTCTCTCTCTCTCTCTCTCTCTCTCTCTCTCTCTATATATATATATATATATATATATATATATATGTGTGTGTGTGTGTGTATTTATAGTCATATTTGTAATTACAGATGCATAAAATTTTGTACATGATCATATAAGAAAACAATAACAAAGTAGACTCTTATGGTAGGATGTGTTCTGACTCAAAATAAAATCTTAAGAAATTGAGATCATTATAAGATGTTCACATGTACTTATATTTACTAATTTGTTTTCTCAAATTTGATGAGCAAAAAAAAGATGTTAAACATTTTTAATGAATTTTAATTCTTTTAAAGTCTATGTGCTGTGATAGTCCCGAAAAATATCAAGGTAAAATAAAAACAAAGAATAGGAAAAAATTATATACGGTTGAACATACTTATTTGAGAATTTAGAACTTAAAGTGAATATTAATTCAATAGATATATATTTACTAGAGGCCCAGTGCACAGAATATGTGCACTGGTAGGGTCCCTAGTGGCTGCTGTTTGCTGGTTAGGTACTCCCTCCCTTCCCCCCACTCACCTGCCAGTGCCAGGGCCTCCCTCCCTTCCCCTGGCTGCCAGCCGACCCATCCTCTGGTCTAACTCCCAGAAGAACTCTGATTGAGGGGATAATTTTAATACCACACTTTTATTATATAGGATAAGTACTGTATCAACACATGAAAAAATTCAACCAAATAAAGCAAAAATAGTCTTTTAAGTAAAAGACATAGAAACTGGTTCAAATCATCTATATGTGGTAAACTGAGTTTACCTTATCAGTTCTTCAGTTTTAAATAATGATTGTGGATCACTCATCATTGATTCGCTGGGGTGGTGGGTAATGTTGAAGGAAACCAAAGTAATTGAATTGACATACTGTCACCTACTGTATTGCCCTCATATTGTTGTGATTCTTATAGATTATCAGTTACTCATGCTAGTATCACTGAATTCTTAGTTCCACGAAGTTAACTGTTGTAAAGTGTTCCAAATCCACACTTATGCTGCAAGGAAGCAACTTATTTAGTTTCTTAATAAAAGAATCTGCATTATTTGCTAATTGCTCTTAAGATGAGATTACTAATGATGTACCCCTTTTACCTGTTATGAGTCATGTCCTAATGAAAATAAATGTTCATTGGTAGGGTAGCACCTCCAGTGTGCAAAATTTTACTGTGAAATTATGTGAATTTGTATGCTACTTCTGTTTATGTTGGATTAAATTCATATTTCTAAATTCAGCAGCCTCTTTCCTCTGTTGGTTCATTTTCAACTGTCAAAAGTCACAGCTTTCCCAAAAGCATTATAAATAACATGAAACAAATGTAAATGAATGAGAAAAAAGGATAACATTCCCAATTTTTTGGGGGGGTGGTTAGTAGAAGGGAAAGTATATGAAAACGTGTTCTTTATTCTATTCACAATTAAATTCTTACAGATTCAGGACATTATAAAAGCAGCCATAAATTTTATCTGTAGATAGTGAAGATAATCTATGGCTTACTTTTCTTCTTTACATGCATGTCAAAATGTATTAACTGTACCAATTTGATTCAAGATCAAATTTCCTCCCCCTATCGAAGAATTTAACACATTAATTTCACAATTAATGTAGTAATTTTATATAGAAATAGTAATTAGTATAGAAATTTGATCAAATATAGTTTCTTTTATTTGATAACCACTCAGGAATATTTGTATTTGAATCATATGTGATGTTAGTATTTCTTTAATAACACAAGTTATCAAAAACTTAATTTAGTAACTGTGAATAAAGTTAAATAAATGCATTTGTCTTGCATTTATGTCTAAAACTTTAATGGGATTATTTAAAATATAATTTATTTGTTTCAAATGCTCTTCACACTAATATTTAATATTTTAAAGTCTTATTTTTTTAGAGATGTTGTTCTTGACAAGAATTAGAGAATTCCAGGATTGGAATTATTAAAATGCATTATTCTTGTAAATTTAAAAAATGAAGTAATATTACAGCATTTATGCCATTTGGAATAACCAACATATATTTTTTATTGTTTCAAAACTAAACCAAAACTATGATTTGGTAATAATAGTACTGTAAGTGCAAATATAATTAAAGAGTAGTTCTATGTAATTGAGGCCATCTTATGATTTTTATAAATATACAGCCTCTACAATTGCTAATATTTTTTTAAATCATTATCTACATTTCAAAATTCACAAGCACTGTTAAAAATCTCTATGGCTGCCTGACAAAACACTTTAAAATGAAGTGACTTAAAACAAGTGTTTTTATTTTTTCTGCTCACAATTAAGATCTGCAATGTCAAGATCTTCAATTGGGATAACATGGAAGACTGAGGCACAATTGGACAAGTTGAATGAGGCAACATGTTTGGGTCATTAGCTATGAATGTTGACCCAACTTCTAGATTCTCTTCCATGTAGCCGCTCCATGTAGAGAGCCTGGCTTACCTATGAAAAAGGTGTTTTCTAGCATTACAAGAACACATGCTCAAAGGAGCAATCCTCCAACACATGTTTTAACAAAATCCTGCTTGGCTCATGCTTACTAATGTCTCCTTGGTCAAAGCAAGTCATATAACCAAACCTAGACTCAGTGTGGGAGGAGACCATACATGGGTGTGAATATCCAGAGGAATGATTCATCTGGGACCACTCATACATGAAAGTCAACCAAAGCACTATTTTTCATAATGTGAGGTTTACTACCAATTGTAGATAAAATTTGAGTGCAAGCTTCCTAGTTTTTATCTCTTAGTTTTATTGAAGCTTCTTTCCATTTTCAATTTGAAAACCATATAAAAAATCATGAGAAACTTAACTTTATACTGAAAGATGTTTCTGAATCTAAAATCTTCTTATGTTTTTAAGTTAACAATTGAAGTAGAAAATAATATAGGGTTGTGGACTGAAGCTTGGAGTTATAATAAATTTTTATAGAAGCAAAAATAAGGCTGGAACACTAGATTATAATATAAATATACCAATGACAACTTATACATTTTATTTTTAAAGTTCTTTATTGCTTAAAGCATTTTAAGTGGAAATAATGGATGCCACATATGAACTTTTCAGGTTCTCTCTTCTCTGCAGTTTTAAGAAGATGCTTATCTATTTGTTTTTTCATTTGCAACATAATAAACACACTAAGTAGCTTTTTTATCTTTATTCCATATGATTGTCCAACAAATCCTTTCATATTTGTATTTTTATTACTCTAGTTTGTTGATTTTCACCTCCCATGTCTGAAAGTGGGCTATAAGACACAGTGTAACATAGATGGGTAAGCACCAAAACTGTATCACTTTGTATGACCTCCTAAATATCAATAAGTAGGTATTTCACAAATTGCCTCCCTTACAGCTTCAGTTAAATCTTCTTTGCAATCCCATTCCAAATAACTCCCTGCCAAAGCACTTGTCATCTGCCCTCTTAGTTCCATTCACTCCTTTTCTCATCTGATGTAGTTTTCTGATCCCAATCTCCTTATCTTTCTTTAACTTTTCAAATATTCTATTGTAAAAATATTTATTTTAGACAGTCCACTTAACTTCCTTTAGAGGTTCCTAACACCCAGTTTCTTTCTTCAAAGTTATGTTCAATAAAAGTGAGAGATGCTGGTATTCTAGCAGTTGCAAAAAAAGGTATGGAAATAAATTTACATACATTTAAAACATAAATAATAGGAACTAAAATTGGAGAGGGATTACTTTACATGTAAAAATGCTTTTCTGATTGTAAAGTGCTATATAAATTAAAGGTATTATTATGAATAATAATGGTTATGTTGATGATGATCATGAAATAAGTAGCCTTTACTAAAAACTAGTTCAGCCATGAGCTGTTCAGTTAATTTAATATTCATCATAGAATATCTTCCAAGTCATTGAACTGTCCGTGATATAATAGCAGCTATTTCAGGAACATTTTTTACATGGGTTCATTTATATACCAGAGTCTTCAATGCTAATATATGGAAGATGAAAGTTATTAACTTGAAAGTTTTATTGTCATGTGAAGTAATTAGCAGATAATTTGATAATTGACTAGGTCTGCAATATTTAATCGATTCTCCTCAAGTCTGTAAACGTTTGGTTTATTTTAAAACTTATCCTAAAACAAAATATGGGAATTATATGACTGCTATTTTGCACAAAACATAAAATCAATGTTAAACCTTAAACACTGAAGGGACTTCATTGTAAACTAGTTATTGATGTACTGAAGTCATTTACACCTGCCATGGAAGATAGATTGTGACACTATTAATTGAACTGGAAGTGGATGTACTCATATAGCTGCCATGTAAACCAGCAGCCCACCATCTGTAAAATTTCATGCATATTTTGTGCAGATAGCTATACCATATTTTGACAACCCCAAATCAGCTTTAATCTGTCAATTTCAAAGTTTGTCACCAGAAAGTTCATCTGAAGGAGAATGTCTGCTCAATTCATGTTAAATGAAAAATGATTACAGCAGATAATGCTTTACAAAATGCACCATTTCTTGGAAAAATATAGTTGTTTAACATAGTTATTATGTACTTTCAAGGCATATTACAGTTTTTTAAAAAGTACATCTTAAAATGCCAATATACAGTATATAATGAATGATATATTTACTCACTGAAGGCATATGGCAATAGCAGTAAAACTAAAGAGGCTTTCTCTGTAATAATTCTTCATTTGCATAACAATATGTGAGGGGATAAAACATGCTGCAGTTTTGAATTCTCATTTCTGGTTTAATTTGAGGGAGGCTTGCAGCTCTATGCCAAAATGAACTTTTTTCCCTGAGTGTACATAGCCTTTTCAGTTAAGGCCATTTGGCATTAGTGAGGGGTGGGCGGTTTGGAAGAGAACCAGGGCTGTTTTCTATGGTGCTTTCTCACACCTCTCACTGGCAGTATTAAATGGCAGCTGAAACTATCAAGGTACAAAAGATATGCCTTTTAGCCTCAAAGAAATCATCGCAAATAGAAGTGGGAGAAGAAAGATTTCCCAAAACTGACACACGATCACTCAGATTTTTTTCTCTTAATTTTGTTTTTCTTATAACCATTGATTCTCTGTATACTCTCCTCCACCTTCACCCGCTCCCCTACCCCGCAATCACCACACCATTATTGATATTGAAGAGTTCTATCTCTGCTTTTTTTTTTCTTTTTTGCTCAATCCCTCTACCTCCCAGGCTCCTATCTTCATTGTTAACCCTTTCACTGTTTAGTAGCATCTTATTTAGCCTCCACGTTTGTGTGTTTCTCAGTCTTCTTCTTGTAGTTGATTTCTAGTTCCATATCATTATGATCACAGAATGTACTTCATAGGATTTTAATCTTTCTAAATTTATTGAGACTTGTTTTATTGCTTAACATGTGTGCCATTTGTAGATCTGGTTGGGTGGTCTCTGGAAAACGTTCCATATGCACTTTGAATATTTCCTGCCTATCCTTCTTGCCTGCAGTTTTAGTTGAGAAATCAGCTGACAGTCTTATAGGAAGGCAGTGATCAATGTTTCTCTCATATTGATATTTCTATCTCTATAACCCTCTCCCTTCCTTTCTCTAAAATCAGTTAAAACACACACATATAAAAAAGCAAAAACAAATTTCAGTATCATTCTTCAGATATTGTCTTGTAATTTTCTCTTTCTGTAGTTAAACCCATATGTACATAATCTTAAGAATATATCTGACCGCACAATAAAAGATGAATGGACAAGAGTACTTTGTAAAATGTGTATTTTGGAGACCATTAAGGCATACAACATTAAGAAGACGTCATTATTCATTTAATAAATGAAGTTCTTGATGATTTGAAAGGGGTGACCTATTAGGAAATAATCATAAAAATACACAACCTGATTAAAGATTGCCACTTAACTCCATATTGTATGTACCTTGTCAATATTAACCTACAGTGAAATGACTCATGCTTCTCTTTTCATCTATAATGCCATGATACATGATAGTTGTTTTTGTAATTGAGAGACGAGTCATTCAATTCCTGTGGATGTTTTCATGCAGATGAGGGCAAAAAATGGACAGAGAGAAAGGACATAATCTCACAGACAAACCTGCAATTTGCTCGCTAACTTTGAAAGATGAAAGACATGGACTGGAAGATGCTTAGCTAAAACATTTTTATTTGAGAAGGAGATTTTTGTTAGTATTACCTAAACTCATAAATTGACTTATTCAAACCTGTTCAGTTTTTCTGATTCTTGCATTTGCTTGCTTTTCCATATCTTATCTTCTCTCTAATATCTCCTAAAAATATATATTTAACTAGAGGCCCAGAGCACGGATCTGTGCACCAGTGGGGTCCCTTGGCCTTGCCTTCACTCTCTCGCAATCCAAGACCCCTTGGGGGATGTTGGACTGCTAATTTTGGCCCAATCCCTGCAAACCAGGCTGAGGGACCCCACTGGTGCATGAATCTGTGCACCCAACCTCTACTTTGGTTAATCTCTTCCTGCCCTTCTTCCTCCCCCCACCTTCCCTCTGAGATTCATCAGTCTATTCCATGTTTCCATGCTAGTGTGTTGAGCATCTGCACCCTGGTGGTCAGTGGCTGTCATAACTACTGGTCAAATGGTTGAACAGTCGCTCAGGCTTTTATATATATATATATACTAGTGGCCCAGTGCATGAAATTCGTGCACGTGGGGGGGGGGGATTGTCTCTCAGTCTGGCCTGTATCGTCGCCAATCTGAGACACCTGTGGATCAGGCCTCAACTGGCACTTGGACAACCCCCTCACAATCTGCTCCTAACTGCTCACCTGCCTGACTGCTGGATCACCCCTAACCACTCTGCTTGCTGGCCTGATTGCCCCAACTGGTCCCCTCTGCCGGCCTGCTTGGTCCCAACTGCCCCCAACCAGCTTGATCATCCTCAACTTCCCTCCCCTCCTGGCCTGATCACCCCTAAGGGCCTCTGCCTTGGCCCCACCACCATGGCTTTGTCCTCTGGGGCTGGGCTGTGATCAGGGACCCTCGGCGCCCGCAGCTAAGTGCCCACATGGCCAGCCTTCGCTGCAGGCCATGGGGGGCCAGATCGCCCATTGGGGCTGGGGCTGGGCTGCTATCTGGGACCCCCGGCGCCCACAACGAAGCACCACCGGGGCCATGGCTGCCTGGGGGTGGAGGAGGCCCACCCGCCATCTTGCTTGGGGGTTAATTTGCATATCGCTTCTATTGGCTGGTAGCGTAGCGAAGGTACGGTCAACGTGCATGTTTCTCTTTTATTATATTGGACTAGAGGTTCAATGCACAACATTTGTGCACGGAGGGAGGAGTCCCTCAGCTCAGCCTGCGCCCTCTCAAGAGAGGCTCCCACCACCTCCACTATGCTTGCCAGCCATGAGCCTGGCATCGGGCTGAGCAGTGCTCCCCCTGTGCCCTGTGGGAGTGCACTGACCACTTGGAAGCAATTCCTGTGTTGAGCATCTGCCCCCTGGTGGTCAGTGCATGTGATAGCCATTCCAACATTCAGTCAATTTGCATATTAGCCTTTTATTATATAGGATAGGTAATACGTATTAGATATAATCTGTTATTTCATCTGCTTCATCAATGGCATTCATATTTTTAGATTATACATTTAGGCCTAATGTTAGTGTTTTCTTATATAGTGATCCTGTTCTGTTCTTTTGCCCACTATTAACTATAATTTAAGCCATGACTTATTTACTTATTTCATATTTTCTAACTGGATTCTTCTTCCCCCACAGATTTCCCAATTATGCTTTCAGTAGCACCATTTGCGGGGGGGGGGGGCAGGAAAGGGATCAATATTGTAACTACACTTTTTTTTTTGTTACACCTGGTAATGTTGGGAGGCCTAGGTTCCACACATCCAATAAAGTTAGCAAAGTCACTGCCCCAAAGGATAAAGTGAGACTAATTTACTTTGGCAGCCAACATACCCCAAGAGATTTGGGAGACCAGCCAACCTGAACTTGGAAGCAATGATGAAGCTGTCGACTGCTTGAGAATCTTTTTTTGATTCAGCGCAAAAAAGATGGCACAGGACAAAGTGGTACCAAGGAAATTCTATGACTCCCCCAAGTATTGTTCCATGAACTAGGCCATAATTACAACAGGAAATAATATAGAATAAGGCGATGCATCTCCAACAAAAAAAATATATTAAGGAATTAAATATATTAGTTGCACAGTGATGTTTCTGCCATTGAGGGTGAGAGAAAGCTATGAATAGTAAGTATAATTTTAGTAGCTTTATTTCAGGCCCCAATATTCTTCTGATTTTGCTGAGATAGATTGCAAAGAACAGAACTGAGATTTTAACTATTTAGTTGGTGCTTTTAGTTAATTTTTTTTATCAATTACCATGAAACACTTTACCAAAGAGCATATCTAGATGTTCTCAATTCACTTCAGAGTAGGTGTGAGTTGATACTAATTTCTCAGTGTCAGGATCAAATATAGTACTTTTCATTGTATCATTTCATACATGGAAATTTCCATGGAAAAGTTACTCATATAGCAATTAATAGAATCCTGAAGCAAAAACTTCTATGTGTCCAAGAAAATAGGCAAGTATGACAAAAATGAATAAGATACTAAAGTACAAATAATAATAACCCCCTAGTTTTAATAGCTTCTTAATGAATTTGACTTCTTTAATTTAGATAGTATATGTATACTGTATAAAACTATTTATAGCTCTTTAATGTAATATAAGCCTAACTTTCAGGTTTTTAATCATTAAATTTGAAGACTTGTTGTTAGAATTTTTTTAGGAATTAATAGAATGTACTTACTGTTGTGCTATTTTAAAGATACTTAAAAATATTATTGTTTAAAGCTCTTATGATAAATGGATGTTATGTATATCACACAAGACACCATAGTTTGTTTGACATTTAGGCCTTCCTTTGAAGTCAGGAAAGAGAAAGGCAATAAAACACTAAGATTTTAGCCCTAATTTCTCCCCCTATTTATTTCTGTCATTCTGCTGCTTAGCAGCTGCAAACCTAGCTCTTACCTCTAGGCAAGCAGGCAAGCAAGCGTCTCTTTCCTGAACTAATGACCATGCAGTTTCTTGGATTAATTGGCAAGTCAATGGGGCAGCCTGTATGTTGTTTCCCCAGGAGACCTGCTACTTCATATCAGCAACTTTTTGAATTTGCTTTGGCCTTAAGTTTGCTCCCAATCTTAACCCTTTATAGACCATTTGTATTCCAATGGATGGCCACGTTAAGTACTAGTATATGAATCTTATGGAATAGACACATCTTTCAAAAAGACTTGAGAAAAGTAGAAACAAACAACTGATTTATTATAAAAGAAGTAAATCATCTTTGAAAAAAAATAGATTTATTTTTTTAAAAGAGATGTTATATCTTTTTTGTTAGTAATGTTGTGCTAGTAGTTGTATATATTTGCTATATATATGTTGGTTTTATGTTTATATTTTTTGCTATATATATGTTGGTTTTTGCTATATATATGTTGGTTTTGTTTCATATATATATATATATATATATATATATATATATATATATATATGTTGGTTTTACGTTCAACCAAAAAACTTAAGTGTTTCTCTAACGTTTATAGATTGAGGAATGTGATTTGAAGACTGTACATACTGAATATTTAATTTAAACTAGTCTCATATAAATATGAAAACAGTTGAAATTTAGTCCTTTCATGTTATCAAATTGGCAGTAATCCATTCCTACCAATGTTGCAGGAGGTAAGAAATCTACAACCTGTGTGGGAGGCCTGTGACTTGGTTCCCTCACCCTTAACACTGATGCTACTGCCCCTATTATTTTTCACCTGCTTTGAGAGCACCAACCTTGCTCTGCGCACTTTGCACCCATGCAGGGATTTTTTTCTTATGGATTGTGTGACATTTATATAATAGGATTGTTTCATGATTATTAATTAATAATATACTTGAGATGATTCCAAATATATGTCCCCTTGTTATGATGACCAGTAAATTCTGATGCTTTGCACTCAGTACCACAGACAAACTGAAGCTCGTTTTTCTGATAACTTTATTTGTGCTTAAGATAAAACATAAAATTCATGGCTGGCCCTAACCAGTTTGGCTCAGAGGATAGAGCGTCGGCCTGCAGACTCAAGGGTCCCAGGTTTGATTCTGGTCAAGGGCGTGTGCCTTGGTTGCGGGAATATCCCCAGTAGGAAGTCTGCAGGAGGCAGCTGATGGATGTTTCTCTCTCATTGATGTTTCTGACTCTCTCTCCCTCTCCCTTCTTCTCTGTAAAAAAATCAATAAAATATATTTAAAAAATTCATAGCTGGAAAAATACACTCTCCTAGATGGAAAATATGAGAAAATTGTGGTTGACTTGCTTTTGTAAGGAGTCTCAGAATCCAAAGTAGATGATGCTTAGGTAGCCTGATATCATGTCTGACCTAGCTCTGGCCTTCCAATGACTACTGATCTGCACACCTGGTGGGCCAGGCTTATTCACTGCATCTCAACACTTTGAGAAACCAAAACATAAGGCTTACAAATTTTTGTATTATGGAATTTTTGTTAATATATATATATATATATATATATATATATATATATATATATAATCAGTATACATGTTTAATTCTCCTTTGAATTATATTTGGTCTCTTAGTAACCAAAAGAAAGGAAAATTAGTTCTCATATAAATTCATAAACTCTATCATTGTTTTCAAGTAATTTTTATCTATTTAAGAGAAATTGTATGTGTTTACATATGAATGTTTTTAATTGAGTTAGTATCCTTACTTTTAATGTTTTTCTTAAAGTGTAATGGGCAGACATATGTGAAGACTCTGTATAATGAACTAGGACTACCCTGCTGAGTCTTAACCATCAGTACATGCCTGTGCTAGGCTAGGTTCCACTTCCAGTTTATTTCAATTAAGTATCTGCAATGTAATTACATGGCACAGGAAGGATCTGTTGATGTTGTGAATTTGATTTTTAATAATATTACTCTAAACTATAATGTGACTTTATAATTGAAAAATTCTGTTAGGTAATTATCTTTTTATGTTAGGAAAGTCCCATTTGCATGCTCATTGGGAAGGATTTCCTTTAAGTGGTAATGATACTAGAATCACTTCTTGATGTATTAACTGCAAACCTTTTCTTAATATACCTTTCACCTTTAAATATATATTTTTTATTGATTTCAGAGAGAAAGGGAGAGGAAGAGAGAGATAGAAACATCAATGATGAGAGAGAATAATTGATTGGCTGCCTCATGCAAATCCCGCACTCGGCATGGAGCCTGCAACCCGGGCATGTGCCCTGACCGAGAATCAAACGATGGCCTCCTGGTTCATAGGTTGATGCTCAGCCACTGATCCATGCCAGCTGGGCTGGCACTTCTTCTTTCTTCCTTTTGGCTAAAAATAATTCCAAAACATCATACATGGAGAATTCCCATTTACTGTGAAAACTGCTCATGTATATATTTATATTTGCCTGTTTCTTAATTTTTTCTTCTGCTGTCTCTATTCCCCAACCACATTTTTTTTGGTCCCTTTCCTAAGTTTATAGGATTTCTGTTGGGAAATAAGGTTTTAAGTGATGGCAGGCCTTAAAATTAAAGTTGCTACTGAGTGTTTAGCTTTTTAGTTTCGGGACATCATTTTCCAACAACTGTAGGAAAACCTAAAATTGGAAACAACTACAGGAAAATGATGGCAAAGGAATTTAGTGAGTTTCACTCTTTAATTGATACTCCATGGTTCATATTCTTACCAGCACTGAGGGGGAATTGTATTAATTAGGCATGTACTGTTGAAGAGAAATACCCACAATAATAATATTATACTACTTGTAATATTCACAGTTGTTTCAAATATTAAAGAATACATATTAATTTATTTTCATTAATGTACTCATTTACATTGGTTGATATGTTCTTTCCTAGAAATTTTTTAAAACAAGAACAAATATGTACAGAGATATGCACTTATATGGAACTCTTTTCATAAAGTGTGCTTCATCCACATAACTGAGTACTACCGCAGCTCATAAAACAGAAGGAAAAGGGGTGGATGGGGAGGAAAGAAAAGGGCAAAAGGGGCCCAAATAGTGATGGAAGGAGACTTTACATTGGGATGGTGAGCACACAATACAATACACAGATGATGTATTATAGAATTGTTCACCTGAAACCTGTATACATTTATTAGCTAATGTCACCTCAATAAATTCAATTAAAAAAAACACAAGAAGAAACAAATTCCTTTTCATCTGGCTCTGTGTGCATGTACTTATGGAAGGATGGATTTTGGATTACATTAAAAAAATCAGAGACACTTTTGCAAGAATTGATAATTCAGATCAAACTTAATGACCTCTAAATTGAACATATTCTTATAATGGAAATAAATATAATAATTGAGAAACTACAAATATACTGAAACATAAGTGGAATGGTTTTCAATTTAGGAATTTTCATTATTAACTATATCAGCATCCTGGGATGAACTGGTTTTATTCTTACCTATTTTAGGTAAAGATTTAATTCCTTTTTTGGTAGAAAAATTACTAATTCAATTTTTCCATTTCCCCAATACAAAAATCAAATACTCTAAATATAAACAATAGTCCAAAAAGAAAGGGTAACATCTAGATAGCTAATATAAAAAACACTATAAATGATAAATCAATTTATGCAAAAGATTGTTTATGTTTATTCAATAATTAGCTTACCTTAGTCTCATTTTTTTTACTTAAAATACTTTAAATTATAACGGACTCTAATTAAATAAAGCACTTGTATGACTAACTGATAGTAAAAGGGGAATTGGCTCTATAATATTGAAATTTTAGAAACCTAAAATAGGAAATATAATTGGAGCAATTTTTGATGTAATGTATTTAAGTTTCTACAACAATAAAAATGTCTAGAAAGTAGACTTAAATCCTCTTGAGTTAAGTAAGAATAACTGACATGTATTTTGTCACCGTGACTTCTTTTAGCTTGGCATTTGAAACTGACCTCACAGTACTGCCACCCCAAGAACTCTGGCTGTGATCTCTGACATTAGACCGCTCTGCAGTCTTTATCTTGGACCTTTGAGACTGAACGCTGCCACATTATGTGAACTATGGTCAGTTCTGTGCCAACCAGTTTTATTCACAAGGGATCAAGCTGAGAATTAGGAACTTGCTATACTTACGAAATTAATAGCCACCTTGACATGAGTTGTTTATCTTTTCTTTTAATTGATGAATGCTTACTGGCCCTCTAGAGAATATGATGTCTATGGCAAGTTGGTCTGGAATAGTAGACCAAGTTATTACCTCTTAGCCTTTTAGTTCCCCCATGTTGACTCCTAAATAAGAGTTGAACAGTTAAAAGTGTCTAGCTTATTTTTTCAGTATGTAGTTTTTCACATACAATACCATGTTGATTTTGTCCTTATATAATCGATAACCTAATAATTGCTTAAATTTATGATAGATACATAAAATTAGAATGATTTAATTTCTTAAGCAATATTGAGCTAGGCTATGTAGGAGAAAGAATTTCTTCTGGTGTACTGAATTACCTTGTAAATCTCAAACCTATAAGTAAATTTTGAAATAACATTTACCAGGTCTCAGCTTTGTCATGGCAATGACTAATATTTTATTTGGAAGAAAAATGCTTTTTTAAGATGTTATTTTTTTACTACTATTTTTACATGTGTCAAGATGTGCTAGTTATTTGGTGACCTTGTGGCCATGAACTCATAATTTCATCTACTTTTCTTGAAGAGAGAAAGCCCTGGTCAGCCAAGGTCAATTCTCTAGTGAAAGGGTCAGTTTTAGCTATTAGTAGCCAACACTCATAAAAACTGATAGATGGATGCGCCCACCTGGTGACTGAATAGTGCATCACAGATCTGCTGCAGTCAGGAAGGGATATAATAAATATTTCCAAAATCATGACATGTCATATGAGGTAGGTCTCAGAAATTTCCTAAATTAGTAAGATAGGTGGTTATTTCCCAAAATGTGCATAATTTAAAGATAAATCTAAAAGTGGTGTTATATAAAATGAGTAATTATTAAACTTTAATATAGTATATCATAGTCAATTAATGTTAAGAGTTAAGTTTGGATAGGGATTTGAATGAAAATAAAAAACCACAAATGTTTTTGTAGTAGGCTGTAATAATCTTACTCTTTAAAGTTATCTTCTGGAAGAATGATTTTGACCTCATATTATTTTGCTATAAATATTATATGTGCATTCATTTATTCATATGTTTAGTAAATATTTATTGAGAACATGCCATGTACAAGGGACTATACTAAAATATAAAGACAAAAAAGTTTAGTCAAAGAAATAATTTATGGTCAAGTATTCAGAAAAATATAAACTCATACTTTAGGTTGAGTGCTGCAAAAGGAAAGTTTGTGTCTGGTTGGAATGGTGCAATTTTTTTTGTCAGATTGATAAAAAGTATATTTTTGGTGTGCTTCATACTTTTAGTAATTAGTTTATGTGTGCCATGACATGTAAAAGGTTGAAAATTTCTGTTGTAAACCATAGTAAAATTTGTATCTTTATTCTGAAACCAATGGCAAATCATTGATGAACTTCAGATAAACAAATAACATATTTTCATTTCTAAATGTCTGGTTTCTGTGAGGTGGGGCAGGAATGGTTACTGTCAGGGCAGTAAGTTGGTTCTTACAGTTGGATAGGTGAGAGTGAGCATCTAGGCAAATGGGGGATAAAAAGGTAAGAATAAAGTAGACAAGGTCAAATACGAATCTTCTATTTCTGTTTTTCCTGCTGAATATTTGCTCATTCAGGACAGGAGTATTTTCCTTTGCTCTGTGAGCCTGGTTTTACTTCCACTCTTCTGCCTTGATAGCAGTCATGGCTACGAGTTGGCAGAGGGGCCACAGAAGTGTAGTGCTGCCTTCAAAATCCTAAAAATGAGATGCAAGAATTTTCTCACTTGTTTTATCTCTACACCCCCTCGAATAACTCATTTGAGGGTACCAGTAGTTAATTCCGAATCTGTGGTTCCCACAAATGGAGTTCAGCAAGTTATGTTAAATTTTCTCCTTTATTTTATTTATTTATTAGTATGTTTTTAAATATTTTTTATTGATTTCAGAGAAGAAGGGAGAGGGGGAGAGAGAAACATCAATGATGAGAGAAAATCATTGATCCATTGCCTCTTGCATGTCCCACACTGGGGACTGAGCTGGCAACACAGGCATGTGCCCTGACCTGGAATTGATCCCCATTCAGGGCATGTATAAGAATCAACCAATACATGCATAAATAAGTAGGATAACAAATTGATGTTTCTCTCTCTCTTGCCTTCCCTCTCTCTTTAAAATTAATAATTAAAAGATTTTTTAAAGTGCGCTTTCTTGCCTTTATGCCTATCTGTGCAGGCTGCATTGGTGTCTTAGCCATAACTGTCTTAGTTTTTTGGTTTTTTTTCCCTAAGAAATCTATTAAGCCAAATTTTGGTTTCATTTCCTACTATGTTGTTTTTTAAATTGGATTCTACTGTCTGTGCTTAGATAAATCTGGAAAAGATAAACCTTTTTCTTAAACTTCTTTTGTCTTTTTCTTGTAAGACTTCTCAGGACTGTCATTCCAGGACTTTTAAGATTGGTAGTGAAAGTTTTTGAGTTATAAATAATCAGTTTTCCTCTGGAGTATATTGTGGGAGTAATGTCTCATAAAACATGCATGGTATTTATCAAATTCATGCGATCGGTTTGAAGGCACATTTTCATTCTAGACACGAGGTTCTCCTGTTTGAATTCTGAGGTATCTGATGTATCTCTTATTTTGTGCTTTCTAAGTATTGGGTGTTTTGTTTTCCAACTTTTTTTTTTGTATTTAAAGACTAATATCAGAGCCACCTCATGGTATGAACCGGATGGCTCAGTGTCAGGGCAGCCAAGTCTCCACAGTCAACATTTCTCTGTGTTTTTAATTTGTGAAGCAGGAGGGATCTCTGAACCATGAACTTAACTGCCCATATGGTCTTTCACTGTACTTTCTGGGAATAAGTCGCATGCATAGTCTGACATTTTTGTATTATACTTGGGACCATGACATGGATTCAATCAGAATCCCCAAGCTCCGCATTTTATAGCAACCATTTCCCCAAATCTGAATTGGGAGACATTAATATGTGACTATGAAGACAAATATGCAGGCAAACTGTACATTTGCATATCAAACAGACATATAATGCAACTCACAACAACCAAAAACACATTGATATAAGATGACCTCTGAGGTAGAAATATTGCCCTCTAGCAATCTAAGATTATGAAGAGTGTTACCCTCAAGTTGACAGAAGGGAGAAGAAGCTGCTATACGCTCTATAATCTGCTTCTGAAGATAGTGGGAAACATTCCAGAAGGATGAATTGAGCACCATTCTCTTCATAGTAGTGAAGAGATAGATAGTGTACATCTGATTTCTTCTCTCCAAGAGTTCCCATTTCTCCCAGCTCTTTCATATTCATTTGTGTAACATGCTATCCCTCAGCCAGGGTGATGAATACTGAAATTCATAGGTAAATTAACTTATGTAAATAGTTTAATTTCTCTTGATGATCTATTGTGTGCAAGGTAGGAGTATACTCTTTCAGCTTTTTCCTAGTCTTTATATTTACATCTTTAATGTTAAATGTGGTGTTCTTTTTGATAAATAAGGGGAAAAACACTCTTCATTAATTATATTAAATAAGTAGGTTCTATATTGTCTGGGAAATCTTATAAATAGAGAAAATGGAAGTCAGAATGATATAATTTAGTGTGGCTCAAAAACCTTTCTGTCTTAAAATAGCTATTGTTTCCTGGATTTTTTTTATATGTTTGTAAGTATCTGTATAAGTATCACACGCATGAGAGCTCACACACATGGTTCAATTAGTCATTAGAAGCATTTTGCTTTTTCATGTAGCCTTCTTTTAAAATGGAAAACTTTAAGAGAAAGTAAAGTATTAAGTCTTTAATAGTGTAGTTTGAATGAAATTATTAGACATTTTCCTCAATTGATTAAAATAGAATATTATGATTAGGGACACCAAGAATGATTTTTATCAACTTCAAAAATTTAAAATAGGACAGCCATGGAATTGGCAAGAATAAAGCTGTATTTAATAGTACCAATTTGTATTTATGGGGTTCTTTAATATATCTTGAGAACCCATTAATAATAGAAAATAGTAATAATAGAAATAATAGTAATAATAGAAAATAAAATATAAATAATAGCACATAATAGAAATAATAGAAAATATAATAGAAATAGAAATAATAGAAAATAATAGAAATAGAAAGTGCACACATATGCAGGTATATTAAGTAGAGGCTTTATGACTTAATTGTTAGGAGTTTATTAATTTAATAGATGCAAAATCAATAGCACTCAAATTGCTATTTAAGTCCAACCACTCTTTATTATGATATTCTACATTTGATGCCATTGATACTCAATAGATTGAGCCAGAAATGATTTTCAAAATGAGTTGACAGTGATCAAATTTCTTTTATAATCAGGTGCCAAGACGATTATGCACACATCCCATTTATTAAGGCCTCTTCTCAAGTAGTAATTTCTATAATATTGGTTTAAAGAATCTAGACAAGATGTGAGTTTTGAGTACAGGTTCGCAAAAAATGTGCAAAGCTGGAATGTAATTGTAGGCTGCATTATTAACTGAAACACTGGCGTCACTTCAGAATAAAAAATAACAGTTATGGGAATGAGGACCCCCTTTTTCAATCATGAAAGAGCTTGTATATGGATATTATGAGGGATTTTCCCGAGCCTTATTCTTAAACAGATTACACTATTCAAAGTCTCAAAGAATCAAAATCATGCTCAGCTGGGGCAGTCAATGTGCAGTCTAAACATGTGACAGATGCAGAGAAAACTTCAAAGATGCCATTACAAATGCCTGTGGAGATATTTAAGGAGCCAGATGCTACTGTTTCATGTCTTCCGCAGCTCCGAATGTGTCCTGTGATCACTTTCCAGAGGGGAGGTGTGGTTCAATCTGGTGAGGAAAAGACAGCCACTAATCTTTCTGTTGTTGTTGTTGTTTGCATACATTGTATGGCTGGGGTGTGAGGGGCTGGGATTAGTGACTTTAACAGGGGGACATGTATATGAATTTGCTATTTCTTATACACGAAGGCACTACTGCAAGAAAAAAAAATATATGATATATTCTGTGAAAGCTCTCCTGTCTAAAGAAATGATTTGTAGGTGTGTATTGCCATGGAAACACTTCTTTCCTTCAACTTTTGCTATTTAGTTAGACACTAAAAGAGGTAATAAATATATTCATTATGGTTAATGTTTATTTCACATTTTGTTTGGTGTTGAGAAATAAATTGCTTGGGACATCATATTATTAAGTGCATGTTTCATTTCCATCACTACTGCATCCTAAAGAAGAACTTTATATTTTGAGGCTGAATGAAGCCCCTGGTAAATGCAGAGGTGAGATTAAACTAAAATCTGAAAGCACCACCTGCTTTTATTTTATATGAAATCTTTATTTTTACCTTTTCCCCCCAGTACAGGCTTTGTAAGACAGTTTGTTTTATCTCAACTTTTATGAACACTATTTCATAGGCTTATTATCCCAAATGAAATAAAGGAAAATAAAGAAAACTTCTAGGAAATATGTAATAAAGGAAATAAAAAAACTAGAAAACTTGAGTCACTGGGTAATGTTTGAGCATTTATTTTTGCATTGAAAAAGTGATTCTGTCCAAGTTTGTTCTTTTTATTATATGTGTGATTCACCCTAGCTTATCTTCTATTAAATCACACCCATAGAGGGATTGTTTTATTAATTTTTGAATTAAAATTTGTGGTACATTATAAAAACAAACCTCATATACATAATTATTTACATGAAAAGGGATGGCTATAAGAGGATAATAAATAGCAAAGGATATTTTTCTTTCTAATGTAAACATCTGGCAGTAATCCTTGCTTACACAATTAATGGGCATTTAATTGGCAATGATCAGTTTATTGCTGCAATATGAAGTGAATGTTTCCCCAGGAACAAACAGCTGTTGCAAGAATTTCACAGTGATTTAGCAAACACCAGGTGATAGCTGTATCTAGAATGCAGTGTTCTGTCTCTGAGCAAATTACAGTGCATCAGAAAAAATAGTTAAAAGTAGAATAGCTGTACAAATCCAATTGTCACTGACATTAAAATCTAACTAAAAAGCCAACAATAAAACAACAGGTTAATTATAATACATATTTTCCATGCCTCAGATATAAAAAAAGAAATAATTCCTTCAAGAAGCAAACAGTAAGTTGGCAGGACATTAATCTATTTAAAAGTAGTATTTTGTGTCTTGTTTTAAAGACATAATGGTTGATGAATCTCTTTTCTATTCTACTATTTTATTATTTTAAAAGTCTTAGAAAATTTGATGGTATGATTCTAATTTTTTGATTAAAAGTTATTGAAATCATTCAGTAGTTACTGACATATATTTTTTCTTAATAGATTTCATTTAGCTGTCTAAAATTAAATGTACCCCTTTTTAATTTGCATTGCTTGTAAGCTGCTTTCTCATTAAGTTTTAAAGAAAAAGTTTTTCATTTTTCATTATGCATTTTTATTGCCAATTTAATACAATGATAATAGCTATGCAAACTTTCTGTGACTACTCAGCTTTTGGCATAGATTAAATTATACATTTTAAATGTAGCACACTGGCAGACTGTTATTTCATAAAGCTGAGTTTCATTAGTGAAAAAGTAATTTTGCTTTAGCAAAAAAAAAAAAGCTCTTATTTACTATACTATTTAGTATTAGCTTATGCTAGAGTCTATGAACAATGAACTCAAATGAACAAAGCATCAAGGGCCAATTTATAGAACAATGCTTTTATTTTTTCCTGTATGCATTCTGCAATAATTCATCTCCATGACAAAAGCAGACAATCAATCATCTTCTATTGTGCCTTTCTCAATAAAATTACTATTCTTGATGTAACAAAAGAAAGCTGCCTAAGTAACAGGAACAGTATTACATGCTCAAATCAATAAATTGACCATATTTCAAAAACCTTTACCCATTAATATGACAATGTAGTTTTATGTTTAACTTATCCATATTAATATTAAATTATTAAGTAGCATTGTTCTTTTTTAGTTCAAGAAAAATAATAAATAAGAAGGCATGTGATAGGAATGTTTTTAATGTCTCTTGTAGCCTATGCACAAGTGTTGATATGCCACCATCTTATAACTGTGTGCAGGTTGAAATATATCACATTTTGGACATAAATTCTATATGTAAGTCCTAAAATCATATGGAATCTACATAGTATTCAGAGTTGTTTGTTCCTCTGTTTTAAGATTATATAATTATGGTAGTTGAAGGTAATCCTAGAATTAACACCATGTTGTTCCTAAAGTAAAATATTTATTATTATATGAGAAGTATATTTGAAACATATAAATGTAGGCATATATTTCAAATATATAATCTGTATATGTCGTATGAATTGTAAGGAAAAACTTAAGGTCAGAAGTTAAATGCAATTTTTTATATCAGAAATATGAAGAAATAATATAGGTATAGATATGGCTATGTGCTCATTTTGAATAACTAACTCTTTTATTTTCAACTAGAATAATTCAAATTTAACATGAAAAAAGTGATTTTTTAGATAGTTCTAACCAACATTGAGTGTAATACAGAGATATGCATTTCAATTTAATATGGTTTTATATATAATACTATTTTTGGCCCTAAATTTTTTCTTTCAGAGATTGAATGGAATTATAACAAAAAATTTAAATTAAAATATAAGTAGTTTTTATTTAACCTACCAGGGAAACAGGATTAATTTAAGCTAATAACACTCATGTCATTAGCCACTCCAAAATTAAGTTGACTTTAGAACCTCTGAAGACTTTCTTTAATTGTATTTTCTTTTTTCTGAATTAATGAGGCCAGGCCATAACATGTTTCAAGAAAATGAAATCTTTTGTTACAGAAATGCAAATGCAGTGACTTAGCATCTAAGATACTGTACAGTGTAGAAGACTGTGAGGATAGTTTCAATATAGTATTAAGGACATAATTTGCAACAATTTATATGCCAGTTATCTAATTAAATTATAAAAATTTTGTGTTCCTATTAGTTGTTTATGAGTTTACAGAATGTTTGTGAGTTATACCATGTCACAAGAATGGCATTCTAAATTTTATATTAATTATTTTATCAGATTTTTAAAACCTCATAGCAATTAACTTTAAAGGCTCCTATAACAAAATGTTTAAACATTAGTAAAAATTTTACTGCATTCTATTGTAAATTAAATGCTTTAATAGAAATATGGTTTGGTCATAAGTTATTTTAAACAGTTGCTCTTCTTGTTTTCCTTTCTTTTCCCCACATATTGGTTAATTCATTTTGATTTAGACCCCAGTCAGTGTGATGTATTGAGTTATTTACTGAGAGAGATTAATAATGGACAAACAACTCTTATTAAGGAGTCTTGCTTACTTATGTGTTAGTTCAAATAAACCAATTTTAGGGGAAACTAAAAGTTGTTTATGTTGTATGTTTTATTTTTGCCTTACTATCCTTAGATACAGTTGCTGAAAAAAGAAAAAGCAGAAGACATAATTCAACAAGAAATTACAATGTTGCTTATTATACCATGAAAACAGTATTACAGACTTTTCTTGAACTGTTACTTATCTTCTTAGAGAATCTATACCTGGAGACCAAGGTTTGGTCTTTGCTCTCATGTCTCAAGAAATTTAGTAATCTACTACTTGTGGCTATCATAGGCTCTCTTCGCCATATTCTTTTCTCTCCTCCTCCTTCTATCTCTTCCTCTCCTTTGTCCTCCTTCTTCCCTATTATTCTCAGATCTATTGCAGTGTCATGAGTAATATGAAATTTAACATGAAATTTAACCTTTGCTTTGGAGGGTAAATGCAGGGCTAAGGAAATTCCCATCGAGGGCATCTGTTGCATCAATCCTGGAACCTTGCAGAATTTTGTTTATTTTACATAACAATTGCTCTGTGAAAGCTCTTGGATTTTTTCTTTTATGGATGGCAGTATTTCTCACAACAGCTAAAACTGAAGAAGCTAAAGCCACATCTGTTTTTGTAGGTATATAAACTCAGAATATTCTATCAAAATTTGAACTTGTTTTTCCTTCTTATTTCTTTTTTTATATATTTTTATTGTTTAAAGTATTACGAATAGCAGTACATATGTTTCCTTCCCCCCCATTGACCTCCCTCCAGCCTCCCCTACTCCCCAGCAGATGCCCTCCCCTGTCCTCTCCTCCCCCCAGTGTCTTGTATCCATTGGTTATGCTTATATGCATGCATACAAGTCCTTCGGTTTATCTCTTACAGCCCCCGCTGCCCACCTTCGCCTGCCTTCCCACTGTAGTTTGACAGTCTGTTCAATGCTTCTTTGCCTCTGTATCTATTTTCCCACCATTTCTTTTCTTTAAAAAATCTTGCATCTGCATCCTAGAAATAAATATATAAGAATAAAAAATGTTTGAGTCTCAGTTTCAATGTCCAACAGTTCTGAGTCCCAGTTTCAGTGTCAAATAGTTCTTTGTGTGTACATGTCAGCAATGATGTCTGGATAGTGGAGAAATGGAGGCAATGCAGGTTCCACCCTCTCTGGTTTGGTCCTGAGCAACCTGCAGCTATTTACAGCTGCTGACTGCTAGCATGGCAAGGTGTCATCAGCGTCTTCCATCTCCGGACTGTTTTTGTGGTTGGAACAGCTGTCAGTTACTCATATGGTCTTGGAGTTGTTTTATGAAAATATAGAAATATTTTCTTGACCAAAAGTCAAGAACTACATAATGAATATGTGTTTTTTCTTTTTATACATAACTTAAAATTTTTTAGAACAGTTTTAAGTTCATAAAAGAGTTTAGAGAAATGTGCAGAGATTTCCCACAAACTCTCTGCTCCCACATACGCATAGCCTCTTCCATTGTCAATATCTCCCATTGGAGTGGTACATTGTTAAAACTAATGAATGTATATTACACATCATGATTACCCAGAGTCCAGAGTTCACATTGGCGTTCACTGTTGGTCCTGTACATTCTCTGGGTTTGTAAATAATTACATGTATTTATCATTATAGTATCATACAGAGTAGTTTCACTGCCCTGGAAATCCTATGTTCCACCAACTCATTCTTTCCCAAATTGGTAACCAGTGATCTGTTACCATCTCCATAGTTTTGTCTTTTCCCGAGAAGTATTTTCCAACTATAATGTAATTTAGTTGGAATCATATAGCATGTAGCCTTTTTAGATTGGCTTCTTTCACTTAATAATGTGAATTTCATGTTCTTCCATGTTTTTCATTACTCAATGGCTCATTTATTTTTAGGACTAAATAATATCTCATTTTCTGGGAGTACCAGTTTATCCATTCAACTACTAAAGGACATCTTGCATGTGTACAAATTTTGGCGATTATGAAGAAAGCTGCTATAAACATCTGGGTGAAGGTTTTGTGTAGACGTAATTTTTTAATTCCACTGGGCAAATACCAAGGTTGGATTATTTGGTAGGAGTATGTTTAGTTTTGTAAGGCACCACCAAACTATCTTCAAAATGGCTGTACCATTCTGCATTTTCATTCGCAGTGAACTAGAGTTCCTGTTGTTTTCTGTCCTCTCCACCATTTAGTGTTTTCAGTGTTTAAGGTTTAGGCCATTCTAATAGGTCCATCGTGGCATCTCCTTGTTTTAATTTGTATTTCCCCGATGACATATTATGTGGGGTATCCTTTAATATGCTCTTTCCCATTGGTTTATCTTTTTGGTGAACTGTCGTTAAAGTCTTTGCCCCTTTTTATGCAGTTATTTCTTGTCTTATTGTTGAGTTTTAAGTGTTATTTGTATGTTTTGAATAGCAGTTTTTCTTTCTTTCTTTCTTTCTTTCTTTTTTTCTTTCTTTCTTTCTTTCTTTCTTTCTTTCTTTCTTTCTTTCTTTCTTTCTTTCTTTCTTTCTTTCTTTCTTCTTTTTCAGATGTGTCTTCCGCAAATAATTTCTTCAAGGCTTTGGCTTGTCTTCTCATTTTCTTGACTAACTATGTTTTTGACTCATGCATTTGGTGCCTCAGGCTGATGTCACCAAATCCTAAATTTATTCTGCAAACAACATACTTTGATCGATGTTGCTTTTAGAAATCAACATTACTTATAAACCAGGGTTGTCAATGGCCTAACTAAAGAGAAATTCTTTTTTAAAAAATTTATCTTTATTGTTGAAAGTATAACAGATGTCCTCTTTGTTTTTGTTTTTCCCCATTGACTGATTCCGCACTACACCTACCCCTCCCAAGCCTTCATCAAACTATTGTCTGTCATGGGCTATGCATATATGCATATGTCCCCCCCCATCCCTGCCCCTGCCTTCTCTCTGAAATTTGTCAGTCTGAGAAATTTCTTTTTATACTTTAACTTCAACAAAGTGAAGATTTCTAATATGTTGACTCCTCTACTTTTCTTCCTTAGAATTCAACTTGCTTGTCTTCACTTGCTTTACTATCCAATGCAGACCACAGTCTATCACTTCAATCACTCTTGTGATCATTTCCATTCCCATTTCTGTTTGCTCTTCAAAATTTCAACTCTAAATCAACCCAATTGTCCATGTTTCCTTAGCCTTTACCTGGCTGCTGATTGCTGATGGAAAAACCACCACACTGCATAACCACCGCAGATCAGTGATCTCTAACCTCAACTGCATCCCCTTTGAGGTCTGGCAGGCTTCTCTTCAGTTGATTCTCTTCTGATTGTATCTATTTTGAACTTCTCTTCTTTCAAAAATTTTAGTCAACTACATAATTCTTTACATCCTGCAAATGGTTGTAATGCCTGCTTTAGAAAGAAGATACTAGAAAATAGATAAAACACCTTCTGCCACTAAATTCACCCTCAACACCACAAAAGAGCAGAAGTAAGACCCTTTTTCCTAAAGCAAGTGCCCCTTTCAATGCTCTGGATATGCCTACTCATAAGAATATTATTTCATCTACTAGAGGCCCAATGCCTCTAAGATTTGTGCAAAGAAGGGGCCTTCCTTCCCCTGGCTGCAGGCACCACCCTTGCTCTGGCCAGAGCTGCTTTTCCACCTTCCCTTGCTGCCTAGAGGCCAGAGTGGCTGGGGTGGTGTGGAATGCTTGGCTCTGTATAAACCTAGGTGTAATATAACTGTTAGAATTAGTATTAGTATAAATCATTGTACCACATATTTTCTCATTTGTCTTTAAATATAGATTTATATTACTTTTACATAAAATTCTAAATGCAAAGAATCCAACTTTTCATGTTATGCTTAGAAAAGCTTTTTAATTCCAATGCTATCTCCTTCGTTTTTGGTAGTTTTAACTATAACTGTGGAGACTGTCAATTTTAATGAAATATAAACAATGCCTTTTAAAAATTTTAACAGAATTTAAATATTCCTACTTACCTCACATAAACTATTTTTTTCAAATAATTAATGAAATTGCTTTATTAAAAAGATGTTTGTCCTGTTTAAAAAAAGCAAAAACATAAGTTGACATATATTCAGGACATAGACACATGGCTAAACATGAATAGTGCTAACAGGAAAGCCAAAAATATAATTACAAGCAAAGGAGATAGTTGAAAGTAAGAACTATAAGGAGAGTTGATGGAATTGAACTATTACTTCTTAAAGCAGGGGGGAAAAAAGCCATATTTTAATGGTTTTTGTGAAAACAACAGGATCAACTGCAGTTAGCAATTTACTTCTACACAATGACTTATTGAACAAAAAATAGTAATAGATTTTTATTAGATATTGGTACGTATTTTCTGACAGTGATAACTATTAAATATTGAAATGAGTTGCTTTAGTGGTCTCTAAAAATTGTATGCATTTTTGCTATCCTGAATGATCCTGACAGATAAGATTGCATAAGGATCGATTGGGTAGGTAATCCTGAGATACCTTTCATTATTTTATGATAGCTTTGAAATTTTGTTTGAAAGTATCTGAAACATTGAATGTAGTTTCATGTTTTTGGAAATATTCTGAAGGTTTACATCAGTCTTGACATCTAAGTACCAAATGTTTTTCCCACTTTTTGTTTATCCTTATACCAACTTATCATAAACACTACTTTTCAGTGATCTCAACTTTTGAGTATGATCAAGTTGCCCCCGTTCTTAAAGGACATTCACAGATTGTTGAGTCTTGGACTTTCTATCCTTGATGATTTGATCCTAAAATCGCATTCCTAAAAGCCTTCACCTCTGCCTCTTCATGAATTGTAAGTGTAGCCAAACCTCACTCTTCATTTAGTCCCAAACTGGCTCCATATTTTTTCTTGCTCATCTGTCTCTCATCTAACTGTAAACACATCATCCCCACAACCTATAATGATCTTTCCATCTCTGTCTATAAAAATTTCATTCATTGTCCACTTGTTACGTTCCAGGAAGTTTTCCTTTCTTGTCAGATGGAGGCTCAGTATGTGGCTATGGCTTTCACTTGTTTATATATTTATCTCTACCTCTAGACTATAAACTCCATGAAGCCAGTGTGTCTTTCTTACTAAATGTTTTATTCCTAAAGAAGCACTGATTCCTTTCACACAGTACAAAGTTTCCTCAAATTTATCCAATCAAAAGAATCATACTTAAGGATATAGATTCCTGGGCTTAGGATCCTGAGGAGTGGTGGTGGGGAATTTTATCAGAAAGAAAGTTTGAAATTCACAACATTTCAATACTTAATGAAAGGTTGTCAAATAAATAAATAAATGAATAATTCCCTTTTTATTTATTTGGAGTTTTCTGTTTAAGGACATTAACTCAAGTATGGTGTTTTTGTTTTTTTTTTTGCTTTCCTGCTTTTCTTGTCTCTGATTAAAATATGTTGTTAAACTCAGTGAAATCCATTGCTTTTATTAGCTAGTTGACAAGTGATATTCTGAGCATTCTTGTAATTCTTTTAAAAATGATTACTTTTGAGCAAGATTTTAAACTGTTAGATAGGAGTTTAAAGTAATGTAGTGGGCAAAGTTGGAAACAGTAATGGAGTATTTCTAGGTTTGTTTTAAGTCACTGGTTCTACTTCACCTGGAAAGATTTCTAAAGAGTGTGCAGGGCTGTGGAAAAGCCTGAGCCAGAACCCTGTCTGGTCCTTGATCTGCCAATAACCCAGCTATGTGACCTTATGAAAATACCTTCATTTCTCTAGGCTCAATTTATTCATCTGTAAAATGAAGGGGTTGGAGCAGCTGATCTCTAAGGTCTCTTCAGCTCTAAATCCCATGATTCTCAGGGTCTTCTTTCATCTGAGCTTTGCATTTGTCTGTTTGATTTCTTTCTTTCTCTGAAATAATAATTGAGGGTTGATTATACGTATCCAGTCCAATTATCCATAGATCATAAAGATTTTTATTATTATATATGGAAGATTAAGATGTATGAAAGGCATAAGACTGAAATCTCTACAAAGTCTAATGATAAAAAATATTTTATCCTATGAATTTTCTTCTTTAAAATATTAAACTGGTGCTTTATGAAAAAATTAAGATCGGTGCTTAATATTTAGTGCACTTCTATTCTTGAAGAAGAGAGCCAAATTAAAAAAATACATATACATATTAAATATGCTTTTATATAAATTTATATTACATCATTATTGAAAGCACTGAGCCATGGCAAACAATCTATTATTATAAGCTATCTATTGCACGATTTAGTATGCTATATTCTATCAATTGATGGATTATACCATGTCATGTTTTTATATGAAAAATTTTAGGACAATTAGAGATGCAAATCACAAAAATAGTTCATTTTCCATTCTAAGTAAAAACATCTTTATTTTCCAATCTCCTAAGTAATTACATTTTTCCAATTACAGTTTATATTCAATATTATTTTGTATTAGTTTCAGGTACACAGTATAGTGGTTAGGCAATCATACACTTTACAGAGTGTTCCCACCAATATTTCCAGTACTCACCTGGTAACATACCTGGTTTTTACAATATTATTGACTATATTCCCTGTGCTTTACATCCCCATGTCTATTTTATAACTACCAATATGGACTTCTCAATCTCTTCACCATTCATGTTCACCAAGCCCTCAATATCTAAAGTAATTTTAAATATTCTAGCAGATTCTATATTTTGACATAGCTGAGCATCAGTGTATTAGCATTATATAGAGTGCACATGGACATTTATTAAAACAGAACATATGATTTAAATATGTGATGATGCCATATGAAAAGTAAAAAATTAAGACATTTTATAACACTTCACATTGTTTTCCTTTTTTAATTGCTATGTCAATTATACTCATAATATTTATGTTTTATTAAAAAGTATATAGCAATTCTATTTACCTTTTATTATCAGCATACAGTTGATACCAATAAAACAACAAAAATGATTTTTTCTTGGCAACTAGAAAAAGAAAATAAGTTTTACAGATATATTATATGTAACTTTGATTTGAATAATGACATAACTAATATGATACAAACTACAGACTTGAATAAAGTAGGAAAACCATAAGTTGCCAGAATTAAGATATGATCTTCTAACTTACAATTTCTAAAATGGCAAATATTTATAGTTTAGATATATCCTACTTCAGAATATAGTTACAGTTTTTACTGAATCTGATAGACCTAACTTCTAATTAAAGGATAATCATGTGATAATATTGTCTTTAAGTGAGTCAGGTTTAGATATTAGAAAGAGATAGCCAAGTTCAATTCTTGCCTCCAAAATTTGCTAGCTTTGTGGGCTGAAGAATTATTTAAATTCTCTAAACTGGTTTTCTGATCTGCACAATGGAATTTATAATCCTCTACTTCTTAGTAATGTTGTACTATGTGAGATCAAACATTAAATGTATCTAATATACTATGCCTGGCACCTGGAACATCCAAAATAAACACCAGCTATTATTATTATCTTTTTAGGTCTGTACAATACTTCATGTTTACACTCTGCTCTTCTCAGAATTTCTTTCTCTTATTTATTTTTACTGAAGCTCTGAGGCATCCACTGTATTTAATTCTTTTTTATATAAAACTATGTTCATATGGCCAAATCCTTTATTGTTTTAGAGATTGTACATTCTCTCAAACCAATGGTCTTCTGATTGTGTTGTGCTTTGATAATCTAAACTGCTTAGTTTCTGGTCTACAGAATTTTTCTACAGTTTATATTTTTAGGAACTTCTGTAGCTTGTAATAAAGGTGAGAAAGACAAAAGAGTAAAGAACATGCAAATAAAATACTACTGTTAATTATCATATGACTAATTATTGTGACTACTAGTTTATTTGAGGCACTTATTTTAAATATTTTAAATATAGTATTTGGAATTAAATAAGAACCCAGCTTTTCCAAGTATTCCTCCTTCCTAACTGTGTTTAAACACCTCTCTGTGTTTAGAATTTATGGCAGTGGTACCATGTTTTCCCAAAAATAAGACAGTGTCTTAAATTAATTTTTGCTCCCAAAGATGTACTAAGTCTTATTTTCAGGGGATGTCTTATTTTTCCATGAAGAAGAATACAGTACACATTTATTGTTGAACAACAAAAAAGGAAATTTATTACCTGTGTATGGTACAGTAGTAGTTGTCATCATAAACTAGCATAACCAGACAAACTGTGAATCCTACGGTATCAAGGATTTCTTGTTACTATCATTATTTCCATATACAACAATCTATGGTACATTTATTGATACTGATATTTACCAGTATGAACACAAAGTAAGATTTATTCAGTGACAGTCATGTCATCATCTTCTGGAACATCCTCATAATAATCCAAACCCTGAATTTCTTGGTGAATTTCTTGTGACTCCATTTCTTTCAGAAACAGTGGACCAAATCTCTCATGTTTAGCAATAACACTATCCTTAAATAAGTACTTCTTGTCAAGGTAGCCTGCTCGTAGTGCATTTGCAATGCAACTGTCAGTGATTTTCTCCCATGAATTCTTCACCCAAATCCCAACCTCTTGCAGTTTAGGTTTCACAAAGTATCCATGCTGATTTCTCTCCATTTTATTTTCAATGTAGTCATTAATTTCCATGTGCAAATTGTCCTTGAATAGCTTGTTTATTGCAATATCAAGAGTCCAGAGATAGGCCGTCATTCCTGCAGGGATCATTATTTGATCTATTTTCCTTTCATGAAGAAGTTTCTTCAAGGCTGGGAACACCAAGATGGCGGCATAGAAAAAGAAACCTATTGTTCTGCCCTGCGCAACGATTTAAGAACTACAACATAACAGCAGAACAGACAGCACCCAGAATCGCCAGAAAGCTGGCTGCATGAAACTCTACTAATAAGAGTAAAGGTGGGATGCTGAGACTCAGGAGCGGCGGGAGCGCAGCTTTCAGACTGAAGCAGGTTAGGAGCCGTCCTGGTCACGCACGCCAGAGCTGGGGCTGGAGCAGCAACCCCGGCTGGATTTTGCCAATGGGGAGGGCAGAGACGTCCCACTACACGGATTCCCTAGCGCCAGGTGAGGTCCGAGATCCGGGGTACGTGGAGACGTCCCACTGCACAGATTCCCCAGTGCCAGGCGAGGTCCGAGGTCCAGGGGACGCACCCTGGAAGCAGGGCACCGCAGAGGCTATTAGTCTGCGAGAAACCCGGAGGAAGCGGGGAAAAGAAGTTTCCGCACAAGGATCGCGCAAACCTGCGACTTGCCCCCTGGAAACTTGTCTCCTGGTTCCGGAAACCATCTATTTTACAACCCTGTGCTAGACTTTTGGTGTGCAGACACATTTGGGGAAAGGCAGAGTTGTCTGGCAAGGGGAAGACACTAGCGGCTTTCTCTTGGAGGTGTCTGCAGCCATCCCCATCCAATAGAGACCCGCACGCGCGAGCGCCGCATCCAACCTGAACACAGTCTCCCTTCACAGCCAATTGGCCTGGAGGTCAAACCCTCCTAGGGCTAACAACAACAAGCTGGGTTTAAATTCAAAAATACTGAATACAACCCATAAAGGACTGCAGTAAGAGTACCCACCTCAGGTAACTGGGGAGGCTGAGCCACTGTCCCTTTGAGGATATCTACCACATAAAGCAGCCACCATGCAGAGATATGGAAAGAAATCAGGTGGGAAAGAAATGGAGGAGAAAAGACGACAACACATAGAGTTCAAAACCATGGTTATAAGGCTTTTCAAGAGGCTCCTACAAAAGGCCGATGAACTTAATGAGAGTTACGAGGAAATAAACAAGACCAACCAGGAAATGAATGAGAATTACAAGGAAATGAATGAGACTTACAAGGAAATGAATGAGACCCTTAAGGAAATGAACAAGACCTCTGAGGATACGAACCAGACCCTCACAGATAAAAAAAGGACCAACTAAAAATCAAGCATACACAGACTGAAATAAAAAATATTACACAAAGTCCTAAAAGTAGTCCAGAGGGCCACAAGAACCAAGTCAAAGATTTGAAATACAAAGAACCAAAATCCACTTAGCTGGAAAAGCAAGAAACAAAAAGAATTCAGATAATTGAAGATAGCGTAAGGGGCCTCTGGGACAACCTCAAGCATGCCAACATCCGAATTATTGGGGTGCCAGAAAAAGAGAGAGAGCAAGTTAATGAAAACCTACTTGAAGAAATAGTGACTGAAAACTTCTTCCACCTGGTGAAAGAAACTGACTTAAAAGCCCAAGAAGTACACAGAACCCCAAAATATAGAAATCTAAAGAGGACCACACCAAGACATATCATAATTAAAATGCCAAGAGCAAAAGATAAAGAGAGAATATTAAAAGCAGCAAGAGAAAAACAGTTGGTTACCTACAGGGGAGCACCCATACGATTGTCAGCGATTTCTCAAAGGAAACGATGCAGGCCAGACGTGAGTGGCAAGAAATATTTAAAATAATGAATAGTAAGAATCCACAACCAAGATTACTCTATCCAGCAAAGCTATCATTCAGAATTGAAGATCAGATAAAGTGCTTCGCAGGTAAGAAAAAGCTAAAGGAGTTCATCACCACCAAACCAATATTATATGAAATGCTGAAAGATATTCTTTAAGAAGAGGAAGAAGAAAAAGGTAAAAATATAAATTATGAACAACAAATACACATCTTTCAACAAATGAACATAAAAATCAAGTGAACTGATAGGCTGATGAACAAGATAAACTGGTGAATATAACAGAAACATGGACATAGAGAGGGAATGGACTGACAATTCTTGGGGAGAAAAGGGTTGTGGGAAGTACAGCAAGAGATTGGACAAAAATCTTGCAACAATGGGAGAGGACATTGGGGAGGTGGAGGGGAGTGTGGAGGGTGGGATAGGTACAGGGTGGAGGGGAGATATAGGGGGATAAAAAAGGGGACACAATGTAATTCATAAACTGAACAATAAAGAAAAAAAAAGGAATTACCTTAACTTAAAAAAAAAAAGTTTCTTCATGTCTTTAGCGTGGTGAGTGCTGGTTGCATCCCAGACTAGCAGACCTCTTTAGCTCCCTCATATAACAAGCAGCAGCATTAAATAGACCCACTTCCTTATAACTGCTTGTGTGGGCCAGGCTTTTTCAGTTTCAACAATAAAAATATTATCGATGAGGTCTTATTTTCAGAGGGATGTCTTATATTACAGTGAGAGGCAAAACTGGAAGTAGGTCTTATTTTCAGGGGATGTCTTACTTTAGGGGAAACAGAGTATATGTGGTTTAAAGATAGAACATCTTCTATTTGCTTTTCCAAAACCTCTGTTCTTTCTTCTCCACTTTGCTCTGTACCCCAGGAGGTAATTCTGAATGGATTATATTAACAGGGTTCTTTACACTATGGCTTCCTGATGGATTCAGCATGTAGAATTTAGCAGGGATAAGGAAAAGGGAGAAATTGAGGTTTGGTGTTTATTTCTCCAAAATCCCTCCCTGCAGGTTTGTCTGAGGATGCCTCTATCCCTCTATCACAGGTTACTGCTCCCTCCAGTTGGCCCTGTCACACAAATCTCTTTCCATCTCACCTGCTTCTGATAACTGTCCTCTTCCCTGCTTTTTCAGGCCTAGATGTAGGAGTGGTAATTGTGCTTTGATAATTTTCTAGCCCCTGATTACTAACCCTGTGATCTCCTTGCATTCTTCCCATACTTTGTAAATATATATTAGATTCTCCTCCAAATGCTCAGTTTGAGTTTTCCTTTTCTATTTTTACTGGGGCCTATACCTCATGTACTACTAATTGACTTTCTAAAGTGGTATCATGTTAGTGTTTAAATTATAATTTCTTTGAGAACAAAAATCATTCACTACATTATAATATAGAATTGTGGACTTATAGGAGTAGATGCAATAGGATATACTTAGGATCTTGATAAGAACAATAGCAGACCAATTGTTGGGGCACAAGTCCAACTGAAGTAGTTTAAGGAATGCGTTAGGAAAATTGAAGAAATAGAGAGGAAAGGTAAAATGCTATATTGCTTCTAGTAAGTATAATAGTGATCTCCAAAGATGTCCACATCCTAATCTCTAGCACCTGTAAATATATTACCTTACATTAGAATATTAATTTAAGATTAAGTTAAGGGATAGGAGAAATGGATGATAGGGGTCAAAAGAAAAAAAAAACTCTTGAGATGGGGAGATGATTTGAATTTTCTGGGTAGGTCCAATACAATCACAGGGTCTTTATACAGAAAATGGAGGTAAGAGAATCAGAGAAGGAAATGGTATTATGGGAGGGGAAGGCTCTAGAACAAGCATGTCAAACTCCAAGGCTAACATGGGCCAAATAAACAAGGTTTAAGTTTATGTGGACTGCAAAAAAACAAAAGCTTTAATTTTCATAGAAACCTAGGTTTATTTAGATAGAGACATGCTGAATACAAAGGGTTAAAATAAATGAGTAATTGTTACCACAAAATAATAGAACATTTTAATAAAAATTAATTTATTTTTTTGATCATTAACTTATCAGACACTGAATAATTGTACAAATTAATAAGTATAATGAAAATAAACCCATCTTTCTTGTTCTCTGAAAGGGAAATATTTCCTGTTGCATATACCAAACAAGTCAGTACAAGACTAATAACATGGAATAAGCTGCTAAAATATTCACTTTTAGTATTAGTGGAGGGAAATGATATGCCTGCATATAAGGCATGTAAGGGAAATGAATACAACATGATTATAGTAATCAATCATTAGTGAACATCATAATTTGTTATTAATAATGAGTGGCCTGGTGCATGGATTTGTGCACATTGAAAGAAAATTAATTAGAAGAAATATTTCAATATTGCTATTCATCCTTTATAATGAAAAAAATTAGTAAAATGTATTTGAAAGTAATATATAAATTAATTAATAAACAATAACAACAACAAAGAAATGACATACAAAACAACAAAAACATGATATAAAAACAATATTGATAAAAATAATGACTGATAAATTGATTAAACTTATTCTAATATCTCCCTGCATACCACATTAAGAGTAAAAACACTTTCAGAGTGCTTGTCTAATTTCTCTTGTGATGAAATATTTACAACTTTAACTTTAATATCACACATTCTTTAAACTTGAGAAAAAGCAACATATAAGTGACCATGCCTGAAAACGAGTTCAGTAGGAGTATTCCTACTCTGTCTATTGGCACCAGAGAGAGCTTTATATGTATCACACATGCACAAGTCAATGTTTATTTTTAAACTAGAGGCCCAGTGCATAAATTTGTACACAGGTGGGGTTCAGCTGGTGGTGGGAGGTTGGCTGGCTGGCCCACCCTAATTGCAGCCCTATCAGGGACAGGCTAGCTGGGGGGAGGGGCTATGGGTGATTGGATGGCAGACTTTACCCCCAACTAGGGTTTGGGGGCTGATTAGGGTCAGGGCTGGCCATGGGGAGGGGCTATGGGCAGTAAGCCAGTTGCCCCCACCTCCAAATGGAGTGGGCGGTGCTGACTGGGTGGCAGTGGCCTGGGAGAGGGATCGGTTGGCCCTGCCCCTAATAGGGGTTGGGGGGGGTCAATCTGGGGTGGGGCCCGGTGGTGAGAGGGGTTGCATATTGGTCAGCCAGCCAGCCCTCTATTGGGGTGAGGGGGTGATCAAGGGCCTGGCAGCTTGGGGGAAGGGCTGTGGGAAGTTGCCCAGCCAGCCCCACCCCCTATCAAGATGAGTTGTAATCAGGGATGGGGCTGGCCAGGGGGAGGGATTGTGGGCTGATCTGGGTAGTGGGGGCTCATTGGGTGCATGGCTGGTGAGGGGGAGGGGCTACAGGAGGTTGGATGGCCAACCCCACCCCCTATTGGGGTGGGGGTGTGTGATCAGGGGCAGGCCAGCTTGAGGGAGGGGCTGTGGGCCTAGCATGATGGTGCTGGCTGATCTGGGATAGGGCTAGCAGGGGTGGAGGAGAAAAGGAAGGGGTGTTTGGCTGGCTGCCCTGCTCTTGATCAGAGTGGGAGAGTGCCATCAGGGGCAGGCCAACGGGGGAGGAGGGCTGTGAGGTTGGCCTTCTGGCCCCAGTCCCTGACTGGGCCAGTTCACTGGCCACAGTGGGCATCATAGCAATTAATTGTTATGGTTGTTATGGCCATTATGGTTGCTGGCTTTTTATATATATAGATTGCAAGTGCACATTATATGTACCAGCTCACTAGTTGGTTGGATGGTCGGATGGACGAAGGTCACTTAGCTTTATATATATATATATATATATATGTTATGTATAACAGAATATTGTAAAAATTAAGTTATGAAATTTTTATTAAAAATATTCATTGTAGGCCGCATATGGCCCTCAGGCTGTGAGTTTGACATGCTTGCTCTAGAAGCTGAAAAAAGGAAAGGAAATGAATCCCAAGAGTCTCAAGAAAAAAGAGAATGTGTCCAACAACTAGATTTTAGCCAAGTTGAAACCCACTTGGCATTCTGATGCCTAGAACTTTAACATGACAAATTCTGTGTTTATCCACTAGGTTTGTCATCCTTTGGTACAAGAGCAATCAGAAACTAATGTGCTATAGATGGGAGATATAAAAAGATAGATGAGAACATGGAGCACAGGGAAAAATACTTGTGTGTATCTGTTTGTATGTGTTTATCTGTGTATATAAAATTGTCAGGGATCTTTGAGACTACCCTCATGAAAATTCTATAATATGATAGTATGGTAGGTTTGGAGCTTATTTATTGAATCTTTTAATTATATGCAATTATATAAATAATAGTGACTCACTTATGATGGTTTTACTAATTTCTTTCATACCAGTTTACTAACAACTGAAGAAACACAGTTGACAGCTGTATTTGATATTTGTGTACTTGTCACATTTTTATAGTCATTTATTTATACACTAGAGGCTCGATGCAAGAAAATTCATGCAAGACTAGGCCTTCCTTCCTCTGGCTGCGGGTACCAGCTTCCCTCTGGCACCCGGGACCCAGGCTGCTTCCCTCTGGCCACCGCCGCCAGGCACCAGGGGCCCAAGCTTGGCTCCAGCCTTGGCTTCATCCAAAAGAAGGTCTGGAATTATGCCTGGAAGGACATTGGTCTAATTAGCATATTACCTTTTTATTATTATAGATGTAAATCCCTTTCCATGTTATTTTATACATTTAAAATATATCTCTGTTCAGACTTATTCATAACAATAATGTATTTCATTTTTGCATTTTTATTTTTATTTCTATAATTATTTTTTAATTGTTTAAAGTATTACAAATAGTAGTACATATGTCTCCTTTTTTACCCCCATTGGCCTCCCCCCAGCCTCCCCTATCCCCCAGCACATGCCCTCACCTGCCCCCCCCCTCAGTGTCTTGTATCCATTGGTTATGCTTATATGCATGTGTACAAGTCCTTTTGCATTTTTATTTTTTTATTTTTATTTATTTATTTTTAAAATATATTTTATTGATTTTTTACAGAGCGGAAGGGAGAGGGATAGAAAGTCAGAAACATCGATGAGAGAGAGACATCGATCAGCTGCCTCTTGCACGCCCCCTATTGGGGATGTGCCCGCAGCCAAGGTACATGCCCCTGCTGGAATCGAACCCGGGACCCCGCAGTCCGCAGTCCGACGCTCTATCCACTGAGCCAAACCGGTCTCGGCTCCTTTTGCATTTTTTAAAAAAACTGGCAATAAGTTCCTGCGATAGAATGAGGACCCATGCCACTCTTCACACTTTTAAAATGAAATGAAATCCTATGATTTTCACTTGCTATCAGTCTTCAAAATCATCCTTGCCTAATTCCACAGCATAAGCATCAGAGCAGTAACATTAAAAACTTCTCGATGTCTGTCAAAATGACAATACCTGAGGAGAATTGGCCTAGTTTAAAGAGAAGTTCAAGTGTTTGCAATCAAACACTTATGCATTCACTCCATCCTCATATAAGTACAAGTCGAAGTTATTTTTTAAAATTAAAATGATGATTAAGGGACAAGGTTAACCAGCTACATGTAACTGCTGTTTAAAGTTACCCAAACTGACTTGAAACATATTCAAATAGTTTCACCTTAGACTCTGATGTAATTGTGCATTAAAATAAAATGGACGCTGTCTCTCTGAGCAATACTTCCTCTGTACAATACTTTCCTGTAAGATTTCTTTCTTCCATGCAACTGCCATGCTGCAATTGCTTCTATCTGCACATCTCTCTCCTTCCATTTTCATCTATCTTAAACTCAGCTCTAATTTGACCATTTTTTCCTGGCCTTTTCCCTGATTTTAGTGTGTGTGTGTGGGCGGGGGGTGGGGGGTGGTATTTACTCCACTGCCTTCCAGAGAACTTTACATTATAGCTCTTTGTGAACTGATTATACCTTCTCTACTACAAAGTGGAAATGTATAGATGAAAGGAGTCATTCATTTTCTGATCAGTTGCATCCAGTGTTTAATGTGGGTTTTAAACAGAGTAGATCATCTAATGACTAAGTGAAGAATGTGGTAGCTGCTGTACTTTTAAAAATGAATTGTTAGCTAGCTTCAAATCTTTATTCTTATGGCTTTCTCTCTTGATTACTAAAGATATTTAATCCTTATTCAGAGTAACGTTTCTTTAAAAAAGAAACTCTTTATGAGAAATGTCTAAAAACAGAGAAAACAAATTTCAAATTATAGGTACTCAGCTTTACTTTAAAATATCCAGATATGCTTTCCAATGCATCAATTTATGATGATGACTCACCCTTACTTTATAGAAGTTTCACATGTCAGTGAAATTGTTTAATTATAAAATACTAATGGCCCTGTGCATGAAGTTCGTGCATATTACAAGGGTATTAATTAAAGGAAATAATTTAATATTGCTATTTGCTCTTTCTCTATAATAGAAATATCAGAAACTAAAGAAAATTAGTAAAATATATATGAAAATCTTCCTCCTGTCAGAGACTGGGGCGCACCACAGGGCCTAGAGTCAAGTTTCCACTCACTCACATGTGCCTCAAAATCACATGAGACCCAGACCCAGCTGCGCCCCCCACCCCCGCATTAGGGTAGATTCAGATCCAGCCAGTCCCACTCTTGTCAAGCCACCCAGGGCAGGGTGTCCCTCAGGTCCCCTGGCTCAGCACCTGGATAGGGGGCATGGCCTGAGGTCCCCCATCAAGCCCCACCAGGCAGAGGAGCACAGCCTCAAGTCTGCCAGCATAGCACTGGGAGGGAGGCGCAGCCTCAGGTCCCCCGTCAATCCTCACTGGCACAGGGGCATAGGCTCAGGTCCCCTGTGAAGCCCCGCTGGGTGGGCGGCACAGCCTGAGTTCCCTTGTCAAGCCCAGCCAGGCAGGAGGGGCACAGCCTTAGAACCTGGTGCTGGGGCAGAGGGTATGGTCTGAGGTTCCCCAGCCTGGTGCCAGGGTGGGGGTGCGGCTTGAGGTCCCCTGTCAAGCCCTGTCAGGTTGGGAGTGTGGCCTGTAGTCCCCTGTCAAGCTGCACCAGGTGAGAGGCATGGCCTGAGGTCCCCCAGCCTGGAGCTGGGGTGGGGGGAGCAGCCTGAGGTACCCTAGCCCAGCACCAGGGCTGGAAGCACACCTTGAGGTTCCCTGTCAAGCCCCTCTGGATTGGGGGAGGGTGTATGCCTCATTTCCTTAGTGCTGCGGCCAGACCCCCTGTCGGCCTCCCATCCCACTGCCAGGACCACCTCAAGCTCTCCATGAACAGGTATGCACAGGGAAGGCTGGGCCAGGATAATTGGGAGGGGGTGGTGGGGAGCCAGCATCCTGGGTGAGCTGAGCCTCACAGCCTCTCTGCTTCAGCTCCCCGGACCTAAGGAGTAGTGCTTTCACAGGGGCCTGGCAGGCACTGGATATGGCGATGCCTTAAAAACAGAAGAAGCCCCCTTTAACTCTGGCTGGAAGTGCGTTGGGAACTTATGGTCGGGGGAAGCAGCCCAACATCAGGGTTGAAATAAGACCTTGGGTAGCCTCCGGAGGGGGCACACCAACAGTAAAAGGCATCTTTGAAACAAAGACATTTGAATGTACAGTGGATGTTAGGTGATATTAAGGAATGACCTTAACTTTTCAAGGTGTGACAATGGCTGAATATTTACTTCTTTTTTAAAGATACTCATCAGAGAATATTTAAGTGGGAAACAACTTTCTTTGAAAGTATGGTGCTGTCCTGGCCCAGCCCTCCCCGCACCATGGGCACCTCAAGGACCGAGCCTCTCCCGATCACTCTCTAGGCCCTCGAAAACACCCTGTGCAGAGGCGTGGTCCCTGCTTCGTTCCCCGTCCCCGCCAGCGTGAAGTGAAGTCTTCCCAGCTGGTGTTGGTCTGAAGGGCTTCATTCCCCCGCCTGCACTGGTGTGAGGCAAAGTGTTCCCCACAGGCATGAAGCACTTGAGGTAGCTATGATGCTCACTGACCACCAGGGGGCAGACACTCAATGCAGGAGCAGAAACCACAGGCATGGAAAAGTGGAACAGACTGATGAATCTGAGAGAGAAAGGGAGAAGGAAGAGGGCAGGATGAGACTAACCAAAGATCTTATATGCATACTAGAGGCCCGGTGCATGAATCCCTTGACCTGGCTTGCACCCTCTTGCAACCCAGGACTCCTCAGGGGGTGTTAACGAACCAGTTTTGGCCCAGTTCCTGCAGGGCAGGCCGAGAGACGCCACTGGTGCATGAATCTGCGCACCAGGCCTCTAGTGTAAATAACTAACATTTTCCCTAAAACATAATTGTTATTCAATTGTTTTTATTTATTTCTTCCCCCTTTAATACTCTCTACTTTAGAATTTGAGAAGTATTGTAGAAAAAAGAGCATGAAAACATACATATTTGTAAAAAATTTAAAATTGAAATGGCCTGCATTTGGAATGCAATTACATTCTGAATGCATTTCCTAGTTTTTGTTGTATCCGTATGGCAATATAAGAACTGTTCCTAACCACACTGATCTACATTTTTAACTTACTGATCACAACTTTGTGGGTCTTAAAAACAATTAGGAAATGATGGTAGTTGTGTTATTGTGTGTGTATGTGTGTGTAAATATGTTTATATTTCTAGTCTGTTTAAAAATGTCTTTTCAGGATTAATTATGGAAATGTGCTAAAGGTGTAATGTCTAAAGAGTTACTTTTGTTTATAGTTCAATAAATTGATTATTAAAGCTCACACTCAGTACACATAAACCATAGGCTTTGAATTACAAAATATATTCCTGTTCAAGTGAGTTTGTTGAACTCAGAATCAAATAAAATAAAACGGTAAGCCTTTTTTTTGCTGAAAAAATTTCAAACTATGGAAGCTTTTTTCCCCTATCTCTGATACAACCATTAGCACTTTAATAAAATTGCTGTTGGTATTTCATGGGACACAACTTTGAAAATGTTGGTTTGATATGAGACAATTGAGGATGCTAAGCCAATTTTTCCAGAGATAGATATATGTTGTTACCTGTAAAGCTGTGTTACATAATCATGTAAGTTTAGAAAATTAAAAGTGAAATGATTTTCTATTTTTGCAGAAATTCTAGAATAATTTAATATATTAAATATGTGTATTATTAATATGCCAATGATATGTCAAAATCTCTAAGAGGATACCTCCAGATGTTGCATAGCCCAAAAGAATTTCACTGTTGGTTTTTCTGTAAAAATTCCTGTTAGCATTTAAGGGAACATTAATGCTATGAAAATAGTTTTGGAAAGTTTGTAGTAGATCATTGGCTCTCAAAATATAGTCCCCTGACTAGCAGTACCACCTGGGAACTTGCCCAAAATGCAAATTTTTATGCCTCACCTTAGATCCATTGAGTCAGAAACTCTGGGGCTGGAGCCTATAATTGTGTGTATGTTTTTGTTTGTTTGTTAATCTGAGGGTATTTTTACCATTGATTTTTAGGAAGAGTAGAATGCTAATTTAGGCATTTTACTTAAACTCTGCCTTATTTTCTCCATCTAGTAACTGTGGATTATAGTTGCAGGTATACTATAAAGCAGTTGCAAAAATCAAAGGAGTTAATATAGAAAGAGAGAGATAAATAGCCTTGTGAGAAAGACACATCAATTGGTAGCTTCCCACATGGGCTGGGAACTGAGGTACTTGGCCTTGACCAGAATCAAACCTGTAACCCTTCAGTCCCCGGGCTGATGTTCTAATCACTGAGCTAAACTGGCAAGTGCCAGAATCTGTGTTTTAACAAGATCTTCAGAAGATTCTGACGCATACCACAGTTTGACAATCACTGTCACATATTTGTAAGATTAACCACAATAACCAGCACAAATGTTTTTAACTGGACTTAAATTAGTAATGTCATTTAAAAAATGGATAATGAAATTGTAAAGTTTTCTTATGAGCTGAGCTGTGTCTCACCAAATTCCATGTGTTGAATAAACCCCAAGTACCTCAAATGTGACTATGCACTTGGAGATAACGCCTTTTTGAAGAGGTTATTAAGGTAAAATGACATCACATGGGTAGGCCCTAATTCAATATGATTGGCTTTCTTATAAGAGGAGCTTAGGAAACAGACATGTGTGTTTGTCCTGAGGAAAGGCCACGTGCGGACGCAGCAGAAAGTGGCCATCTGTGAGCCACAGAGAGGCCTCAGAAGAAACCAAACCTGCAGATACCTCGAAGATGGATTTCTAACCTCTAAAACTGTGAGTAAAGAACTTTTCATTAGTTAAACCACCCAGTCTATGGTATTATAGCAGTGCTAGAAAAGCAATACAAGTGCATACTTAAATTATTGAACTCTTGGATTCGGAGTAAGTTTTTTTTAACATCTTTTGCTCTTATAAGGTGCTTTTTACTCTGCAAGTTACCTTCATTAAAGCTCACAAATGTAATATTTTGGGAGAAACAATACAAAGCATTATTGCAATTGTTTCATTATACCCTAGGATATAGAAGTCACAAAAGGCACAAGAAAGTTTAGAATAGAGCTAATAGCTTTTGGTTTGTTAATGTAGTTAGCCTTTTCTTTTACTTTGTGTTATTATAAGTAAGTAAAAGCTTCTTTCCAGACCAACTCATCCTCTTGGTTTGAGGTTTTTGTTTTCCCAAGTAGCAATGATAACATTTGGTATTTTGTTTAGCAAAGAAAGATTTCATTGGAAAACATGATTTAACTTGTAAAACTATCATTTCTCCTGTCTGACAATACAATAAAATTGAGACATTATATTTGACTGTGTTTTTTTTCTTGATTTAAAATATTTTTCTTACATACCATTAATAGACTTAATACCATTATAGATTTAGGTGATGTTGGTATACTGAGTGAATTAGGTCTTATGTGGATAGAGTTAATGCTTTCTATATTGCTGCCTCTTATAAGACTTTTTCAGACATATCTAAAAATGGTTCCTGTTAATTGATCTAATTATATACACATGGTTTTATTGGAGCTTTGTAAATCTAGAGATACCCATGTTTGCTTAATGTTCTGCAAGCAGAATTCAAAACCCTTTAGGCTTACCAGGATTGTTTCCATAATCCTTAATTGAAAAAAGTAAACCTTAAGAACTTTGAAATACCCTGCCTAGATAAAGCTCCTGGGACAGAAAATTTTGCCATTAGAGTTCTTAAAAATAAATTCTTAAAAATGCATATTTATTTTTATGAATATCATTCTAGAATTATATTTTTGCAAGTGTGCATACAGATGCCCTTGCATTATGACCCTTGATTTTCACATTTAGAGAATGCGTATTTTACCCAGAGAATATGTAAAATAAAATTACATTATAGTAGGCAGAGAATACTAATCATTCAATGCAAGGCTAAAAATCTCCAATTAGTACTTTTTATGTATGAAGATAAATGTATCGGGATTTTATTTTAATAACTTCAATTAGTTTTATTGAACACTCTCAAGTAGTAGATATGAAGCTATGAATCTTAGTTTTTTTATTGATTTGCATAGTATATTAAGAATATCATCCTGATGCTTGAATCATATAATTGTGGCTGTGATCTGTGATTTATCCTTTGGCTTTGCAGTTTTAGTTATTTTACATTTTTTCTTTGTATTGCTTGAAGGATAGTTCTGACAAATAAGATTACTGTTTTCTACCCACCCCAATGTTTTGGGGTTTACAATGTCATTTTTAAATCTAGTTAGCTTATTGAAAGCCCAAGACAGACCTAAATTTTGAAATGCATTTTCACAGATCTGTTAAACTTTTCTTTATTGAATCATTTTATTTAAAACCAAAATCTTTGTAGAAAATAAGCCAGGGAAAACAGAAATGCTGATTGAAATGTCTCCCACAGATTCTCTCCCCACCCCCCCCCCCCCCCCCCACCCCCGCAACACCCACCTGTTTAGCTCCAGTAAAAGACTCAAATAATGGCTGTTGGTGTTAGAATAATGGAGGTATGGGTGTGGTGTGGTCTGCTTCAAAAGAAAATGTGTAACAAATGACTGACATTACAAAAATGGGGAGCACTCTGTGGACCGCAATCCCTTTCTTGAAGCAGCCTAGGAATCTTGTTTTCCCAGGACTGACTAACCATGGTTGAAGAGGAGAGTCCTTTAATAAACTTTGGGAACCTGAAGTGGCACAACTAGCTCCTAAATAGTTTCATCTGAAGTTGGATATCAATGACTATTGATAGTTTCAGTGTAACTTTAAGGAGTTATAATTTCAAAAGGAAAGACAGTTTGATCAATAGGATGAAAGTTAAAAGAGCTTATGATTCAAAAAGGGTGAAAAACAAAATAAAACCATGACCTGAGAATATATGTGGGATTCCAGTGTTAAAATACCATGTGTTCATTTAAGAACATAAAAGCACTTTATGATGGATTCATACTTTTCTGTTTACAATGCCTGGAGACAGTTATTGAGCCTTTATTGTTAGGCAGAACATTAAGCTCTTTCTAAATCTTAAGAAACTCAGGAGGGTGAGAACTATCTTTATTTTACAGGTGTGAAAACTGAGGCATGTAGAGGTTAAGTAATTTGCTCATAGCAGAGGGATAGAGGCAAGAGTCAATCCTTGGCATTTTGAATTCTTATCTCTAAGTAGTATTACCTAATTGTGAAATAATTGTCAAAACTTTGAACATTAAGAAACTGGGACATTTATAATGATCAAAACCCACACTGAATTAAAAACACTAAGGTATTGATAGTTTCTTGTTTCAAATGCAAAACAATAAAGGTCTGTTTCTATTTGGATCTTTATATCTGCTTTATCTATTAGTTCTCTCTTAGCCATTTACAGTATACTAACACAATAAAGTTAATGTTTAAGACGAAGTTATGATATTTTCAATATACCTCTCAATCTGCATATTCTTGGTTAAAACACGTTCTGTTTTTTTCTCATCATCCAAACATTTTTTATCTGAACAACACACTTCCTTAAATTTCTTTAGAATTTATCCCACTGTTTTTAAATAGACCAAGTACTAAACTTTAAATCTATTATTGAAGTTCCACTGAAAATTTAGGCGGTGATTCAGTTTTTGCCTAAATTTAATATTATACCTAGAGACAGAGAAAAACAAAACTTGAAATAGCAGATAGGTAGCTCTGCTTTAAATCTGGATTAGCAGTGGTATCTTGAAAACATTGTTTAAGTTAACAATATGAAAATGTAGTATGCAGCTGTAGTTAGTGAGTTTGCTTTCTGATGTGCATAATATGAGCTTGTAATGGAAGTAATGTCATATAGTATTTAACTCTGACATTTAGTGTTTGCCCTAGTAGATGGTCTTCCTTTTACTTAAGTGCCATTACTTTTATGTAGTCCATTTTCATTGCATTTAGTCCCATTTTAGTAATAATGCTTGCATGATTTACCAGGCAAATGCAATCTTTGCCCTGAATGGCACAGTGCAGGAAAAAAATGGAAGCTGTTAAGAGGCTGAATGGCAAAAAAGTATTATTGACCTATGCTGGCAGCCATGTGTTTCAATTATTTTCAAGAATCCATTTGTCAAATAACTGAAGCGATGGGGGACGTCAAGTTCAAGCTGGGGTTAGTGCCTTTCTACATCTGATATGATGTATCTTCTGTAGCCATTTAATTGAATTACCCAATTTATTTTTCAAGCAACAATGCTCTACCAAGAGCCATGACATTAAACAATTAAATATGAGTTTAAAAGTCTGCATTTTGTGTAGTTCATCATTCCTCTGCAGCAGACAGGGAGCTCAAAGGCCTGGGGATTCCTGATTTTGGTCTAGCAGGAGCCTAGCTTCTGGAGGACACCCTAGCTGTCCCATGTGGAAACATTGAACAAATAAGACTTTATAATTATATTTCTTTTAGTAGAATGGTGATGTTAACATTTAAAATTTAACTGAAGTTACAATAACTCTTTGAGAGAAAATATTCCATGAGGAAAAGCAAATTGGGCTGTGGTCACTTTACCTAATTAATAATGCTCAATCAGTTAGGTTAAGAATGCTTTTTGAAGTGGCTTTCTTTAGTGAATACAGAAGAGAAATCATAATGAACAAATCCAAATAAACTCCAGACTTTGAAAAACTTAGAAAGTTAAAAATGCAGTCAGGGAATACTTATGTTTTCAAATTACTAAAATACACTAGGCTATCTTCACTTATAAAGTTATTGAAACTTTTAACAACAACAAAAAAAGTGACCATAACTCTTGTATTTGTGGGAAAGGGATGGAAGGAGAGAGACATGGGGTAGAGGGAGGAGAAATTCAAAGCAAATATATTCTTACTTTATGTAGGCTAACTATTGTGGGAAAACTCTTATTTTTTGTTTACTTAATATTGGGGTGTTCTATGACAAATCTTAAAAGCATTTTATTTTAGCTTTTTGTTACTAACTTAGACATGCAGATATGCTTTTGATCTGAGGAGAATGCTGAAATGCAGAGAACAGGAGCGACTTATACATTTTTTTTCAATTAACATTCAACAATTAAATTTTAATATGGTCAGGGAATTGTTCAGATCCTTTTGTATAGGGATACTGCACCTTTAATTATCTGCCCTCTGGTGCCAAGCCTTTTCTTTGAGTGCTTCCATAAAAGCTTATTGCAGCTAGTTATTGAGCAAATTAGTACTTGAGTTTTGGTGAAAAATGTCTTTATTAGTCCTAAAACCAGAGTCACTGTGCATTCCCAGAAGGCGTGATTTTGTTTGATGAATAAATCTAGTAATTATCCTGCTGTTAGGGCTGTACCACAAATGTCATAAGCAGATAAACAGAGGGAGTAAGCCTTCCGTAAATTCTCTAATTATCTATGTTGGACTACTTATCGCCTGCAGATGATTTATGAGCATATTGATATATCCTTAAGTATGTTCATTTGAGTTCACAGATGCAAATAATTAAGGCACTAGTCATTTACAAAGGAGGCTTCAGGTCAGGGTCATTTCATTATGAAATTTCAGCCTGGCTGTACTATAAAATAAGATATAATCTACTTGACCAGGATATTTCCTAAGAGACATTTAATTTTCTTTCCTTTCCTCCTCTTCTTTAGGTTGTACTATTTTCAGCCATTATTTTTATTAAATAAGACTTTTTAACTTTCTTATGTCACTTATTTTATTTCATTTTAAGGAATAGTAACTATTTTAATATATTCAAGTTGCTTGGTAAAATCATCACTAGGAAATACCAGAGATTCTTTAAAACATTTAAAATGTCATTTTAAAATTTCTAAAACATCTTCTTCAGAGATAGGTGCCTTATTTTTTTTTCTTTGATTGCATTTGAGGTAACTGATTTCTTAACTGCAGAGAATTTTATAAAGAATGTTTTATTCTTACACTTATTTTTAACTGACCAAAAATTCAAATGTATAAATGACTCCAAAAACACTACATTTAATTAATAGAGCTAATATACTTGTATATGATAGGAAAAATTTACTTTGAAAAAAATGTGAACGTTTAATAATACTAGTTCTCTAACATATCTAATTACAAACAGTTTAAGAAGGTAAATGATTCTAACATGTATATCTTGGTACTTTTTGAGCTGTGGTGTTTGAAAGAAAATACACTAATTAAAGGAGACTATAGACATTGTAGTGTGTGTGTGTGTGTTTATATATACATATACTAAAAAAATTAGCAAAACAAGTTCAGGAGCTAAATGGAATCACATGGATATAATAATCTCTTTGCTTATTTGATTTATATATAAGGCAGATCTATCCCTGGCCAAATCCTTAAAGTGAGGTTTAGCTACATAATTTTTTAAGAAGGCTACTGACAGTATTCTCAAGGGATTTATTCCAGTTTAAGGCCAATGTATTTCTTATCTGATAAGAACAAATTGAAAATTTATATATACTTTTAAAACATCAGGGTCATTCCAGTAGTCTCAAAGTAAGAGGGATGATGGCTCAACCTCTACAATCAATCCTCTACAGTCTACACAGAGCCCTTATTACAATGATTTGCCTCTTGATATTGGAGACATTTTTTTTTAGCAGAATTGCTATCAAATGCATATAAAGATCATTATCGGAATTTGGAATAAAGGTACATTTCTGTTTAGCATATTAAGGTGCTATTTTAATAACCTACCATAAAAAGATTATTTCTTCTCTTATGTGCTCTTGGCATGCTTTCTTCCTCTCCCAAACCCATTCCCAGATATCTCCATATCCTGCTCTGCCCCCTGTTCACTGTCCATATGTAACAGGTCACACTCACTTTTGTGAGAGTCAATGCAACAGACTTGATATTCATTCTCTTCCACCATGAACTAAAATGGTTATTATAAATAAAAAGCCAGTCAGTTTTTATTTCAGTTTGTCTATAAAGATGCTCTGAATGCTAGTCCATGTCTAGAAATTACCTTGTCATAAATACAGAGCTACAGAAATATATCTCATCATACAAATCTTGATCAGTAGTACACCCTAAAAACTTAAATCTGAGAATTAGCGCTTGCAAAAATGACTTTCCAAGCATCCTTAGACAAAAAGATTTTTTACAAGTATTACGCCTTTAAAAGTTTATTCTTGGCAAATAGTTTTTGCAGATATTCTTTAAATGAGGAGAATATGATCTTAACAATAGTTTGGTATTATCAGGAAAACCATATGTATATATCTTGTAAATAGAACACAGACATCAACCAAATCATATATAAATAAGCTAGAATTAGATCTTCAAATATTTCAGCCCATATTAAATTATACATCTAGCAAAATTAAAATAGTTCACACTTTTTTAGTGAAGTTTTGGGATTCCCACTCCATTTTCCCTTATATCATTGTGTCTAAAATACTCCTAATGTTTAGTTCTCTATAAATATACTTTATACTTCAACTTCTAATTCTCTTACAATTGAATAAATAACTCTAGAAACTGTTAAATATTTTCAATTTATTAAGAGTTGCCATCTTCAAAGCATTTTGTTTTTTTTCTTGTAATTGCTCTACAAATCTAGTAAGAATATAATTTTTCTCAATTACAGAAATTTATATTTCACATTTTAAAATATAAGTATCACTGTCAATAATAAGAGATTAATAAATATATGTTGAGCAAATTTTTGAATAAAATAAACATAAAACAAAAGTTTTACTATGCAGTCATTATCCCATGGCTACTTTTAAAAATTATTCTGTTTTGTCTCTCATTCCTATTTACATTACCATGTCAAACAGCCTTTTCATATACTATGAAAGGATGTTAGATATGACTTATCTTCTAGTAAAGAGAGAAATAAAGCTAATATCTAACAAGAATTTTCTTCTGAATGAAAGTGTATTTTATGTTTTGTTGTGTATTTACATACAAATGTGTATTTTTTATAATATAGACTACCTATTGTGTAATATTTGTGGATATGCACATTTATATCATGTTTCCACTAGTGGCCTGGTGCAAAAAATTTGTGCATGGGGGTCGAGGACAGTGTTCCTCAGCTCGACCTGCACCCTCTCTAATCTGAGCCCCGTGAGGGGATGTCCGACTGCTGGTTTAGGCCCGATTTCTAAACTAGCAGTCGGACATTGCTCTCTCAATCCTGGACTGCTGGCTCCTAACCTCTTACCTGTCTGCCTGCCTGATTGCCTTTTACCACTCTGCCTGCTGGCCTGCTCACTGCTAACTGCCTTCCTGCCAGCCTGATCATCCCCACCTGCCAGCCTACTCGCCCCCAACTGCCCCCTACCAACCTGCTCTCTCCAACTGCTCCCCCTGATGGCCTGCTCACCCCCAACTGCTCTACCATCAGCCTGATCACCCCCAACTGACCCCCACTGATGGCGTGCTTGTCCCCAACTGGCCCCCACTGCCAGCCTGCTCACCCCCAACTGCACCCCTTGATGGCCTGATCACCCATAACTGCTTTCCCCTCTTGGCCCATAACCACCTCTACCTCAGCCCTGCCATCATGGCTTTGTCCAGAATAATGTTCAGAAGGTCCCCTGAAAGGTCTTGAAGTCTAATTAGCATATTACCCTTTTATTAGTATAGATAGAGGCCTGATGCATGGGTGAGGACAGGCTAGTTTGCCCTAAAGGGTGTCCTGGAATAGGGTGTAGGTACTCTTGGGGGGGGGGTGGCCTGAGTGAGGGGCCTGTGGTGGTTTGCAGGCTAGCCACACCCTCATTGGGGTAAAAGTCTCTGCTAGGGGGCATGGCCAGACTGGGTGAGGGGCTGAGGGCCGTGTTCAGGCTGGCCAGCTCCCCATCAGGAACCCTCACCCCAATGGTGGTGTGACCAGCCTGGGTGAGGGACTGAGGGCTGTTTGCAGGCCCCTCCCTTGACAGCCATCCCAGATGCCCCAAACCTCCCACATGCTCAGGCTGGCTCCATGGCGACTGCCCATGAGTCCCTCCTTCACCAGCCTGCCAGGGCAGGCAGGAAACTTTCCTTCCTCCATCTCCAGGGGCTACCCAAGCCTCCTGCCCACTGTGACTAGCTCTATGGCCATTGCCATCTTTGTCTCACTAATTTGCATATTCCCTTCTTATTGGCTGTGGGTGTTACAGAGTGATGGTCAGTTACCATATTTCTCTCTTGTAAGTATAGAATATCTACATAACTATTGATTTCAAATGGCATTTCTTTACTGTGATTATTAATTTCTGAGCAAGCATTTTTCTTTTTTAAAAAATGTATTTTATTGATTTCAGAGAGGAAAGGAGAGGAAGAGAGAGAAACATCAATGATGAAAGGGAACCATTGATGGGCTGCCTCCTGCATGTTGGACCAAGCCCGTGACCAAGGCATGTGCCCTTGACTGAGATCAAACCTGGGACTCTCCAATCCACAGGCAAATGCAATCCACTGAGCAAAACCAGCCAGGGCCAAGCATTTTTCTTTTTGAAAAAGATTTTTTTAAAAAGCAGTAGGCAATTGCAGTGTGCCTAAGATTTTGCTGAAACTATGATGTCTCTGATAATTGGGATAGGCTTAGGCATCCTGGTTGCCTAAAATTATATCTTGGGGATATTTAGTGGGAAGATTGGCTGTATAAGAACATGAATCCACCCTTTGGATGGCTGGGAGCCAGACAAGTGCCCTACAGATAGATGTCAAGGAGTTCCCAGGCAGCTCTTTTTTTATTATATTTTATTGATTTATTACAGAGAGGAAGGGAGAGGGAGAGAGGGTTAGAAACGTGTGTGGGGCAACTGCTGTGGTGGGGGCCTTGGCCTAGCACTGACTGCATCTCTTGCCACCCATCCCCAGTTCCCCATTTGCCATCAGGCGACCAGAGCCTGCTGGTCAGGGGGAGGGACCAAGAGGTGGTCAGTGCACCTCATAGTATGATTAGTCAAGCGGTTGTTCTGGTTGTTCTGCCATTAGGGTCATTTTGCTTATTACCCTTTTATTACATAAGGTTTATTTTACACATTTCCTGCTGTACATGTATTACCAATTTTTAGACTTTATGGTTTTTTTTACATAAAGAAGTTATTAATATTTATAGCCTAATACAAAAGTACCTTGATAAGTTATTTTAAAGATTTAAATGAAAATTTAATTGCATTCAGATCCAACTTTCTATATTAGCAGAGTAGACATTTCTCTGTATGTTGTTTGGGAAATAGAAGGACTAATTGTGTGTTATTCCTAATATTCCCACACTGCTACAATTTCATCAATAAACACTTTCTGAGTTAAAGCATTATTTCTTACTGTTATCTGTACCTTATTAAACTATAATCAATCTGTAACCTGTTAGTAAAAATTAATTATTCTGTCTTTCTTTGTGACAAGTAGAAATCAGATTACTGAGGAAATAGACCATTTATCAAAGAGGAGAGAAGGAGAGCTTTACTTTGTGGTGTGGACATAAAGATCACTTCACTTTGTTGGACTTTGGTCAGGAAGAGGATAACATGAAGAGTTTATTCTTAGTAAGGTGGAAAATTTCTAAAATGAATCTGGAAATGAGACTTCATCTGATATGTAAAATAAACACACAAACAGTGACAGGAAAACCTTTACTTATTTCTGTCTTGTTGAAATTTGTTTTTTACTTGTTGGGATAACTAAGGAGTTGCAAAGGATGTATTCATGTCCATTTTCATGGTATTTGTTATCTAATATGGATCAAGGAAAATAAATGCAGATATCACAAAACTCCATATTTCTATGCAGAAATATAAACATGTACATTTTAAGATGTACTTAATGATTAAGAGCAGACATTTTCTTGCATAGGTACCTATCTTTTTCATTCTCAGTAAGGTGCTACACACTGGATTCCCATGTTCCACTGGCTTCAGAATTACTGGTTTTTAAAAAATGCTTAGTACTTCCTGTCTTTAGGCCTTTATTTAAGTATCCAAACAAATCATTTAGAAAATAGTTCAGAAGCCACAATTTTGTAGTCCTACCATCTTGTCAAAAAGCCACTATTCAAAGTCATCATTTACCATCAGTGAAAATTGATTGGAGAAGTTCTGTATATTCTCTGATATTCCTTCCCACTATGAAATGACATTTCAGCACTCCACTGTTAGGCTTATGCATTTTCTTCTGAAAGTGCTCTCGTGGAATAACACACATCTCCAACTTGGCAATCGTTCCCAGATTGTATCTTACCTAACTTCTCTGTAGGCCAAACTCCTCCAGTTACTTCTTGGAATTCTGACTTTTTTTGGCTTCTGGTTATTTTCTCTTGCCTCTTTTACCCTGACCACCCTTTCTTCTCACTCTTATTTTTTTGATTCCTTTTCTCCTATGTGCTATTTACATCTTGACAGTTTCTGTGTTTTTCTCTTTGTGTGTGATCTCCCTGCAAAGTATCATGCATTGCCAGTATATTGGCTGTTTCTATTTGCTAGTGATGCCAGATTCTATTTTTCTTGTATACCTTTTCTCTTGAACACATTATCTGCATTGCCACTAGAAAGGGTGTGTACTCTGCATTTGAAACATAAAATTTATATTACCTGATGAAATTTAATCCTCATCCTGTTTTCTTGATCTCTTAAGCTAGAAACACTCAGATCAATCTTGGCTACTCTTTCTCCTTCACTCTTTGTATTTCACCACTTGCCGAATTCTATTACTTCTACTACAGAAATGTCCCCAGTAACTGATTCTTCTCATTCATTGGTGATGCCCTAAACCTCAGTAAAACATTCTATATTGAGAAATTACTCCTTGTCTGGAATAGAAGACCTTGACAATTTAGTAAAGGAGACATGCATGTTAAACTGGTAAAACTGTCTGTAAATGTGAGAGGGTAATAAAGCAAATAATAGAATATTTTAGCAGTAAATGATGTTTTTAGATAACTAATCCTTGTGTTAAAATATGAGGATGATCTTGATTCAGAGTGTAGTAGTTCTGAAAGGAAAAATAATAACCATTAGAAAACTATTAGAGGAAGATAACTGGTTAGATTCTATACCATTCGTGTGTCTCATATTATTCCACAAATATATTTTAGTGAAGGTACTATATAGTAAATATAAACAATTCTTTTTGGAATCTTATTTATAAATGGTTCAAAAGCTAATAGTACAAACATAAGAAGTTTTTATAGACTGGAGCAAAGCCATGGAAATTCTAAGAATTACACAGAGCCTAGACATTTACAAGAAAAACTAATTTCATGCCAATGGTGGTTGGAAGTAAAAACTGATATACAAATGCTACCCACGGTATTAAGAATGATGGAGAAAGTGTTTTTTTGTAAGGTTGGTGGTGGTGTGGGTTTAGGGCCTAACATAATGAACTCTGTTGGATCTTGTGAAAGACCCAACATAAAATATTGGATAAATATTTGGAACTTAGAGTCACTTTCTTTTAAAAGCAACATAAGATAAAATACAAATTTGATGTTTGTACATCAGTAAATTCAGGACTAAATAATAAAAAGGATAATGTGATAGTGTTTACACATGTATCATTTACTAAGCCTTTGTCATGTGCTAGTAGTAGTACTAAGCATTTTCTTCTTCATTGCACAACGATCCAATGAACTAGATAGTACTACTGTTATTCCACTACTAGAGGCCCGGTGCACACAATCGTGCAGGGTAACGTCCCTAGGCCTGGGCAGTGATCAGGACCGATTGGGACCTTCTGGCTGCAGACTGGGGCCTCCCTCTCCCAGCAGCCAGCTGCCAACCAGGGCCTTACTTCATTCCATGCTGCCCCCTGGTGGTCAGTGTGCATCATAGAGAGTGATCAGTCTTATGGTTGAATTCCTGCAGGGACAATTTGCATATTAGGCTTTTCTATATATAGATTATAAGAAAGGAATCAAAGACTTCCAAAACTAAAGGAACTTGCCCCAAATCACATAGCTAGAAAGAGGGACAGCAGGGACTTGGATATGGGAACCTTTATCCCAAACTCCATGTTTTAATTAATTTTCTTTTAGGCTATTTCAGTGACCTGCAAACTGCAGCTCGTGAGCCACATGCAGCTCTTTGGCCCCTTTAGTGTGGCTCTTCCACAAAATACTACGTGCGGGTGTACACATACAGTGTGACTGAAACTTCGTGGCCCATGCACAGAAGTTGGTTTTTGGTTCAAAAGAAATTTCAGTCTTGTACTGTTGATATTTGGCTCTGTTGACTAATGAGTTTGCCGACCACTGGGCTATTAGATTGACAGTTCCACAATTTTTCTTTTTATTACTTTAATAACATTTTAATAATGCATTTTGTGTTGACATAACTTTATTAAATACTATATCCAACCCTTCAGAAAGACAGTGCAGAAGAATTCTTACTCTCTTGCATTGCTGAGACTTTGCTCTTACAAAGTTATGTTTCATTGAAATAGTTTTATAATTACAGTGTAAATACAGAGCTGTTTTTCTATCTAAACTAATATTTGAACTATATAATGGATATTTAATGAATATTTTCAGCTCAATATTTATAATTTTTGTGAAATGGCATTTCAAAATAGAATATTTTGCTTTTCATAACATTTGATTTGTGCAAGCAACCTGTATACTTAAGTTCATTTTTATTCCACATTTTCTTTAGGACTAATTATTTTGTGTGTGTGCATGTGTGTGCATATGTGTGTATATGCATGTGTGTGTGTGTTTAGAGTTAATAAGCTTAGGTATTAGTGGGGGGGCAGTGAAAAAATTATACCACAGATAATTAATAAAAATCAATTAGTTTGTTAATGAGTACTCTGTCAGGACCCAAGGTGGCAGAAACCAGCTGGGGGAAAGAAACCAGGATCCCTGAATAGAACATTTAGAATGCCTTAGTCCTGCTGAGAATTCAAGAGGAAATAACTGTAAGAAGCACTACTTGGGCTAAATCTGGCTAAATTTCCTCTTGAGATTGCAGTTCCTGTAGCTAATAAATCTAGTAAAAATGTGATTCACCTTTAGTGTATGCCATAAAGCATTTTCTAAGGCCTTAAGTACATTGCTCACTGCCCTGTATTAAAAACAAACCCACAGTTGTAAATGTCAATGACTAAGAACATTAGAGCCCTTGCATCTTTCTTATGTTAGTAGAAAGGCTGGAAGTACCCATTACCTCTTCTATGACTTTTTACATTGTATTTATATAAATGGCAAAAGTCAAACATGAGCTGACAGAGAAATACAAAATCTGTCTTCCAGTAGTCCTTGGACAAAAAAGCAGAAAATTCCAATAATAGCAATTGACCTTCATAGAGAGTTTTTTTTTTGTGTGTGTGTGTGTGTGTGTTTGAAACAACCCATTCTTCCCATTGTTAATTATATTTGTGTTAAGATAATTTTCTCTACAGCATAAGTAATTATGGATCATTTATGGGAGTAACACAGAAGGGATGATTTACATAAAGACAAATTAATTTCATTTGATATATCTTCTCTAAGGATTAAGGAAGAAAAAAATAAATGGATTATAGTAGACTGATAGTTTTTATATGAATTTGTATGGCTTTATTATAAAATCTAAAATGTATTTTTAGTATTAGTTACTCTTTATAAAAAGAGTTATAAATTTGATTCAAATTCTGTGAGGTGAATTTATAATATAAAATGAAAGGTGTGGAATTTGTATTGAAAACTTGTACGTAATAACTCCCTCTAATTATGAGTTAGAGTCCTAGGGGTAAATGATCATTGATTTAACTTATTCAACTAGTTAGCTTTCAAAGATAACATGTTCCTCTAATTACCTACACAATTTCTGGGTAGTGAAATGAAGAGAGACAGCTCACACCTTGGTAGGAGAGAAAATAGACTGAATACATGACTCTTTAAGTAATACTAGACTACTAGAGGCCCAGTGCAGGAAATTCGTGCATGATGTGGTGGGGGAGTCCCTTAGCCTGACCTACACTTGCCCCATCTGGGACCCCTCAGAGGAGGCTGGTTTAGGCCCAGTCCCACAGTTGGACATCCCTCTTGCAATCTGAGACAACTGGCTCCTAATCACTTTCCTGCCTGTCTGATCACCCCTAACCACTCTTCCTGCCAGCCTGATTGCCCCTAACCACCTTTCCCTGCCAGCCTAATATCCCTCAACTGCCCCCCCCCCCTGCCAGCCTGATCTTCTTCAACTCCTCCCCACCAGCCTGATCTCCCTCAACTTCCCCTCCCCCCTGCCAGCCTGATCTCCCTCAGCTGCCCCCCTTGCTGGCCTGATCACCCCTAAGTACCACCCCTCCCCTCTGGCTTGATTGTGTCCAACTGTCCCCTCTGACAGCCTGATGGCCCCAAACTGTCCCCCACTGGCCTGATTGCCCCCAACTGTCCTCCCCTGCTGGCCTGATACCCTCCAACTGCTCTCCCATTCTGGCCTGATTGCCCCTAACTGCCTCTGCCTTGACCCCGCCACCATGGCTTTGTCTGGAAGAACCTCTGGAAGTCTCCAGAAAGTCTCCTGGTCTAGTTAGCATATTATTCTTTTATTAGTATAGATACTATCCCAATTAATTTAATAAAAATTGTCTGCAAATTATGGTTAAAATGGAAGTGAACTACTTATCAATTTTATTTTAATTGTCACTATTAGTGGACCCTATAGGTGTAAAATTTGGCTTCTACACTGTCAGCATTTCTTGGGGGCCAGGTTTTCATAGACAGTTCTGAGGTCTTTGGCCTTTCTCTGAAGTTACTGGCTGCTCAAGTTATCACTCAAGGTGGTGAAGTTTTCTACATTGTCTTGGTATTTTTCTGGAATATTTTTATTCAGTTTCTCATTTGGCCTGTGATAATGGCCACATATTGTTGGCTTTATAGCTTTTGTAGGTTTTCTTGAAGGGGTAGGAATTTTGGGAAAGGATCCTTTCCTTGAACTCCCTTAAAGACATCTTTTCACAACCATGGATGTCTTTAGTACCTGGAAGGACAACAGAGTGAGCTCAGAGGGACATTGGTTTGTGGGGAAATGGCTGGGATGAAAGGGAAAAAAGTCTTCATGAGAAAAAGTATGGGTTAAGGAATCTGCCAGGCAAGATCAGGGAGTCTTGAGGATATATCAGTAAAGACAAGGAGAAATTTGGGTGTGGTCCTTTCATCCTGGACACTGGACATGGATTAACAGGTCTTCTTCCTCTTTTACCTTCTTTTGGTGAATGGGGTTGGTTGTTGCATAACTGTGCTTGGAGTTTGTGGTCTCCTGGTCATCTTCACCATGTCAAAATTTCCCAGGGCCCTACCCCAGGCCTCCTGAACATATGCTTTTCTCTAGGACAATGAAGGGCCATGCCCCCTAGGCTTTAATAAATCAGGAAGCCTCTCCTCCAGCTAAGGGTAGCTATGGGAGAGAAATTTAGACATCATAAAGCACCATCCTGACACTTCCAAGGAGAGGGTGAGGAGGCTGAGATGCTTTGGTAAGAGAAAAGGAGCATTTCTTTAGCACTCCTAAGCCTTCTCAAACTTATTGACTCCATGTTCAATTCTGATGGGTCACACAGTAGGGAGATGATTCTTCCTCCAAACATTTTCCTAGGCCACCAATTTCAGTGGTTCATTGTTCTTTCTCATCCTTCACCATTAACTAGTTTTCATAAGATTTACCTAAAGTCTATTCAAGGTAATGTGATTGTCCCTGTGGAGATGTGAATAATCATGTTTCCCCAGTACGGTTGCTCTTATGCATCTTGAAAACCATTCACTTCTTGGCTACTACCAGATAAATTTTCCATCTCATCCCCCTTTTTCCACTGTCCATGTGGCTCTCCCTGGCTTTCTGTTTTCAAAGTTGAAATCATTGCCTTTTGGCTGTCTTTAATGAATAAAGTTGCTCAACTAGTTATCTTAGTTTTGTTTAAATTCTTGGGGGTGATCATAGTAGGTATAATATCTACATTTGGGGTTTAACAGTATAAGGTTAATGAGATAGGAATTTAAATTCCTGAAGTTTGGCTTGCTATTTGTATGTTGAAAACTGCACCTTCCTCCACTCCACCTCCTCAAGGAACTCAGGTAGTCAGACCCTTGGTCTGAGTATTGCAGACTCAGGTTCATAGAGGACAGGAGGCCCTGGCCCTGTCAAAGTATCGATCAGAGGGAGGGCTAAAGGACCCTACTGAATCCATTTCAGCCATCAGGCTTTGGAATTGCTGGGCTTGGTACCAGTTGTGATATACAGAGACTTCCTGCAGAGGACTCAGGGCAGTGAGGCCTTGAACTGAGGAGTCTGTTCTTGGGTCAACAGAGGGAGGATTCCAGGATCTGCCAGGGCTCAAGGTGAGGAACATGAGGGAGAAGGGAGGGACCCTGGACTCTAGAACAGAATAATTCCACCCAGGGCAGGATGATGACAAAAGGTGTTTTCTGCATCCGGGTCTCAGAGACTTGGGGGTGTTGGTACAGAGAGCAGGATCTCAGATACACAGAGGATGGGTCCAAGTCCTGCCAGAGTCAACATTAGGATGTAGCAACCCTGTATTGCATAACAGAAGGACCCCACAGAAGCCCACCCTTGCTGTCAGCCCTGGGAGTCCCCATGGCGGGATGACCACACAGCGTTTCCTCACTTGCACAAATGGGTTTGAGAGATCCTGGGAACATGGTATCAGGAAAAAGGCCTCTGGTGCACAGGAAGGAGGGCCCAGGTCCTGCTGCAGTCAATTTCTGAGGCAGCGGTGAGGTCATTGGGCCACTGCCTGGCCTGGGCCAGAGGCTAATGGCCTCGCCCACACCCCCTGCCTGGTGTTCGGTCAAGCCTTTGTTTGTTTTGGATATTACGAACCCTGGCTCTTTATATATATAGATTGTTAATCAGTTAAATAAGTTAATGATTTTCTCCCTTCAAATATATGTTCCTACAGTTTCCTTTATAATATGCACAACTATGTACTTAAAACCACATTTGTACAGTGAGCCAAAGTGGTATTCACACTCATTTAAGTAAATTGGATTACGGTTTCCATTATGCCACTCATTTAATATTAAGGTGTTTCTTCTTTTTTCTTTACTACATTTTTAATTTCCTAGGAGGTAACAGTAATAGTCTCAGTTCCAGGACCTTACATTTCTTTTAATGCATGGAATTTTTCAAATGATCTAGCTTCTAGTTACATATAAAATACAATTAAGCTTTATTTCAAAATATGTTAAAATGAGCACATCTTAAATTCATTTTAGGAATATAGAGATATTTTCACACAAATGTGAAATTCACCTGTGAATAGGTGAATTTTTAGAGCACATATATTGTTAGATTTATCATTTTCCATTTAACCTTTTATTCCATCAAGAAATTGAATAACATGCCTCACACTCATTAATTAGTGGTATAATTTTTCTCATTAAGTAAAAAGAAGCAATTTCTTGAACCCTTTTCTTAGTTTTTGAAGCCTGTGAATCCAAAGAGACAAACTGGCCAGACCTGAGGGATGGTGCAGTCACCATCTGTCCTTACTTAAAGGTGCATGGCATCCATGAAAAATGGCAGTCACCTCAAACTCACCACTAAATTAAATATTAACACAGAAACTGGAAATGTTAGCTTCTGGAATATAATTCACTTTGGTCTTCAGTTATTACAGATGTTTACATGGGCAGTATCTCTTTAAAATGAGGAAATTGAGGCCCTGACTTGTTAATATTGCTGGACTTGTGCTTGAACCAATGGGTTCTGGCCTTAAAATGCTGAGGTTTAAATGCTTGCTCTATCACAAATAAAAATTTGGACAAACTAATCTGTGTCTTGGGTAGTTCAACTGAAAATAAGGATAATAATAATAAAGGGCCATTGTGATGATTAAAATGTTATTTTTTAGAGAAAATTTATAATAATGCATAGTACATAGTAAGTGCTATATAAGTGTTTTCAAAATAAATCATTTAATCATGCTAATGCACCCACAACATATAAACCTGGCCATGGAAAAAGTGCCAACCAGTGGAGCTGCTAGTGGTAAACATTTATTTCTTCATTCCATATCAGATGTTGTATTGCTAATTCAACAAATTGTGGAACCCTTAGCATTTTCCAGGATTACTGTTAGCCACTGAAGATAGTGTATAAAAAATGAGTTTCTGCCCTCAGAGTCACATCCTGGTTGAAGATCTTGAATATACATGAAAATAAATAATTAAAATACAGTGTGATTGGTGCTATGAAATAAGAGTTGGAAAAGCTATAAATTTCCACTTGAGGGAAGCCCTCACATAGAAGATTCAGTAGTGCTTGAAGTATTAACAGAAATATTTCCAATGAAGAAAGAGGAAACTGCAGCTTCAGGAGAGCAAACCAAAAGGATGGATGAGCCTGCAGCTTTGGAGCTCTGCTATCAGGCTTTCTAGTTCAGGCAGCAGGTTAGAGGAGTAGCTCAATGTGGCATTCCCACTCTCATGCAAAAAGGACGAGCAAGAAGGTAAGCCACACCATGCAATCACACTCTAGCTTCTGTTCAGATGTGGCATGTGTCTTTTCTTAACCAAAGGCAAAATCAATGAGGTAGTGATCAATAGACTCACTCATCTATAATAATAAAAGAGTGATATGCTAATTAGACCAGACATCCTTCTGGACGTTATTCCAGATGTTCTTCCTGATGAAACTGGAGCGAGAGGGAAGCCAGCACGGTACCTAGGTGCCTGCTGGCGGCTGGAGGTGGGAAGCTCAAGTCCCCGGTGCTGGAGAGAAGCCGGTGCCAGCAACCAGGGGAAGGAAGGCATACTCTTGCATGAATTTCATGCATCAGGCCTACAGTCTATAATAATAAGAGCATAATATGCTAATTAGACTGGAAGTCCTTCTGGTTAAAGCCGGGGCTGTGAGGGAAGCCTAGGTCTTGGGTGCCAGAGGGAAGCTGGTGCCGGCAGCTAGGGGAAGGAAGGCATACTCCTGCACAAATTTCATTCATAAGGCCTCTATTATGACATATTACTCTCCCAAGATACAAGAGGCCATATGAAAATGAACAGGGATTATAATCTCCTTATTGGAAGAAAGGGAGAGAATAATTGTGAACCATAATGTAAACTATGGCCTGCATTTAGGGAATTGTGGAAAGTCTGGTATAGTTGGAGTGTGGACTATAAACTGTGTAGGGAATAAGAAGATAGAACAAAAGAATGATAAATGCTGCCAGAATGTAAAATATCTGTAAATTTTGCTAAAAAGTTGAATTTACCCATGATCACAAATGCAATTTTGGAACTGACCCTGTCTACAGTGTGGAGAAAGGCATGGACAAAGAGAAAATGGATGCATTAAAGGCAGAGACATAATGGTAGTCAGAAGGAATTTACAAAATAAATTTAGAGTGTCTAGAAAAGAAGGTAGAACTGATAGAATCAGAACAGTTGTGGAAGGTGGAGAGTGATCATTTGGAAAGAAAAGTAAAATTATAAAGATTATAGTTTGGGTGGCTAAATAATGACATTGAATGAGGTGGGAAACATGGAAAGAAATCAGTTATTAGCAGAGAAGTGAAGTTGGATTATTCCATGCTCTATACTAAATGGAGAAAAGTGTTTGTATAAGCATGTGTGTATCTTCCTGTTGTTGGTTCAGGTCAAGTTCTTACCAAGTAAGTCTGGTGTGTCAAACTCTAGAAAAATATTGAGATTGTTTTTGCTGTTGTTTTTGGACTTTTGAATAATAGGTGACAGATTTTAGTCGTGTGTAATAGTAATGTAGTAATGAGAGGGATAAGAGAAGTGAAATGAATCAATGTCTTTAGGTTTTAAAAACTTTTTATTTGTTGATTAATCAAATATCTGAGTCCCTATCCCTATTATGTCCCAGATACTATAAGTATGTTACAGCGAGGGTTATAATATTTTTAATATTGACATGATGTGAATTCATTAACTTGGACATATCCCCCTTAGTATTTGGAAAAATCCAGATATGTCTCATCTGGGGTGTTCATTTTGTGGTATGTCTTTCCAAATTTGATCAGGATTAATGAGCTGAGACTTTTCCTGGAGAATTTTACCTTAGTTTCAAAAGAGCCTGGGGAAGCCCAAGGGCCCGATGTCCTGTGCCAAAAGCTAGAACAGTAGCAGGTTTTGCTGAAATTGATTATGAATGTCTCTAGCTACGGGCAAAGCTAAAGTACAGCCTGTCCATATCCATGTGAGGATAGAGTAGAAATTAAAAATAAAGCAGGGCATGGCAAAGGTAAAGTGAAAGATTTTGCCTATTAGGCTAGTGCTTTGATCATAGAGATTCAAACGTATCTATCACCCTACATCTGTGGGAATGTATTAAAAGGTTAATGAAGTTTTGTACCATTTTTGGACTTATAACAAAATTGTCAGGTCAGCAAATATGAAGAATTTTTGTACTATAGACTATCCTAGGAAATTCTCTGGGGGGAGGAAATGAGATGCCTTATGATTTATTTTAGAACATCCAGTATCTTAAAACGGTTCTACACAATTTTGAGGCTGTTTCAAAGGAACTATATAGTGCTAATCCTGTTGAAAAAGAAATTGGGAAGGCTCAAGAAAATCCCTTAAGTGAGAAATTGGGGCAATATAGTACCATGATTTATATATAATTTGTAGATCTTTGAATCAGATATTCACCATTTTAATAATTTCAGGGAGACAACTGCTTCACAGCAGTCTGTAGCAAAGGCTCACATCACAAGACTGAACATAATAGTGATACTGCCATGGGTTAAATGAGCAGAGCTTGAAGTGTTATTTTTTAAAAAATTGAAAGGTTGTGGCAGTAATAAAAAGGTTGAATGGTAATGCCTCTAATTGAACAGTAAGGCCTCTTCCCTATTAAGTCACTCTTTCATCTGTCTTTTTAATTATTTCATTATCATTTTGTACTGCAGTTCACAATGAAATGACCATTTGTGTTTAAGTGAAAGCTAATTATTAGGACTGAATTATTGTGCAGTTTATTGATCCCTATGGTGGATTAAGGGCTTTAAGTTCGTCTAGACAGAATAGTTAGCAAAATGACAAAAGGAAACATATAAGACCCTTGGGAAGAATCCCTACGCTCCATAAGCAATTAATGCCTGCCAGGAAATGGAATTTAAGTTTATACTAAATCCAGCAGAGCTTTGACATTTCAACTAACTTATAAACACATTAGTCTAATGAATGAAGACTTATGAATTGTGTTTAGAAACAAGTAGGAATAGTGAGTCCAGGATATTTTTAGCCTTCCATTGATTGAATAAAAAGTAGATCATTTTCTCTCTGAATCTGATGAAAAATGGAATGTGTTATTTGTGTTTATCTCTGTTTATTCTGTTTTTGATTGATGGATGTGTAGTAACAATTTCCACTTCCCAGAGAATACTAATCTCCCTTATAGATGTGAAAAGTATGCAGTCATAAACCAAGGGAGGAAAATAAAAAAAAGTGCATGTATACAGGCATGCCCCGAAAATACTATGGGTTTGGTTCCAAAAGAGTGAATATCATTAAAAAAAAATGAGTGGTAATCTTTATACTGGTGGAAGGCCTGCCTTCAAGTTGTAAAAAACACAACATCTGTGAAGCATCATAAAACACAATAAAATGAGATATGAACTTACAAGGTGGGCAAAAGTAGGTTGACAGTTGCTCATATGGAAAACAATGCAATAATCCTAACCAATAAAAGAGTAATATGCAAATGAAATGTACCTCCAATTGAGCCACACCCACAGCCACGCCCACCAGCCAATTAGGAGCAAATTATGCAAATAAACCCCAACCAAGATGGCTACTGCCACTGAGAGCAAGAGGGAGGCTTAGATTTCCCTGGCAACAGAGGAAGCCAAGCTTTCCACCTGCCCTTGCCAGCCTAGGCCTCCACTCAATGCTACAAAGTTTCAATTATAGAAGATACATAATCCCAACAGAAATGGTGGCAGCCACGGAGCTGGAGAGAGCAGAGGCTATGGTTGCCCCAGCAATGGAGGAAGCCAAGCTTCTGCAGCCCTAGCATAGGCCTCCACTCTAGGCTACAAAGTTTCAAACAGAAATGGCTGTTGCAATGGAGCAAGCAGAAGGCTTGGCTCTGCTCCAGGCTACAAAGTTTCAATTGTAGAACATAAATTAATCCCAGATCCCAGGGATTCTGCTTGGGTCACTGGGGGGCATGGTTGGCCTGAAAACCACCACAGGCCCCTCACCCAGGCTGACCCTCACCCCAAGGGAACCCCCACCCTGATCCAGAACACCCTTCAGGGCAAACCAGCCAGTCCCCACCCATGCACCAGGCCTCTATCCTATCTAATAAAAGAGTAATACAGAAATTGACCATCACTCTAATACACAAGAGGGCTGCCCCCATGTGGTCAAAGATTCTCCCCCCATGTGGACACAAGATGGCCACCAGAAGATGGCCAGCAGGGGAGGACAGTGGGAGGTTCTAGGTCTGCAAAGGAGGGCAGTTGTGGGTCATCAGGCCAGCAGGGGAGGGTAGTTGGGAGGGACCAGGCCTGCAAGGGAGGGCAGTTGGGGGTGATCAAGCCTGCAGGGGAGGGCAGTTAGGGATGACTAGGCTGACAGAGGAGGAAGTTGGAGGCAAACAGGCTGGCAGGGGAACAGTTAGACATCAATAAGACTGGCAGGGCAGTGGTTATGGGGAGATCAGGCTGGCAGTCAGAAGTGGTTAGGGGCAATCAGGGAGGCAGGTAGGCGAGCAGTTTGGAGCCAGCAGTCAGAAGGATGTCTGACTGCCCGTTTAGGCCCGAACCTACCGAGATTGGGCCTAAACAGACAGTCGGACATCTCTTTAGAGGTCCAGATTGGAGAGGGTACAGGCTGGGCTGAGGGACACCCCCAGACCCCTGTGCTCAAATTTCGTGCACCAGGCCTCTAGTTAATAAATAATACAAAATAAACTCTTGTTCTGTATGTTTACATCTGTAAAACTACCAATATAATACATATATTGCTGAGTAAAAAGCCAAGCAACCCAGTCATCTAAATTAAGTGTTGGGCAATTTTTAAAGCAATATACCATTATAGTGATTAATAAGCCCCGTTGCTCTTATTTTTAAGAAGATATCCTTCAGTGGACTTCAAAGAGGCTTATTCAATCCTTTAGTTATGTGACTATTTTCCTGATGTGCCTTGTATTCAAAACTCTATTTATAATATTGGAATTAAAGGATTTCAGTCAAAGCACTAAAGCTCTTATATCAATAAGGACTTTGGCAACAACTGTAAGAGACCATTACAAAACAATTAACACCAAGTTGATATTACTTAGTGTCAAGTCTCAAGTCTTTTTCTTTCCCATCTTGGTTTTCAGTTTCCCACAGTGTCTTTTAGTGTACCAATCATGATTATTTAAGGATAAATAAAGATATTTAAGTTATACTCAATAAAATTCTGGTACAATTTACCTGTGTAGACTTCACTGAATCTGAAGTCATTTTTTTTTGTTGTTTTTTATGAAACTCTTGAATATTTTATGAACAGCCTTCTGTGTGTATCAACATGTGTATTATATCAAGGACTATTCAATGAAGAGGCATCCATACTAGATAACAGAGGCACAGTTTCAATGTTAAAGTATATTTATACAAAAATAGTTTAGGTGCTCATCATAGAAATTTGAATTAAATTGAAGGCATTCATATGCCCAATATAATCTATTTAGCAATTGTAAAAATGTTTGCTTTCTTTATATTTATGCCCAATTTTATTTCTTTCATCTGACAGTGGCAAAGTAGCTAGTTTAATAAGCAAGTGTAAGTTTTTATAGCAATGATTATAGATTTTTATAGTATTTAAACTAGATTAACCAGTGAAATATGATAAAGTTGAAGGATTAAACAAACTGTGCACTTAAATATAAAACACTAATGGGGAAATTTTGCAGGAGGCAATATTTGTTATTATGAAAATATAATAAAATGATAATTGGTGGGGATTCTCTTTCTAGGGAAAAGATGTATTTTTTTCAGCTTAAGTTAAATTAATGCCTTGGGAAATAGGGCATATTTTTATGTGTAGACATGGTACCACCTATGTGAGAATAATCTGATTTTTAAACCCTAAAATAAAACTTATTCCTTATATTATGCCACTATATAACTGAATTGAAAACCATGCTAGAGAAAAACATTCCAAGCAACTCTCCTACCTCTATCTTTATAAATTGCATATATGCCACTGGATATGCATATTTAAATGTGGATTTATAATACTTCTCCATGCATGGTTAAAAGACTTTTTTGTTGTGAAGAAGTGTATTAACTCTGAATGAACAAAGTTATCAACTATTTTTCAGAATTTTTGAAGTTTGAATGCTTCAAATATATTGGTAGAGCTTTGAAGTCAAAGTAAATGGTATTAACTCACTTAACAAAACATACTATATTGATCTTCTTAGCCACAATAAGTGTCTATGATTCAAAGTTAAATAAATCATGTTCTCTAAACTTATATTCATGCTTATATTATCTAATACTGAATACTATAACTTAGAAGTTTAAAATAGCCACTATTTATCATCTCATAGTTTTTGTGAGTAAGGAATCTGGGGACAGTTTACCTGGGTTTCTCCAGCACAAGGTGACTCACAGTTTCAGCCAAGCTGCCAAGAGGGGCTAGAGTCTCACCTGAAACCCTAACCTTCTCCATGCTCACTCATGTGGCTATTGGCAAGGCCTAGTTTCTTGCTGGCTGTTGACCACTGCATTGCCTCAGTTTCTCACCACGTGGGCCTCTCTGCAAGGCAGCTCAGAACATGGCAGCTAGTTTCCCTCAGGCCAATAAAGGAAGAGAGAAAGATCATCCAGATGGTAGCCAATATCTTTCTATCACCTAATATCAGAAGTGATATTCAATTGCTTCTGTTGTATTATTTTGTTAGAAGTGTCAAACACACTCTGGGGTGAGGATTCACAGAGTTAGGGATGCCAGAGGTAGGAATCATTGTGGGCCCTTTAGAGGTGGCCTACTAAAACTTATGGCCTAGCAGAGACAGGCTGCCATATGTTCTAGTGGAACACTGTATAGAAATAGAAGTGTGCATAGAGTGTATGCAAAGAAAGGATATCTTGACTTTCTGGGTGTCTCAGGTAGACTTTCCAGTGGGAAAGATGATTAAAAAAAAAAAAAAACAAACCACACAACCCAGCCAGTATGGCTCAATGGTTGCACATTAACCTAGGAACCAGGAGATCATAGCTCAATTGGCTGGATCCCAGTGGGTGGCATGCAGGAGACAGCCAATAAATGATTCTCTTTCATTATTTTTATGTCTCCATCTCCCTTCTGAAATCAATAAAAAAATATAAAGTGCAAACCCCAAAATTAATATAGGAAGTTCTTGGCTGCTACACACCTATAAGTACAGAAAAATAATTTGACGTGTTTTTTTTATTATTATTTCTTTATGATTAAGGTATTACATATGTGTCCCTATCCCCCCATTACCCCTCACCCCCAACTGATGCCCTAATTCCCCTGTTGTCTGTGTCCATTGGCTTGGCCTATATGCATACATATGTGTCCTTTGGTTGATTTCTCTTCCTCACTCTCACCTTCCCTCTGAGGTTTGACGGTCTGATTGATTTTTCTCTGTCTTTGGATCAGTTTTTGTTCATCAGCTTATGATGTTCATTATATTCCACAAATGAGTGAGATCATGTGATATAGGTCTTTCCATGACTAGCTTATTTCACTTAGCATAATGTTTTCTAGTTTCATCTAGGCTGTTGCAAATGGTAAGAATTCCTTTTTCTCCACAGCATAATATTCCATTGTGTAGATGTACCACAGTTTTTTAACCCACTCTTCTGCCGATGGGCACTTAGGCTGTTTCCAAATATAGCTATCGTGAATTGTGCTGCTATGAATATAGGGGTGCATATATCCTTTCTGACTGGTGTTTCTAGTTTCTTGGGATATATTCCTAGAAGTGGGATCACTGGGTCAAATGGGAGTTCCATTTTTAGTTTTTTGAGGAAACTCCATACTGTTCTCCACAGTGGCTGCACCAGTCTGCATTCCCACCAGCAGTGCACGAGGGTTCCTTTTTCTCTGCCTTCTGACCAGCACTTGCTGTTTGTTGATTTCTTGATGATAGCCATTCTGACAGTTGTGAGATGGTGCCTCATTGTCATATTTATTTGCATCTCAGATAATTAGTGACTTTGAGAATGTTTTCATATGTCTCTTGTCCTTCTATCTTCTTTTGATAAGTGTCTATTAAGGTCCTTTGCCCATTTTTGATTGGGTGGTTTATTTTCCTTTTGTTAAGTTGTATGAGTTCTCTGTAAATGTTGGAGATTAAACCCTTATCAGTGATAACATTGGCAAACATGTTCTCCCATGCAGTGGGCTTTCTTGTTGTTTTGTTAATGGTTTATTTTGCTGTGCAAAGGCTTTTTATTTTGATGCAGTCCCATTTGTTTATTTTCTCTTTAGTTTCCATTGCCCTAGGAGCAGTATCTGTGAAGAAATTGCTTTGGCATATGTCTGAGATTTTGTTGCCTGTTGATTCCTCTAGTATTTTCATGGTTTCCCATCTTATGTTTTGAAAAAGGAAGCAAAATTATTCTTACTTGTTATGGTGGTTAATTGATAACTGTATCAATGAGGCTTAAGATTTGGATAGCTAAGAAAAGAAGGCTGAATATTTTTTAAAAGTCATGAAAAGCCACTGGTACAATGAAAGATTTTCTATTTTGTAGAGTTAAGCTTCCATTAAAAGTAAGATATCAGATGATGAATAATTTGTATGATGTACACTCATATTCCAGGAAAATGTTAAGCCATAGGTATATTCTATGTTCTTTACACACCTTCATTTTCATCCCTTTATGATCATAGGAATTACAGTAACTTTAATCAGTTACATATGGTGGATATAAAAAAATGTGTTGAGACTGAGACCAGATTCCAAAGACCATAGCCTTAGTTAAGAACTCAGGTGTCGAAAGGTAACACCTCTGATCCTATGATTCAAGCATATGTAAACGGTCCTTGGAATTAGAGAAACTAAAATGCATTTAACACTCAACCTAGGTTCTCTAAATCCAGAAATAATGAATAATAGTATGCATTTTCAGACAACTACTAAGTACATTGTTAAATCGTGCTTGTTAGTATATCTTGACCTTAAATGATGCTTGTAGTAAGTAGAGTCAAAGCAAAGTGATGCTATGTTGTCAAGTAATGATAATAACAAAATTGACTTGAAACTTGTTTCTTTGTAGGAACTCCAGTGGCAGTCATTGTTATGTATGTTTTGTAGAGTATTTTGGCACTCTACTAACATACTCTGTTATTAAGGTTGCAGTGTGTTAACCTCAAAGGATGAACCAAATGGTTTTCCTATATTAAACCTGGACTGGTTGAACTTTTGGTTTTGAAGTACAGTATCAAGTCAGCTCTTTAACCTGCCTGTCTAGTCACAATAATGATTCAGTTTAACAATTAACTGAGTTATTGTCAGGAAATTTACATTGAATTCACAAAAAGTGTAGGTGCTTTTTAATCACAACAGATATAAAGAAAAAATTTAAAAATATACTAGTAAGTTAAACATTGAGACTTTTCCTTTTTTTCTGTTTCAAGCTGTTTCTTTGCACATATTTTTACAATAGTGCAATAGTAAGGTTATTTGATTTTTTAAAATACATGTCCCATCTAGATCGTGATTACCTTGATTACCTTGATGGCAGATGGCACATCATACATCTTTTTTTTTTTTACACTATTATAGATGTCCCCCATTCCCCGCCCCATTTACATAGCTCCACTTAGGCCCCACCCCTCTTCCCTCTGCCCATCACCACACTGTCCTTGATTTATGCATATATGTTATTTGGCTAATATCTTCACTTTATTTCATCCAGTCCCTCCTATTCTTCTCCCCTCTGACCCTGTCAGTCTGTTCCATGTATCCATGCCTCTGGTTGGATTGACCAACAAATAGGTCAATTTATTTTGTTCATTAGATTACACATGTAAATGAGATCACATGTATTTGTTTTCCTCTGCCTGGACTATTTCACTTAGCATAATAATCTCCAGGTCCATCAATGCTGTTGCAACATGTAAGAGTTCCTTCTTATTTATAATCGCATAGTAGTCCATCATGTAAATATACACAGCTTTTGATGGGTACTTGGGCTGTTTCTAGATTTTGGCTAATATAAATAATGCTTCTATGAACATACAGGTGCAAATATTCTTTCTCATTGGTGTTTCAGGCTTATTAGGATATATATCCAGACTTCATTTTCTTTAGGAAAAATAAAACTTCCTAAAATTTTAATCAAACAAATGGCAAGCATATATAGTTACATATTTTATAGTCCTGCATGAGAAAATGGGAAAAAATATAGGTTAATCCAGGAGCAGAGTTGGACATCATGGGTTTGAATCCTGGTTTTGTTGCTTATTAGGGGATTTTTGGAAAGTAACTTCTAAGACTCAGGGTGGTCATTGGCAAAATAGGGATAATAATGACATATGTTATTTTCAAAGAGGTTTTACAGCTAAAATGAATAATGTAGTGAGCAGTTAACATAACACATAGATTATAAAGGCACTTAATAAACTGTAGTTGTTTATATTTCATCAAAATTTCTTTTAGATAACATTTTTATTTGATTTTTTCTGTATTTGTTATCATGCTTTGTATTTATTAAATAATTAAGAGAAATCTTAGAATACTTTGTAAAGAACTTATATTTTGGAAACTATAATTTGCTTAAAATGAAATAAATTCAACTTTTTTGCTTCTCAGAGCACTTTATAGCTATTTATATTATTTACTATTTATTTAATAAAATCAATATTTACTGGGTTCCTGCCAGATGTTAAATAACTAGGTAAGACACGGGAGCTACAATGGTAACAAAAAATCAGACATGGTTCCTGTCCTCATGAAGTTTCTAGCCTTTGAGATGTTAATCATATGAACAAATGCAGAATTGAAACTGTAGAATGCTGGTTACAGAATTTGCTGCATACAAATTAAGAATAAGATAGGTATTCATGCTAGAAGTATTGTCAATATGTCTGCAGTTTTGCTAATAATGTTAGTACATTTTGTAAATATACATTTTTATTAAATATATGGTTAATAAGATAAAGCATAAAATATCTAGTTTAGTGGCTGGTGAATAAGCAGAACCTAATAAATATTAGTTAAGCATTTATCCATAATTATCTGCATATATGTATAATTGAAATAGATTTTTACAACTTTTTGATATAACTATTATACTAACATTCTTAATATAAAACAAAATCTTGAAATGACTTTAATTATTAGAATTTCAAACCCTTAAAGTTAGTCTAAATTTAGAAAGAACTCAAATATACCTAAATATCACAGTAATAACTTAGAATAAATATAATGGCATACATCCATATTCTTAGGAAAGATAATTCAACATCTTAAAGATTTAGTTCTCCTCAAGAGAACTAAATCTTTAAGATGTTGAATATAAATCAAATGGAATCTCAATAAAAATGGTATATAAATCAAATACATTCTCAATAAAAATTCCTATACAAAAATAAAATAGATAAACATACGAATAACACAACCCTGAAAATATAGCAGAAAAGATAAGGGGTAATTCTGCCAGGAATTACAATATTAAATATAAAATCTCAACACAGTTTTAATTAAAACACTGCATATTTGGCACATTAATAGACAATGGAATAGAATGGGCATTGAGAAATATATTCTAAAATATAAAGTAAAATATGGTATATGAAGTTGGCTTCATAAATGTGTGTGTATGTATGGGGGAAAGATAGACTTGTAAATTTGTTGAGGTAACTGGATAGTTATTTAGAAAAATATAAAAGGGTCAGACGCTTATATTTTAAATAAATGAAACCATAGATTTACTAGTGTAAAATGAGGATGAATTCCTTTAAAAATCTTAAAAATTTAGAAACCTTTTAAAAATGTTTCATAATTTTAAAAAATGTTTCAAAATTTAGAGTTGGTAACAGATAAGATTGATAAATCCAACCTCCATAAGAAAAGCCAAGGTGATGTAGTAGGAGACAATATTTCCAACTATTTTCATAAGCAGAGGTATGATTTTCAAACAAATAACTCTTAAAAACTGATATCATAAGTTAATGCATTAAAAGGAAAAATATTAAGAGGAAAGCAAATGACCCATAAATTATGAACACACACTCAATTTAATAAAAGGAGAAGTGTAAAACAAAATTACATTAAAATGCTATTTCTTACTAGCCGTTTGACAATAATTCAAAAAAGTTACCATAAACTTAGTTGAAAAGCTTTGAAGAACAATCATTTTAATATATTGCTGATAAGCATAAAAAGTTATACATATACACTAGAGCAGTGGTCAGCAAACTCATTAGTCAACAGAGCCAAATATCAACAGTAAATGATTGAAATTTCTTTTGAGAGCCAATTTTTGTAAACTTAAACTTCTTCTAATGCCACTTGTTCAAAATAGACTTGCCCAGACTGTGGTAGTTTGTGAAAGAGCCACACTCAAGAGGACAAAGTACTGCATGTGGCTCACGAGCCAGTTCGTCCACCACTGCTCTAGAGGATTATTTGACACCATCAAAAAATAAGTATTTTTCCTTTGACCCAAGAATGATTAGAACCTATATTTAAGGTAAATCTCCATAGATATGAAGTAAAACTCATATAGGTTTTTCACCTATATATATAAAAGCCTAAGTGACCTGGACAACAGAACGACAGAAACAGCCAGAATGACTGGAATGGCTGCAATGACTGGTTGCTATTATGTGCATTGACCACCAGGAAGCAGGCACTCAACACAGGAGCTGCCCTTTGGTGGCCAGTATGCTCCCATAGCCAACCTCCCACAGCCGGCCAACCTCCCCTGGTCCTCCCTGTGGCCAGCCAACTTCCTGCAGTCTCTCCTGTCCAGCAGGTCCCAGCCTGTAGTCGGCAGTCAGTAGCTGGCAGGAGGGCCTTGGCCACAGCCAGAAGGCCCCAATCAGCTGTGATCACTGACCAAGCCTAAGGACCCACCTGTGCATGATTTTTGTACACCAGGTCTCTGTGTAGGTTATAAGAGCAAAAGACCGAATGCCAAAAGTTCATCAAAGGGGGCTGTGTATATTCTTAAACTGATGAGCCTAGTTATATAAATTCAGACTTTTTAAAAAAAGATCAATATATAATTCATCATCACCATATATTGTGATGTTTTTGCTCTTCCTGCAGAAAACTAATAATTTTAATGCTTAAATTATATTTTTGTACATTATCTTTTTACATGTTATATTACTTAGTTTTTAATTTCTTTTTCTCTGCATTCTGGATAAGTTTCTCAGTTTTACCCTCTATACCACTGACTTGATTTTCTGTAATAAAATAAAATTGGAATTACCTTCAATGTAGATTTTTATTATGCCACTTTCATGCTGCCAACCCTTTTCCATCATAGCCCAGTCAGTTTTATCCTTAAGGCTTCTTGCTTCTGCTTTCTGTAATTCATTTTCTCTTGAATTATTTTGAGGACAACAAGCTGCTACTTGCTTTTAAAAGTACATAATATACATTTTTCTTGTGAAAGCTATTTTCACAGTAATTTTTCCCCTGTGACTATTAATAGTAAGCAAGTCATATGTGTATTTTTATTGGACCTGACTGGGCAGAGTGGTTGCCCTCAGGGTGTGTACCATGTCTCACAGTTCCTGTCACCATTTTCATGCACGGTAGGTGGTTTCTCCTTTTATATATCAGTCTGAAGCACCACCCTATGCTTGATTTCCAATTCGTTAAGTAGTTCTGAAAATTTACCTTCCATTATATTGGGCTTCAATGCTAAGCTGCTCCCTGTTCCAGTATTCACTTTCTGTTGGAATTCTTTGTATATATAACGTGAGATCTTTACTTCTTCCCCAGTGATACTCCTTGCTTTTTTCATTTTTATTCTTCTGAATATAACATTTGAATCCACATAGTTCTACTGTAGTATTAGAGTGAGAGAAGCCTATAGATGTAGGAGATAGGGCTGATCATTATCACTGTGTTCTGAATTTTTGTGCCTATACTATTTTATTTAGGAGATTTATTTTGGTCCAAAATGTGGATTATTTTATATGTAGTATAAGAATATGTCATGAGTTATTAAGCAGAGCTCTTATCCATATTTAAGTCATAGCCTTTTCTTTGGTTTACTTTAGGTTATTGGTAACTCTTCATAAGTACTTTAATTGCTGATTGGTAGAAAAAAATATTACACATATCTTACCTACCACCATTTTAACCCTGATGCCTCAAAGCATTTTCTATTTTTTTTCTCTTTCTAATGGTGAATAATATTCAGGGATACTTCCTTCTTGTTCATAGAGATTAACTTTATGAGCATTCCCTCTAATATAATAGTCTTTCCCTAGCCAGTTTGGTTCAGTGGATAGAGTGTTGGCCTGCAGACTGAAGGATTCTGGTCAAGGGCATTTGCTTCAGTTTTGGGCTTGATCCCAGGCCCCAGTTGGGGTGCAGGTGGGAGGCAACCAATCAATGTGTCTCTCTCACACATCAATGTTTCTCTTTATGTCTCTTCTCCTCCCTTCCACTCTAAAAATCAATGGAAAAATATCCTTGGATGAAAAATAATCCTTGGGTGAATGTTAACAAAAAACAAACAAACAAAAAAGTCACTAATTGTCAGAGAGATGCAAATCAAAACAACACTGTGGTACCATCTCACACCTGTCAAATGGCTATTATTAATAAATCAACAAATGATAAGTGCTGGCGAGGATGTGGAGAAAAAGGAACCTTCATGCACTGCTGGTGGGAATACAGACTGGTGTAGCCACTGTGGAGAACAGTGTGGAGTTCCCTCAAAAACTAAAAATGGAACTTCCATTTGACCCAGTGATCCCACTTCTAGGAATATATGCCAATAAACTAGAAAGACCAAACAGAAAGGATATATGCACCCCTATGTTCATAGCAGCACAATTCACTATAGTTAAGATTTGGAAACAGCCTAAGTGCCCATCAGCAGATGAGTAGATTAAAAAACTGTGGTACATCTATACAGTGGAATACTATGCTGGGGTAAAAAAGGAATTCTTACCATTTGCAACAACATGGATGGAGATGGAGAGCTTTATGCTAAGTGAAATAAGCCAGGCATAGAAAGATAAATATCACATGATCTCACTCATTTGTGGAATATAATGAACAGCATAAACTGATGAACAAAAATAGATACAGAGACAGAGAAACATGAATCAGCACGTCAAACTTCAGGGAAGGTTGGGGAGAGTGGGGGCACAGGGGAAGAGATCAACCAAAGGGCTTTTATGCATGCATATAAGCCTAATCAATGACACAGACCACAGTGTGGCAGAATGGGATGTGAGGGGTAATGGGGAAATAAGGACACATATGCAATACCTTAATCAATAAATAAATTAAAAAATAATATAATGCCTGGTACATTTGGAAAAAAACAAACAAAAAAAGTGTACCCGACTTTTTCTTGAGTCCACATACTGTCTAGCTAGATACTGGTTAGATCTCCATTTGAAGATTATGTTAATGTGCATAGTCCCTTTCCACTTTGAGTTAATCAGGCATTTGTCCACTGTGACTTTGCTACACTTGAAATTGTCTGCTCTCAGTACCTGTTTCTATGACTCCCATTCAGTGTAAGAAAATTTTCTATCTCTAGTTTATACTCCAAGTATCATGTAAAGGGGAGCAGCTACTTCTTAGTTCCAACCTAACTTGTATATTTCAGCTTTCCTAATATACATATATATATATACACACACACACACACACTCCAAAGGTATTTATAACATTTACATTTGAAGCCTTTCCCGGGTGTTCTTGAATGCTGTCAACTTTTATTAATAACAGCTATTTAAAATTCCCTTCCTGATAATTTCAATATCCTTGCCCTATCTGGTGCTGATGCTTGTTCAGTCTCTTCAATCTGTTTTTGTGCCTGTTAGTATGCCTCTATGTTTTGGGTAAAATGTGGGCATAATTAAGTAAAAGGAGCTCATGCCAATCGGCCTCTGGTGATGTGGTGGTAGGTGTGGAGGAAAGGGACCTGCTCTCTAGTCCTATGATTAGGTCCCTGACTTTTGGGGAGCCTGTGCTCCTGTACTATGCAGTCACCAGTCTTTCTCAGTTTCCCTCACCCTCTAGGAAAGCTAAAGGTGGCTTGTTTTTTGGTATTTCACTTTCCCCATGTGAAAGGATATAGCCAACTAGGGTATCACATACCTCTTACCCCAGACAGGTTAGGCTCTGATAAAACTCCGGCAAATCAGGCTCTAGTGAAATCGGTTTTGCTGCATCAGAAAAACAGAATGATCTAGCTTATTTGAAAATGGTTCCTTTTCCTCTCATCCTTCTTAAAGTATGATTTTTTTTTCTGATATTTACTATAAGTATCTGAAAAAGCTCCCGGAGGTAAAATTCACAAAAGTATAGAGACCCCTATATGACTGGGTCCCCATGGAATTTTTAATTCTAGTTTGTCCACATTGAGTCTCCAGAAATTTGTCAATTCAGTTTAGCCTGTTGCAGAGGTATAGGTCCAGTGTTTCCATTCAGTGAGTTTTGTTTATCTGTATTCTACCTCTTTCATCTTGAAAGCAGCGGTTTGCTCTGGGACCTCACTTCTCTGCTGGAACTAAGATGATTTGTTGATTTTTTCTTTTCAGTTTGTTTAGCATTTACTTGCCATTAGGTTGGAGTGGCAGCTTCTAAGCTCCTTCCATAATGCACTAAAATTCAGAAGTCTTAAAACTGCATTTTTAAATAAAATAATGAACTTGATTAACGAACATTGATATATCTAAATGAAAAACTTTATATGTTCTTTCTTTGTAGATGAATTTAATTAAGAAATATACTTTCTATGGTTAAAGGGATTAAGAAGTACAAATTGCCAGGTATAAAAACAGTCATGAGAATATAAAGTACAGCATAGGAAATATAGTCAATAATATTGTAATAACTTTGGTGTCAGGTATTAAACTTATTGGAGTGATCACTTCATGCAGTATATAGAGATCTAATTATGTTGTATACCTGAAACTAACATAGTATTGTATATCAACTATAATTTTAAAAAGAAATCTATTCTGAAGGTGGCAGTAGGGGATGGGTATGGAGAAATTAACTGGGGAATTTATATGCATGTATGCATATATGGACACAGAGGATATTGTGGCAAAGGCCTGAGAGGGACTTGTGTGTGGTGAAAGGGTCAACAGGGGGGGAAACAAAACAACAAATGGGACATCTGTAATACTTTCAACAATAAAGGAATCTATTTTCTAAATTGTACTTTCCCCATTGAGTGTTCCAGATATTTTCTTGCCAGAATTGTGAATAATTTTATTCTCCACCTGAACAAAACTTCTAAATCCTTTTGTGTTAGCTATTCCAATTGGAATCCTAAGGCTTCTAGAGTATCCTAGAGTATATTCATCCACTTAATTATGCACAATGTACAACTTTCACTTTTATTCTTCATGTACTAGTAAACCTCAGATTAGGAGCATATGATGTAAACTTTCAAGTTGCTCTTATTCTTATGCCCTCATGCTGATCAACACATATCAAGTACAGTGATCAATAAGAGAATTCTAGAATTGAAATAAATAAGATTTAAATGCAGCTGGAATCAGCCAATATTCACCTCATTAGTTTTTACTGCAGGTTTTGTTTTATGTACAGATTAAATAGTATTGGTTTGTCAGAATCATCTCAGAGTGAATGAAAAAAATTTATCTCTCTGTTTCAATAAGTTGCCAATACTAATCTTGCTATTCAGTTATCCTAAATCCTGGTTGATGAAGGTTTCTGGAGCTTTTATTTCTGTAAAATATTTCAAAAATATTATTGATTTATTTAGAATTATATTTGGGGGACAGCAAGTAGTTTAACTTATTGTAGTTATTTTTATATATGTTCTTTTATTACTCTGACTTCTCATATTGCTTTTCAGAAAAAAATAAATTTTGTTCTGCTATCATTAATATTTTGTGCATTGGTTTACATTTCAACAAACATTTCTCCTACATAGTGATATATTTTCAAAAAATTTTCGGCAGTTCTGACTTGTATCAGAATCAATCAAATTAATGAAATTGAGAGTTACAGAAGTCAAAGTTACTGAGTTCTTGTCACCTTTTTTCATCTGCAGCTGAAACTTACTGCGAAGATAACTATATATTTGTGTTTTGAACTCTCATGAAATTTTAACTTGTGTTTGAAGGTTAGAATTATGATATTGCTTTACCAAATGCAATGCACTTGTCTTCTTGTTCAGTGTCTTACCATTTAAATATGGCTCCACATCAATAATGAGATATTTATTTTTGAGACACACTATTAATGTTCCTTTGTAAGAAGTATAGAACACAGGAGCTTACCTATCATCAGAAGGTTAGTCAGTCTTTTCTTTTATGTTTCAACTCTAATAGCTAAGGAACAATAAAAACATACTCTTTGGTCTTAAACTTATCTTTATTTACATTTGTCACTCATGAGATAAAAACATGATTACATAGAAAACATTCTTTAAGTTAAACTATTTTGTAAAGTTAAGTTAATATGTTAGTATTATATAAGTGCAACATGAAAATAATATTTGTTCCCCTTTTTATTATTAAAAATGGTCCTTAGTGATAAATACTAGTGGTTCCAACCATATTTGGTTGTTAAATTAGATATACAATTTTTGACGTTTTTTCTGGTTTTAATTTTGTTTTACACTGATATCATTATTTATCCTTCATCTTTTTCCAAACCATGTTATCTTTTTTGTGTTTAGATGTTTGTAACTAATGAAACACTAAGTCAAATAATCTAGTTAAAAGTAAGATTTGCAAAGATTATACAAAGGTTCATGTTTTTCCTTCTTTTATTCCCTTTTCTTTTTATGGAAAAAAGTTCAAGTTTAATTCCTATGAACTTTTGATTACCTAATAGAGATGATACAGAAACATCTTTGTTAGATTAATCTAGATAGTAGGAAGGGTTCTTGAAGGAAAAAGGCAGCATGAAATGATAGCAAGTAATCTCTGTAGGGAGGAGGCACATAAAGGAATGACCTTTCGTGTCTCAGGTTTCTTAATTTGTGGTGACATTCAGTGTAGAAATAGTACGTCCTACAAAGCTTTGGAAATGCTACTTTTTGATCTGCCTTCCTCTACAATCATAAGACAAATCTCATATGGAGATTTATTCTCAAATTTACTGTGTGACAAAAATAATTTCATGTTCCCCCCCATCAAAATACTGAGAATTTTATGGACTTATTTAATAGGTTTTATTTTTTTTAAGATAGTCTTCCACGTTTTCTAGTTTGTACCAAATATAGTGTTAAAATTAGTGATCCCTAGCTGGAAATACTTTTTAATTTACTGAGTCTGGCGACTTTGAAATTGTAGGTTTTAAATCCTGATAATACCATATAGCTTCAAGAAAATTTAAGTGAACCTGCAGCAATGTTTCTAATACATTAAGACAAAGCTTTCAAGTGTTTTTTAACCTGGATGAGAACCTTCTTGTGAATATGTTTTCAAGACATAGTAATTATTTTATTTATTCAGAGCCCATATTACCTCTATTTACCTAATTTGTACATTCAATAACTTATTTTCCAGTTACTGTGGCTGTATGAGAAATTATCCCACATGCAATAGTGCAAATCATCCATGCATTCTGATCATGACTTCTGGGAGTCAGGAAATCAGACAGGGTATGGAAGGAGTAGCTTAGTTCTGCTTTACAATGGCTGGGGCCTCAGCTGGAAGATGCCTAGTCTGAGTGTTAAATGCATCTGAATGTCTGGCTGCTCCCACATCTGCCGATGCATACTGTGTGTCAGCTAGAGCCTCTGGTAGGATAGGCATCAGATGGCTGTTTCATATCTAAGCATTCTATTCATAAGCTAGTAGAATTTGGATGGAAAAATGAGACGGGAAAGGGACATTCCTTTGTTACGGAATCCAACAATGTATCACATGGTTATTCTAGAAGCAATTTGGAGAAGCTTGTATTGAGTACATAGTTTCTTTGAAAATAATTGTGGTTTTGTATTAAGGTATATGAGGATGTAAATTATGTGGGAAACTATCCATATCATTTACTTTTGGTATTACCTAAGCCTGCCTTAAAATTCTCTTAAAGCTTTGATCTTTATTTTTCTACACTATTTTTTATCCTACAGATCTTCTAATTCAATGGCTGATTTTTAAGGCTAGAGATATATACTCTAGTTGCAACCATATTTGAAATGAATTGCTTATCATTGTCTTCATCTCATCTTCATGATAAATTTCAATGGAAAGGTATTATCCCCGCCCTCTCTATTTTATGGCTGCCCAATGACTAAGATGGAGTAAAAAATGGGGCAAATTTGGTATCTGTTTCCTTTATTGAATTTCATAATCAAGCAAAAAAAATTTTATTAGTTGGCATATATTATCTATAGAATTGGGTACATTTTGAAAATGGGAAAATTCCATGGATATCCATTCTAATTCATTTCTTATTAACTTATTTATTAAAAATGAACATGCTAATGTCTCTCATAAATGTATTCAAATTAGCAGTTAACACTAACTCAAGGCACTAAGAAACACTACTTGGATGGGATGGTCATAATAACTAGTTTGTTTTACCAGTTCACTCTCTGTTAAAATATTCATCTTGTGATTTGATTTTAAATTTAATTGTTTATCTGTTTCCTTAGAAGAAAATATATAAATAGAAGTAGCACATTGGTTTTTAAAACGCTTAAATATAATATTGAATATAGAAAGTAATAAACTAAACTCAGGTTTGTAAGTCACTCTTTAGCTTAAAAAGATTTTAATATCAAAACAATCTATTATTGAACATTTGCCAAATATCTTTGGTCTGAAACTATACCAAAGTTATATCACAAAGATCATATCTGTGAATTGAGGAACTGCTTAAACAATAACAAAATCTTATAAAGTGACCACAATTTGTCAGATGCTGAGCTATATAGTCTCTTGAAAGAGAGACAAATTAATTTGTTTTTAAGCTTAACAGAAAACATAGGAAAAACATAGAGAATTATGGTGCATGTAATAAGTATTATTTTCATAAGTACTGTTTGTTATGGAAAACCTGTGATTTTGCCAGTTGAACACATTGGAACAATTTAAAATTTGTTACAGATAAACAAAGATTTGGCTTTTGTTTAATGTAAATGGCATCATATTAAATCATTTTTATTCCTTTTTAAGAGAGTATTTTTGCATATCAAAGCTAGTAAATGCAAATTTTGGTAGGACTTGGTGGAGGATATAGAAGCTTTATAAGAGCTTAGTCAAAGTTGACTTTAGATTGAAGAACAGAGTGGGAAGCTCGAATGCCAAATGAGGAAATGTGCAGTTTATGTGAGTTTGGAATAAGAATGTGGCTTCTATATTCGAACAAAGAGTATGAGAAGATAAAACGAATTAAAAAGTCTTTTTTCTATATCCCATAATCTTAAATTTAATTCTAAGACTACTCTTTAAAAATGACTATTTCAAATCATAACCTTCATTTTTTTTATTTAATCTTCCTCTGTAAATTTTCAAATCGTATCACAACATGCCTTCTCTCTTCCTTTTTTAAATTTGAAACTCGAGTGTTTTTTCTTAGATTGAAAAATGAACTGTATAATTTACTAATGTTTTTTATTTTTTGTTTTTCCTTTATTAAGGTATTACATATGTGCTCTTATCCCCCCATTGACCACCCCTTTACTCATGCCCTCACCCCTCCCTGCTGTGTCCATTGGATAGGCTTATATGCATTTACTATTAAAAATTATTACTACATATACATTAGAAACCATAAGAAATCCAGCATGGGCTAAAGCCAACTGACTTACTGAAGCCACATGATCCAACCAAGGGGTCCAGAGTTGTTTTTGTGTATGTATGTATGTTTTCTTTTTTTAATTCTATTGACTTAAACTCAAATTCTTCCCTGTCTAGTTCTATTTTTATTCCTTTATGTTTCCTTTCTATTTGTTTTTATATAAAGAATTAGATTTACCTGGTTACTGCTTTTCTCTGTTTCTCCTTTTCTCCTACATCCCCTCAAGTCTCCATAACCTCTCTGGCTACCTCCCCAAAGAGCTCACCTCTCCTCTAAATCTCTAAGATTCATTACCAGTTTGCCAGATAACATTACCTTCATTCTTTTGGTCTTCCTTATTGTAGCCAGATAACCCCTACATCATATCCTTGGTATTTTACTGAGCCAAAGAAAACTGAGGAGGAATATTTGCCAATTCACAAAACTAGTAACTAACTTTTTTCACTTTAATTTTGACTTGGCCTTTGGGAAAAAAAAGTTTTTTTCAACAAATTGTTAGTAAAACTTTCAAAATAATTGACTTTTATTTACATTACACAAAACTTCCACATTCAAATATTTAGCTCTACTTTTAACTCTATATGTTCTTAGGTGGAAATTTTATAGACTTAGTGAACACTATGTCATAGTCCCATGGTCGGCAACCTGCGACTCATGAGCCACATGTGGCTCTTTGCCCCCTTGGGTGTGGCTCTTCCACAAAACACCAAGGCCTGGGCGAGTCTCTTTTGAAGAAGTGGTGTTAGAAGAAGTTTAAGTTTTAAAAATTTGGCTTTCAACAGAAATTTCAATCATTGTACTGTTGATATTTGGCTCTGTTGACTAATGAGTATGCTGACCACTGTCATAGTCAAAGAGTTAACCTCGGTGTTGAAATATCTATTTCCCTGTTGTAAAATCTTTTTGTCTTATTCTTTCCATATGAAACTGTTAACATTTCTTGCTTGATTTGAAGGCTTATAATTCCTTTTTGCTCTCTTTGAGGAACTCTCTTGTTCATTTTTTCTACAGGTGTTGGGTCCTCCTTGGAGGATTTTTCTTTTCCATTGATTTTCTTAGTCACAGCTTCAATTGAGAGATCAAGAACATATCCTTTTGGGGGCAGAGAGGCTTTTAAAAATATGTATACTTTTATTGATTTCAGAAAAGGGAAAACAAGGAAGATAGAAACATCAATGAGAGAGAATCATTAATTGGGGGCCTCATGCACACATTGTACTGGGGATTTAGCCCACAACTTGGTTATAAGTCCTAACCAGGAATCCAACCATGATCTCCTGCTTCATAGGTCTACAATCAACCACTGAGCCACTTTGACCGGGCCATAGCAACTTTTTGTGTCTAAGTTAGAAGTTTTGGAAACCAAGATGTGTTTTAAGCCTAGGCAATTTTAGACTAGTCTCAAATTTTTCTGTGGCAATTTACTTTCTCAGAAATTTAGTAGGTTTCTTATTTAATGAACATTAGATCTTAAATGGATATTTTTGAGTTAGTCATTCTCTTAATAGGATACAATATTTAGCACATCTATAATATCTTTGCCCTTTGTCTCCTTAATTTTTTTTGGAAATTATTATTATTCTTTTAAATTCATGGAAGGTATAAAAAAATCTTTAGTTTCCTATTTGTTTTACAGCTGAATTTTAATTACTTCTGTCACTTAAAAATACTTCTTAAAAATTGTATCTCCTAGTATTTGTGATTTCAGAGAACTGGTATTCCCTACATTGCAAAATTCAAAATTTCATGAATGTTTTCATTTTCTTTCATTTTAACCTAAAAATTAGCCAATTTTTGTCAGAGCTTACCCATTTTTAATAGTATTCTGTCAAAATAGATAACAACAATTAACTCATGAGTAACATAGTTTTCCAATCTTGTTCTAAGATTACAAATTCATTAATTTTATGATGTGACTTCAAAATTATGCTTTGGTACTGTAAGCAGTACCAAATTACAGTATCTTTCAGTAAAGCAAAGCCCTATATTTAAGTTATTTGTTTCAGAAGCTCCTAACTTCTGAGATTAATTTCTGTAATAGGACAAGCCGAAATATGTTCTTAAAAATCCATTTGGCTGTGGTCAGCATCCTCAGTGGTTAGAACATTGGCCTGCACACTGAGGGTCACAGTTTCTATGCCCAGTCAAGGGAATGTACCTGGATTGCAAGTTTGATTCTGGGCCCAAGTTGGGTTTTGTGTAGGCAACCAATCAATATGACAATGTGTTTTTTTTCACATTGTTTTTTTTTTTTCTCTCTCTCTCTACCCCATTTCCCCACCTCCTTTTCACTCTCTCTAAAAACAATCGAAAATATGCCTAAACTGGTTTGGCTCACTGGATAGAGCATTGGCCTGTGGACTTAAGGGTCCAAGGTTCGATTCTGGTCAAGAGCATATACCTTGGTTGCGGGCACATCCCAGTAGGGGGTGTGCAAGAGGCAGTTGGTCAATGTTTCTCTCTCATCAATGTTTCTGACTTTCTAAACCTCTTCCTTCCTCTCTGTGGAAAATCAATAAAATATATTTTTTATACAAGTTATAATATAATTTATTTTTAAAACATTTTAATCTTTATTGTTCAGTTTATTAATTACATTGTCCCCCCTTTTTCCCCCTACAGTTCCCCACTACCTAGTACCCATCCCACTCTCCGCCCTCACCTGCTCCCCCTACTGTCCTCTCCTATAGGTGCATGATTTTTGTCCAGTCTCTTGCTGTACCTCCTATACCCCTTTTCTCCCCAAGAATTGTCAGTCCATTCCCTCTCTATGCCCATGATTCTATTATATTCACCAGTTTATCCTGTTCATCAGATTTTTAATTCACTTGATTTTTATATTCATTTGTTGAAAGATGTGTATTTGTTGTTCATAATTTTTATTTTTACCTTTTTCTTCTTCCTGTTCTTAAAGAATATCTTTCAGCATTTCATATAATATTGGTTTGGTGGTGATGAACTCCTTTAGCTTCTTCTTATCTGCGAAGCACTTTATCTGACCTTCAATTCTGAATGATAGCTTTGCTGGGTAGAGTAATCTTGGTTGTAGATTCTTGCTATTCATCAGTTTGAATATTTCTTGCCATTCCTTGTCTGGCCTGCATCCTTTCTGTTGAGAAATCTGCTGACAATCGTATGGGTGCTTCCTTATAGGTAACTGTTTTTCTGTTGCTGCTTTTAATATTCTCTCTTTGTCTTTTGCTCTTGGCATTTTAATCATGATGTGCCTTGGTGTGGTCCTCTTAGGGTTCCTATATATTGGGGTGCGGTGCGCTTTTTGGACTCCTAAGTCAATTTCTTTCACCAGATGTGGGAAGTTTTCGGTCACTACTTCTTCAAATATAGGTTTTCTTTTTCTTTTTCTTTTCTTTTTTAAATATATTTTTATTGAATTTTCACAGAGAGAAAGGGAGAGGGATAGAAAGTCTGAAACATTGATGGGAGAGAAACATTGATCAGCTGCCTCTTGCACACCTCCAATTGGGGATATGCCCTCAGCCAAGGTACATGCCTTTGACTGGAATCAAACCCGGGACCTTTCAGTCTGCAGGCCGATGCTCTATCCACTGAGCCAAACCAGTTCAGCTCAAATAGGTTTTCATTGTCTTGCTCTCTCTCTTTTTCTGGCACCCCTATAATTCAGATGTTGGTATGCTTGAGGTTGTCCCAGAGGCCCCTTACATTATCTTCAATTTTTTGGATTCTTTTGGTTTCTTGTTTTTCCAGCTGAGTGGATTTTACCTCTTTTATTTCAAATGTTTAACTTGGTACTTGCGGCCGTCTAGAGTACTTTTACATCTCTGTCCAATATTTTTTATTTCAGTCAGTGTATGCTTAATTTCTAGTTGGTCCTTTTTTATATTCTTGTAGGTCTTCTTCATTTCCTCATAGGTCTTGTTCATTTCCTTGTAGGTCTCAGCCTTTTGTAGGAGGCTCTTGAAAAGTCTTATAACCATGGTTTTGAAATCTATGTCCAGTCGTTTTTTTTCCCCTCCATTTCTGGCACATCTGATTTCTTTCAATGTATCTGTATGGTGGCTACAGTCCTGAGTTGGTCGATAAGCTTTGTGTGGTAGATGTCCTCTAAGAGACAGTGGCTCAGCCTCCCCAGTTACCTGAGGTGGATATGGGTTGCACAGTCTTGTTGAAGTTAAGCCTAGATTATTGTTGCCAGCACTAGGAGGTGTTGACCTCCAGGCCAGTTGGCTGTGAGGTTCAGCCATGGTCAGGTTGGATGGTTGGAGTCTCCAGGCTGAGCAGGCAATGTCAGCTCCGCCCTATGTGGCACCTGGGACTCTGTGCAGGGTGGCAATGACTACAAGCACCTCTGAGAGAGAGCTGCTGCTGAGCTCCACCTTCTACCAGAGAATTCAGCCTTTCCCCAAATTAGTCTGCACACCCAACATCTCACCCAGGGTCATAAAACAATGCAGTCTGGTTTCCCGAATGAGAGAGTAAGTCACGAGTCCTCTCTGAATGGTTACGCGGCTCTGCTGTTCCCAAGTTTACATGCACTCTCCACAAGCTCCCCCTCTGTACAAGCTTGCAGACCCTTGCAGCGCCCAAGTTTCAGCATGCCTCCCCACTGTCCAGTTTTACCCCATATGATTGTGGGTTCCCCGGACTTCACCTGACACGGGGGACTCAGTGCAGTGGGACGTCTTTGTCTCCCCCATTCGAGAAAACTGGCTGGGTTTGCAGCACCCCCCCCCCACATCTGCTCGTGCACACAAGGCTCCAAATCTCTCTCCGCGGGTATCTTCAATGCTATCCTCCACTGCTCCTCTGAGTCACAGTGTCCTATCTTCACTTTTTTAAAAATCTTCATCATTCAGTTTATTAATTACATTGTTCCCACTTTTTTATCCCCCTATAAGCTCCCCTCCACCCTGTACCCAGCCCACCCTCCATCCTCACCTCCCCCTCCCCACTGTCCTCTCCCATTGTTGCAAGATTTTTGTCCAGTCTCTTGCTGTACTTCCCACACCCCTTTTCTCCCCAAGAATTGTCAGTCCATTCCCTCTCTATGTCCATGATTCTGTTATATTCACCAGTTTATCCTGTTCATCAGATTATTAATTCATTTGATTTTTAGATTCATTTGTAGATAGATGTGTATTTGTTGTTCATAATTTATATTTTTACCTTTTCCTTTTTCCTCTTCTTAAAGAATATCTTTCAGCATTTCATATAATATTGGTTTGATGGTGATGAACTCCTTTAGCTTTTTCTTATCTGCGAAGCACTTTATCTGATTTTCAATTCTGAATGATAGCTTTGCTGGATAGAGTAATCTTGGTTGTAGATTCTTGCTGTTCATTACTTTGAATATTTCTTGCCACTCCCGTCTGGCCTGCATCCTTTCTGTTGAGAAATCCACTGACAATCGTATGGGTGCTCCCTTATAGGTAACTAACTGTTTTTCTCTTGCTGCTTTTAATATTCTCTCTTTATCTTTTGCTCTTAGCATTTTAATTATGATGTGTCTTTGTGTGGTCCTCTTTAGATTCCTATATTTTGGGGTTCTGTGTACTTCTTGGGCTTTTAAGTCAGTTTCTTTCACCAGGTGGGGGAAGTTTTCAGTCACTATTTCTTCAAGTAGGTTTTCATTACCTTGCTCTCTCTCTTTTTCTGGCACCCCAATTATTTGGATGTTGGCATGCTTGAGTTGTCCCAGAGGGCCCTTACGCTATCTTCAATTATATGGATTCTTTTTGTTTCTTGCTTTTCCAGCCGAGTGGGTTTTTCTTCTTTGTATTTCAAATTTTTGACTTGGTTCTTGTGGCCCTCTGGACTTCTTTTAGGACTTTGTGTAATATTTTTTATTTCAGTCAGTGTATGCTTGATTTCTAGTTGGACCTTTTTCATATCCGTGAGGGTCTGGTTCATATCCTCAGAGGTCTTGTTCATTTCCTTGTAGGTCTCATTCATTTCCTTGTAAGTCTCATTCATTTCCTTGTAGGTCTCATTCATTTCCTCGTTGGTCTTGTTTATTTCCTCATAGTTCTCATTAAGTTCATCGGCCTTTTCTAGGAGCCTCTTGAAAAGCCTTATAACTGTGGTTTTGAACTCTATGTCTAGTCGTCTGTTTTCCTCCATTTTATTCACACCTGATTTCTTTCCATTTCTCTGCATGGTGGCTGCTTTATGTGGTAGATGCTTTCTAAGCGACAATGGCTCAGCCTCCCCAGTTACCTGAGGTGGGTACTCTTACTGCAATCCTTTATGGGTTGTACAGTATTTTTGAATTTAAGCACAGCTTGTTGTTGTTTGACCTCCAAGCCAATTGGCTGTGAAGGGAGACTGTGTTCAGGTTGGATGGGCGGAGTCTCTGAGCTGAGCAGGCCGCCTCAGCATCAGCTACGTCCTATGTGGTGCTCACGCAAGGTCTCTGTTGGATGGGAATGGTTGCAGGCACCTCCAAGAGAAAGCCGCTAGTCTCTTCCCCTTGCCTGACAACTCTACCTCTCTCCAAATGAGTCTGCACACCCAAAGTCTCACCCAGTGTTGTAAAACAAAGCAGTCTGGTGGTCTCCGGGACCAGGGAGCAAGTTGCGCGTCTGTGCTGTCACAAGGGAGCAAGTCGCCAAGGAGCAGTTTAGGCACGCAAACTGCTGTTCCGAGCAACCTGGATTCTCAGACTAGGAGACCTTTGCTGTGCCCGGCTTCCAGGGTGCATATCCCAGACCTCGGACCTCGCCTGGCACTGGGGAATCCATGCAGTGGGACGTCTCCGCCCTCCCCGTTGGCGAAATCCAGCCGGGATTGCTGCTGCCAGCCCTAAAATCCCCGCGCAGCCACAGCTCTTAACCTCTGATTCCGCGCGTATCTTTAAAGCTGGGCTCTGCCGCTCTTCTGAGTCTCAGTGTCCCACCTTTACTTTTATTTGTGGAGTTTTCACTCAGCCAGCTGTCCAGTGATTCTGGATGATGTTTGTTTTGTTGTTATGTTGTAGTTTTTTAATTGTTGTGCGGGGCAGAATGATAGGTGTTTACCTATGCCGCCATCTTGGTTCCTCCCTATCTTCACTTTTATTTGTGGAATTTTCACTCAGCCAGCTTTCTGGTGATTCTGGGTGATGTTTGTTCTTTCATTAAGTTGTAGTTTTGAAATTGCTGTGTATGGCAGCAAGATAGGTGTTTACCTATGCCGCCATCTTGGTTCCTCCTCAATAAAATATATTGAAAATATAAAAATAAAAACAATGGGAAATATATCCTTGGATAAGGATTAACAAAAACAACCAAAAAAAATCCATCTTAAAAGCTCAGCAGCTTAAGACAACAAAAATTTAATTCATGTTTCTGTAGGGTTTACTGTAGGCCCGGATGAGTTATTACATGCTAAACTAAGGAATCTGGAATGGCCACAGTCCTCACCATTCTCTATTTCTGTGATCATGAATATGTAGCATCAAAATTTGTCATGAGAAGGAAAGGGAGAGCTAAAGGTTCTCACATAGCAATGAATGCTTCTTCCCAAGATGATGCACACAGCTCTTCTTCTCACAGCTCAATGGCCAGAACTGATCACTTACTAGTATACTTGCTCGGGTTGCCTGCAAAGGAATAAGGAACCGTAATCCTCTTATATTTGAGAGAGAAGATTCAGATGTGAGTCATTTATACCGCACTCTCACGTCCTGCCTTTGCAGATTTCTGCCTGTTATACTCAGAAAGTGAAATCAGCATCCTTGTTGGAAAGCAGAGGCAGAGATATCACTGTGCATATATTCTCCTCACTTGCATAAAATTGAAATCTCAAAGTGTGACTATTGACTATAGGTATTTATATTATTTCTTTATTTCAGCTGTTAATTGCTAACAGATAGCCTATTATGATCTGTATGAGATAGACTTGAAATCCTATACTTAATGTCTTCAAACTCTGCTGCCATAGAATTGCTGTAAATTATTATTTTGTTTCATTTTGCTATCATTCATCTGTAGTTTGTTGAACATATGTGGAATATCTTTTCTTAGCTCACAAACATAAACATATAGTGTCTCTCTGTCTCTCTCTGTTTCCCTCTCTCTCTCTCTCTCTCTCTCTCTCTCTCTCTCTCTCCCCCCTCTCTTTCTCCTATATAAATGACAAAATTATTGAGCATTTGGGGACAATACAACAATACAAACCTCAATGTTTATAATAGTCATCTCTATGAAAAAATACTATTTTAATAATTTTTTATCTCCCCCCTTTTCTGTGCTTTATCCCCTTACCATTGTTTTATTACCTCCTTATTGTTGCTCTTCTCTATCAGAAGCAAGAATACTGTTACTAATATATCTTTTATTTTACTGTCTAAGACAATTAACCACTGCAGCATCTAACTCCAGACTATTCCCTGAGAGTAAGAGTAGAGTTCCATAGTTTCATTCACATCAGGATGAAGACACATTTCTTCTGGAGTTGACATTTAGCCCACAGCAACTTGGTTACTGCCTCCACTTAGGCACTAAGGAAGACATCACAGAGCTCTAGCTGCTAGCAGTAACAAGGAGTTTCAAAGAAAGGATTAGGTAAAAGGCTTATGGGAAGAGAATTGATTATTCTCTTTGAAAAATTATGTTAATAAAAATAAAATTATATTTATTTAAAAAAATTTAATATCTTGTTCAGAAATATTCAAGAATTACAAATAATGCTGAGACAAGTTTGGCTCAGTGGATAGAGCGTCGGTCTGCGGACTGAAAGGTCCTGGGTTCGATTCCAGTCAAGGGCATGTAACTGGGCTACAGGCACATCTCCAGTAGGAGATGTGCAAGAGACTGATCGATGTTTCTTTCTCATCAATGTTTCTGACTTTCTATCTCTCTCCCTTCCTCTCTGTAAAAAATCAATAAAATATATTTAAAAAAAGAATTACAAATAATGCTATATTCTGAACTCATGTAATGAAACAAGTTTCAGAACTTATAAATGCCCAATTTTTTATATCAGAACAGTGCAAATTAAGACTTTTAATTTAAAAGACAAATTCTATTTTCTAATTGCAAAGGAAGAACTGTATAACAGAGAATAAGTTTTTAGTTTTCAATATGCATTTATTTTGAAAGACAACACTTGGCTTTCAAGACCTTATATGTGACACACCTTAATATGTATTCAATTCAAAATTCTAAAGAAGTAATATATTTCTTTCATGTGACTTCTTAATGACAAAAAAATAGATTGCAGACATTTGTATGAAATGAAGAAAAATTTTAATAACATGAATCTCAAAGTTCATTTCTAATCAACCTTTATCACCTATTATTCACCCTATCAGAAATGGAAAAGGCAAGCTTGACAGGCATGTCATAATGAATACCTCAAAAAGATACATGTCAACGTTTAAATAAAAAATATCGTTGAAATGCTAAATTACAAAAAGTGCATCTTTAGTCTTTCTTTTACACAGAGATTGTAGGAAATGAAAGATAATGAGCAATTTCCTGAAACTTTGAGCAGCACTCCAGTGATGAGTTATTAGGGCTGTTTTTTCTAGTTTAACAATCTACTTGCTGGACTAGGAAGAGCTGATATGCGCAGGATTAATTTATAAAGAGATAACAAAAACTTTGAAAATTATGTAATAACGAATGAATGATTATATAACATTTAACATTTTTATAGTTATACAGAGTTTTGTCTTTTCCCCTTTGTCCAAACATGACTTCTCAGTCTCATGTCATTACACATTTCAGACCCTAAAATGTCTCCTTAGTTTCTTTAAATAAAAATTAGAATTACATTATTTGATTTAAGTACTTAATAAACATTTTCTCTTGACAGCAAGTATGACATAATTGTGGGTACATATAGATTAGACTTAGGAGTCTTAGGGGTAGGTTAGGAATAAAAAGTAAAAATGTATGCAGAATTTTTTCATTAAAGGATATTGTTTGTTAGTGTTCTAAATGAGCTCAAGAATGACACCTACACTGAAATGTTAAATTTAGTGAAGTTACTTCTTAATTGTCTTTTCTCTAAGAATTCTCCTGATACATTATTGTTTAAAGGGTCTGATCATCAGTAGAGTGACCTGTAATAACCTTACTGTATAAAGGTCCTACAATGGATGTGAACTTAATTGTTATAAATAGTACTTAAGTTAGATGATTGAATATGACCAAAAATTGGTATCTTGGTCTGTCATGCTAGGAAATGTAATATAAAAAGGATTTTAGTCTTAGACCAAAATACTAATTTATAATTAATTTTAATTTATATTTTCTGGTAATTTTGTTAAATAATTATATTTTATTAGGGGCCCAGTGCATAAATTCATGCACCTTGGAAGGAACTGTGGGCTGCTAGGCTGCAGTGGGGACAGGGGCCGGTCTTGGATGATCCTCCCCTCTCCCGCCCAGCCCCTACCACCAAAGCCCCTGGTCCCTTGTCTATAGGGCAACCCCGCTCCTGCCACTGCCACTCCCACACGCTGATGGCCCCAACCCCGCTCACACCTGCTGATGGTGTGGAGTGATTGGGTCCAGTTCCATTAGTGGTTTCAAGCAACGGTTGTTGTCCTGATTACCCATCAGGAGCAGGGGGAGGAAGAGAAGCTTTGAGGGGTGATCAGGGCAGGCAGCCACCACTTGTACCTTCTGATGGTGCTGAGGGATCGGGGCCAGTGCTGGGCACTGGCAGTGGGTGTGAGCAGGGCTGGTGTCAGCAGGAGCTGTGACCACCGGGCAGGACTATGGCACACCAGAGCAAAGAATTCTTAGTAACCATCATAGGCTCACCCCAATGACAGCAACTGGAACCCTGCTTTGGTCTGGTGCCCCCACTCACCTGCTCCACCATCCTGCCACGGCCAACAGCCACCATGTCCTGCACTCTGCCAATGCCCACCATGTTCTGCATGCATCTCCTGGGGGTCAGTATATGTCATAGCGACCAACTGTTCAGTTGTCCATTGTTCCATTGTTCCATCTATTTGCATATTAGGGTTTTACATATATAGATAGATGTTTTAATATCTTAATATGCTTAAAATAGGTTATCATTAATCCAGAAACCTTAAAAAGCATGTGGAGGTTGAGAATAATAAATATACCTTTAAAATGTGGTGATTTAAACTAATAAATATACTGATCTTTAGATTCATTCAATGTGAGTGATTCTTAGATCTTTTTAAAATTAAAAGTATAATTTTTTAAATTCAAAATAAAATGCTTCCACTTTTAAAATGCTTTATAGGAAAAATGAGATTAGAAAAGTTATGTCGATTCTTTAGAATTTTTCAAATTTATAGGAACAATGTTTCAGAAATAAAGATGGGAATGACAATGTAGGGTGTGTGGTGAAACTACAACTTCTCATGACATGTCATCTAAGAAATCATTACAATAGGTAATGATGCCACGTTGCCCTTTGGGTCAGCTGTGCTTAGCCTTAGTTTCAGAGAATGAATGTGGTCTGGGTCGTATCTGACAATACCGTGCTTGTTGCTCTGGCTGCATCAGTGACATTTCTTACATGAAGGTTGCTTCCTGGACAAGCAGGCCCATGGCAGACTGACATAGCAGAGAAACTTTCAGGAACTCTGCCACACAGGGTAAATAGTAAACCATGAAGCCATTCAATTGAAAATAAAGTTGTGTAAAAATATTTGCATATAAAAATGTTTGTTTTATAAAAGCTCAATTCATAATTAGTTTCCAGGAGATATGAGATTCAGAATCAAGTAATTCCCAGATCTTTAATAAAATACTTCATTAAAGTTTATCTTCAAATTCATGCAATTATTATAAATTTTGAAAAACCAAGAACATCTAAAAGAAAGTTGAAATTATAGGCAGTTTAAAGAATATCTAACTTTTAAAAAAAATTATGGAATATGAGCACTGTGGGTAGGGGAAGGCAATAAATAAATGCTAAGGCTCTTCAGTTTTCTCATAATAGGTACAAAATCAAGATTTTATAAGAACATTGAAATCTCATGCCAAGGATGTTTCTGTGTATGAAAGGAATGCTTTAGATATCCATAGCAAATAAAACATTATTTTTACATATTTACAGATTTTATAAATGTGTGTCTCTATAATTATTTCTTCCTATACCTGTCCATATTTTGAATACTAGGCAATGAAGAAAATTTTTCAAATTAAAAAATATATACCTAATTTATATTTAAAGTACAGATAAATTGCTAGAATCTCTAGGAATGGTTACATTGGGGGATTAATAAAAGTTGTCATTAAAATTTTTGAAGTAAAATGTAAGCCTTAGAGTTAAGATGTACAAATAGAAAAAAATTCTATTTCAGTACTTTATAGAAAAATTATAGTGTCATTTTAGAAAAAGAAAAGTTGAGGTGCAATTTCACTATAGTTTCACTTAAAATCAATTTTAAGAAATGCACTGTCTATGCTATGGATCAAAGCAAAAGCAGTAATCATTGTATTGAGAAATTTTAACCCTTAAACATTTTGTTACAAATTTTGAGAATAGAGCAAGGCTATTATAGTAGGCAAGAACTTTGCCTCTGTCTTGATAAAATTTTATAGTCAGCATAGCTGACCCTGGATTCTTGTCATTTATTTCTTCTAAAATAAAATAGATATTCATTTAGCAACTTAAAAACATTTTTTTAGAGAGATTCATGAGTCATAATTGTGATTAAATATTAAAACATGAAATTCAGAGTACAAAGAATAAATATCTAAGATGATTCAGGATGGGCTGGATAACTTTATTATTTTTCCCACCTGAGATAATTTTTTAAATTTTATTTACCAGCTTTATTGAAGTATAATCCTAATATATGAAAACTTGGGTCCATCACAACCAGAGGCTCCATGAACTGGAAGTCAGTCCTGCAGTCAGCAAGGGGTTGCCATGGCAACCTAGCACTGACTGCTGCAATTGCAGGCCCAGTGACCCAGCATTCACTGTGGAGGGGGCTGTGAATCAAGCCTGGAGAGAGGTCTGAAGAGAGAAGCAGGGTCTGATCTGTAGTCTGTGTGGCAGCTGTTGATCAGCTTGGTCTCTCTTTCTCTCTAGGCTGGGCCGGCAGCCACACATCCATTTCTCTCCAGGCTTCCACCTGGGCTGCTGATCAGCCTGCCTTTCTGATCAGGTCCCATTGACAGGCCCGGAGTCTCTGACTGGCATAGAAACTGACCAATCATAAGCAAATCTAGGTGAACTATGAGGAACCAATGGCTGCTTAGGAAGCAGAGCTTTTGATGCTGACTGGCATAGAAGCTGACCAATTAGAACCAAGTTGGCCAGTAGAGGAGAGCAGTTGAGAGTGAGATCAGACCTATAGGGGAGGGCAGTTGGGGGCAATCAGTTTGGCAGGCAGAGGCAGTTGGGGATGATCAGGCAGGAAGACAGAAGAGCAGTTAGGAGCCAGCAGTTCCAGATTTCAAGAGGAGTGCCCATAGGGATTGGGCCTAAACCATCAGTTGGACATCCCCCAAGTGGTCACGGATTGGAGAGGGTGCAGGCTGGGCTGAGGGAAACCCTTCCCTTCTCTACCCACCCTGCTTTGTGAAAAAATTCCATGCACCAAGCCACCAGTTGACAAAATTGTATATATTTAAATTGTATAAATTGATGATTTCATATATGTAAACATTGAATATTTGCCACAATAAAGGCTTCTCACATCTGAGGATAGACAGTCAGATACATGAAATTCATAGGACCCCATACATATTCAGCCAAAGGGGACTTCACTGAGAAACATTATAATAAAACTGTCAAAAATCAAAGATAAAGAGAAGATTTAAAAAGCATCTAGAGACAAAAACAAAACAAAACAAAAAAACTTTCATGGAACCCTATAAGACTATCAGCCAATTTCTCAACAGAAACCATGCAGGCCAGGAAAGAATGGGATCAGAAATTTAAAGTACTAAAAGGAAAAATGCCAACAAAGCTGTCCTTCAGCAGTGAAGAAGAGCTAAAGATTTTCCTGGACAATTAAAAGCTGAAGGAGTTCATCACCATTAGACCTGCTTTCTAAGAAATGTTTAACGGAGGTATTTAATATGAAAGAAATGAATCTAGTTAGTTACATGGAAAAATACAAAACTATAACACACACTGGTTAAAAACAACCACAATTGATATATAGTTAAATTTGGAATACTCTAATACTGTGATAATGATATACTAATCACTTTAATATGAAGGTAAAGACAAAAACATTGAAAATAACTATAGCTACAATAATTTATTAATGTATGTACCATATAAAAAAGAAAAGTATAACACTAAAACACCACATGTGGGAGAGTAGAAGAGTCCTTATATGATTGAATATCAGCTTAAAATAGATTATTATAACTGTAAGATGTTTTATGCAAGCCTCAAGATAAACACAAAGCAAAAAAACCTATAGTAGATATACAAAAGGTAAAACTTAACGTTTAATTTCAAGCCTTGTTTTCTCTAATTCTGAAATTTTGACCCAGATAAACTAAGGTTATTTTTGAAAATCATACTAAAAATATGTTTATGTATGCATGTACACAAATGGCAACACTCATAGAAACTCATATTAGTGAATGATTGAACAAATAATAAAAGTTAAACATTTTCTTTATGTAATATGGGTGTCAAATAGGAATAATCTCTCATGTCTAGTCACAAACTACAGAAGCTTCAAATATTAGTTTATTGCTTGTTCACATATATTTAAATATATTTAATCTAAATATTTTAATCTCACCTGATGGCAGAATGGTGCAGAATTTTATAATAACCATTTTTAAAAACCACTTGTGATATCTGGGGGGATCTTTACTTTAAAACCTAGTAATCAAAGTTCAGTACCTTTCCCTGGGCTGGAATACAGCCTATATCTAATTATTTTCTGGGCATGTATTTTGCCTTGGAATTATTGCAAAATAATGCTGGGCCTCTAGCCAGGCATTAAATGTTGATCCAATCCACCCTAATCTACCATTGTTTTGGTAGTGGTTCCAGGTACAAATTAAAATAATTAAACAAAACAAAAGGAAAAATCTGACAGTATCTTTTTCATTGTGAATCTCATGCAACCTGAAATTTAATTATGTTACTATGTGGGTTTGTAATGTAGATTAATAGTTTTATTGTACCCTTGTGATTAGTTCCTGTTTGTTCTAATTTCTTTGTGGCGCCTTCCTGACCTTGAGGTGAAAAAACACAGAAGATGTATTCCTTCAATTTAATGCCAGTTTGAGGTGTTTCTCCTGCATCATCAGATCAATGGAAAGTAAATAGCCTACACTTCTTGTTTCACAGTGCAGTATTGATCTTTCTTCAGCTTTTGCTTCCCTTTTCCCTGCGTCTTGTGTCTCTCAACCCCTGGGACTGAAGTGATTGCCATAGATTGGACAAGCTAACAAGCGCATGACAAGGAACCGGGGTGTTGTGGCATACTCACACACTGCTTGGTGTATAAAGCCTGCTTCCACATTGAAAGAAGGGTGCCATTTTGTGAGCGTGGCACAAGCCACTGAGAGAAAGAACTAGAAGGAAAAAGCGAGGAAGATTTTTTTGTGTCTTTTTTTTTTGGCTACCCCAAATCTTTGCAGATAGTGCTAAATCGAGTGATGAAACTCCTTTGAAAAGTAAGACGAGTTAGCCTGCGGGGGAAATGCCAGGTGCTTTTAGCTTTAGCGAATGACTGGATGTTGGCAGCCTGTGGGTAAGTCTTTACAATCCTTTAGCGGCGATGGTTTCTCAAGAACATGTGTTATTATGCTTTTTTTGTCTTGTTTGTTTTGGCTTTGCTTTTGATTTTTTTTAACTTAAGGCTAATTGCTAGTTGTAGGGATTGAGATGTAGTTATTATAATTTGAATTTCATATCTAACACCCAGAAATATACATGTAAGCCATGTATTTTACTTCACAAGCAGAATTAGAAGGTAAATCTGTTTTTAATAATCTGACTTAAGTGTGGGGGTTTCTTTTGAGGTGAAAAGAAGTGTTCTTTTAAAGATGTGAACTGATCTGTTCTTAAAATGTCAAGTAATAGAAGGAAACAGAGTAACTTTTTAAAGCTTAGAAATACTTTATTTATTCTCTGCCTGTCTTTAACATGCTCACTGTAGAAATGAAAATCCTTCAAGTTTTATTTTTGAGTGCTCCATATCCATAGATTTCTCTAACATTGAAAAATAGATAAATGAATAATTGATATTCTATCACATACTATTGTCTCATGACAGAAGGATATTCATGTTGTGCAGCTCAAGATTTCTGACATGACTTTAAGACGGTAGGCATCCAATTTCTTGACTCTTATTAGTCCTCCATACCATTGTTGGTCAGTTCTGTAAATTTATATATATATGTAAGAAGTTTGACCTTCAATTTTTTTAGGCTCTCCTTCTTGAATTTATTTTGGGAATCTACCATCAGAGTATTATTCTGGACTTTACTAATGAAAGGAAGGTCATGTGAAAGACGAAATAAATAAAGCTTTTGCTTCTCATGGGGCAACTTTTACCTCAAGTATTGTGATGGTATGAGGGCATGTGTACAATGTTTAATTTATTACTAATTTAAGAAAGAATATTCCTAATGTGCAGGTTCTGAATTCTGATATGCAAATTCCTATAGAGAGATACATGAACTTTACATGGACTCCATGGACACCACTGTAATGCAACTTATCAGCACATTGGCTTCAACATGACACATTTATCATAAGCCTTTTGTTGTCTCAGTAGAATACAGTGTCGATGGAACAAATTAAGTATATAGTTGGAGCTTTTGTATCATTCTCAGGTTTTGTGGCATTTATACTTTTTAGAGTTGGGTGATTGTTCTAACTCAAGCCATTATGTGATCCTGAGGGTAAACCAAGTGCTGATTTGAAAGCTATTAATTTCCTATTATAGTGTGCTAAAGATGTTCTATGATGTGGCACTCACCTACATTATTAAGTCAATGACCAATTGCAGAGTTGCTCTGTGGTGGTTGGAGCTTAACTCAACCCTCTGGGATCTCATTTATTATTTGCAGATATTGATTTTGGAAAAAGGGAAGCTAAGATATGTGAATGTAAGTCTGACTTAGACCAGGCCTAGAGTAGTTAACTCTTAATGGTCTGCATATTACATGTGTTACATGTAACTCCATTATATATTTGTGGTTTTAGCCAAGATAAATTATGCTGCTTACAGTAAATATTATCAGTATCAATCAGTGTATAAATGTTGACTCTCCAAATGATCTTGCTGTATGTTCAATGAATCTAAACATACCTCTTATATTTATAGTTTTCTGATGTCATATAGATGCAAATAAGAGAAGATTGCTTACATCATAAAAATATCCTAAAAACAAATCCCCAAGTATGTCTGGGATATGATCTCTAGTTAGTGTGTGCATGTGTGTGTATGTAGGGGGAATCAGCAATAATTTTTCTTAAACATTATGGTTTGGACAGTTCTCAGGGAGATACCTCAAGCAGCCTCAGAGACTGTAAATAAACAAAAAAGCATAAAAATGTGTGGAATTTTTACCGGAAGGAACTAAAGTTCAAAATGAAGCTAGGGCTTATGTGGCAATCCAGCATGAATGATCTCTTAACTGAAGGTACCCAAGAGACTAATATGTCATTGGTGCTCCTATAGGCTGACGAATTTGCAAAGATACACGCTTATGAACTACACAACTATCACCTTCCTATGTCAGGAGGTTACAGCTAAGACTTACATTGCACATATTTCCTCAAAATATGAATTTTCTCCTTCAAATGTCTTCATTATTTTTATGGAATTGAAATTTTCAGATAACCAAAATCATTGGAAACATTTATAAAATTTAGTTCCTTTATAAGATAAATGCCTTTTCTAATGAAATTTTATTTTTTATCTATCACTTTTACTTAATAATGAACATAAAAGAGCAAAATATATTGCATTAAAATTTGAAATCAATTAACTTCCCAAATAATGAAAGGGGATTATGTTGTTGACAATATGTGTGTTGTACAAATCACCTGAAAATATTA